>BMAO01017745.1:0-11361 GCA_019973975.1 Trichonephila clavata
CCACTTTTAATGTTCGAACAGATTTTCCATATCGAATTGGTATCAGTAGTATATTTTTTTAAAGTATTACAAACACACAAAAAAAAAAAAGAGATATTTTTTTCAATATTCATTATGATATTTATTGTGAATAATTAATATTCCTATAATGGTCATGTTGCATAAACTTCTTTAGCATGAATCTTCTCCCGAATTATAACGATGAAGTTTTTACATTAAGATATTATTAATATTAAATATTCTTATTAAAAGTTACACTATTACCACAATTTTATATTAATTAAAATATCATAAAATGAATATTTTTATATTCATTATAATGATAGAAATGCACATAATGCCAAAATGCATCTTTATAAACATTTATAGTCATAAATTGTATTACTTAGCTTTTTTCTTTTAACACGAAACACTTATTTACAAAAACAAGTCTTTGAGAAAGTTCGTCTGAGTCGAAAGCAAAAGTTAACTTTAATTTTATTAAATCTTGGGTTTTTTGTGAGTTCACTTTATATAATTTATTATTTTCAATTTTAGTCTATTAAAATTTCGATCATTTCTACAAAATACGCAGCTTACCAATAGAATTTTCATTTGTTCACTGAACTCAAATTTGGTTGATTTTATTCCGATTTTTTTATCTATAGACATCTCAAAAATATATTCCATGTTTATTATCATAAAACTTTGTGTAGATCAGGGGGAAGCGGCAACATTTTTGAGAAGAGTGCTACTATTTGATAAAAAAGTTATTATGCCTGCCACTTTCAACTTTTCCAACAAACAAAAAAAAAAGGGAATAAATGTTACTGTGGGCTATTATGGGATTTTTACGTAAATAGCACGTTTAATGGAAGTTTATGTAGTCGAAATTTAAATAAGACGGAAAGTACAAACTTAGGTTTTATTGTTAAAAACATTTGCAAATTTAATCAGTTAGGTTTATGTATAAAAAATGAGTAACTTGAATCATTTAATTCAATTTGACCACACTGTGGCATGCGTGCCACGGGTGTGCCATCCCTGGTGTAGACACAAAGAAGGTTTTAAAAGATTCAGAAAAGCTAAGATTCTCCCCAAAACTAGAGAGATTTATTATATATGTATGAACAAAATGAGGCGAGATATTTTTGTTTTAATAATAATTTCAATATTTTAGTCATCTTTTTGATTCCAGAGCTAAAATGCATACAATACAAGTTTTTTTTTTATTGAGAACATTTACAAACCCCGTGCATCACACAAAGGAACGATTACAACAGAACATCCAGGTCCTACGGCACCGCAGTCGGCGTCTCTAACCACTATACGCGGATGGCAGCGACAATACAGATTTAGTCTTAAGTTATCTATTCTCGATATTATTGCTTTTTATGTTTATTGGGAAGATCACAATTCACAGGTCTTGAACTTATGTAGTATTTATGATCTGGCAATTTCGCAAATTTAACATTTTTTCTTATAACAATCTATTTACCGTAAAATCCGGCATATAACGCGCACATTTAACACAAACAAGTATTATATTAAAAAGTTTTAATTCAATTCCTACTTAGATCAACAAAAATTTTTTTTATTAAATAGTTACAATTTTATAAATATGTATATACATATGACAGAATCACAACATTAAGTGGAAATTATTTTTATTAATTTTCATTAAAGTATCGTATTGTCATCCAAAAAAAATCGCGTTTGAGTTGAATCATGTGTCAGTTGAAATTTCTTTTCAACTGAATGCTTTGAAACGGGGGAGGGGGGGGGAATCTTTTAAAGTTTTGACCCAAGTCGTTAAAAATGAAGCCAACGTGGCTGTATCTTTAATTCTTTAAATAATTAATTTCAGACAATTAATTTTAATTATAATTAGATTATCGTATTGTTACCAAAAACAATAGTGTATAGAAAATTTCAGCTCAAATGAGTGCTTTAAAATGTGAGGGAAAAAAACCTTCTCAAGTTCTGACATAAGTCGCCAAAATGGTCGATAAGTCGCCAAAAATGATGCCAACGTGGCTGTATTTGTAATTCTTTGAATAATTAGTTTTAATCAATTAATTGTGATGATTATAATTAAATTACTGTATTGTCATCCAAAATAAACGTGTATATAAAATTTCAGCTCAATTGAGTGCTTTAAAATGCATTTTATTAATGATTGAAAATTTTAAGATAAATAGAGAGAGAGTGTGAACTAATAGTAGGAATTGAAAAATAACATCGAAATTTACGGGAGCGCGTTATACGCCGGGTATAAAAGTGAGACTTTAGAAATAAAAGAAGATAATCATAGAAAAAAAATTAGACTTCTGCATAAATCGAAACATTGTTCTTTTAAAAGAAACGACATTCCTCTTATGAACTTAAAGGCCTGTAGTTCTATAAATGTATTTTTTTTTCTAAAGCTTGGAATAATATCTCAAATAAATGACTTCAAAACAAGAGCATTGTGCACGTACATTTCAAGTTCCATCGTAAAAAAACGGGTGCGCGTTATGTGGCGAATATGCCGTAAAATTAAAAAAGGCAGCTTCAATGTATGGGGCACGTTATACTGCGGTGCGCGTAAAACGCCAGATTTTACGGTAATTTCCTTTCTGATTTTGGAGACCACAATCCGCTGATTAATTGGATATATTTGTGACTCAATGATTTTCAAATAAAAAAGGTATTTCTCCGATGTCTTTCATTTAAACATCAGGTACTGTTGAATATTACATTTAACTTAGCCTCAAAATTCTCACGTGATACTTGATATAAACTAGCGATATTGTTGACCTCATTTCTTATCAATGATTAAAAATTATAAGTCAATATTCTGACGTGTTGCTTTGAAGAGGAACAGTTTATTTTTTAAAAATAAGAATTGATTCTGTAGTTATCTGAAACCCATTTATTAGCTTTAAGGTCACATTAATCACTTCAAAACGAATTCATACGCAGATTTATATTAATTATCATGCCGGCTGGGGGGCGTACTTGACTGGGCGCTGGCCCCTGCGCGCACAAGATAGCGGGTTTGACACCGGTTCACATTGAGGGATTTTCATGATGTAAAAAATCGACAACGTCCATGTCGAGGGATTACATAAAAGATGCCTTGAGTGCAGTGGCGTAACGAAGAATATTAGGGACCTCTGCAAAGTCAGGTTTTGGTCGACAAGTAGGGTGTTACGAGGATTGCAAAACTATAACATCAGGCTTTGGAATAAAGAATCTTGCCCCCCCTTCGCGATGTGAAGGTTTTCTGGGGTGTACGTTACGCCACTGCCAGAATGCATGTTTGGCTTGGGTGCTCTCCGCGCGGCAAAATTAAATTCCTAATACGGCTTCACATCTTCAGAGCTCAATGCATCACTCTGCGTGAGTGAGTGAGTGAATATTAACGTTGCACTGTTCAGCTACACGATGACTTTTGGCGACGGAACTCGTAATTTTGAACCATGGTCAAGTGACAAGGACGACACCTGAGCTGGCACCCCTTACCTAACTACCACACTACACCAACGGGAGGACGTTTGAGCTCTCGACAGATTTAACGTACATCGCTCCCTTACATGGCGGGTCTTCAGTGGTACTGGGCTCGAACTCGTGACAAGCAATCCACGATCCGATACCTTGACCTCTAGGCTATCGCGGCCACGCATCACTCTGGGAAGCTAGTCATCCAAAGTACTTTCAGCGATTGGTATACCACATATAAGTTGCCGCACTAAAAAGAGATAACAGCTCCCGGGGGAATGTACTAGGTCTGTAATGGTAAAATATCAATCCGCCCCCCCCCCATTAGAAAAAAAAGAATCACAATTATCACCTTAAAAATAAACAAAATGTTGTTTTAAAGCAGCGATTCTTAAACTGTATTCCACGGACCTCCGGGCGTCCTAAGCGTCTTTCTAGAGGTCCACGAAGGTCTCTCATTTTTAAGACTTTGAAAGGTCTCATGGAGAAATCGAAAGATGTGCATCCTATACTAAATCACAAATTGTCCCAAACTTTTGGGGTAACTTACAGAAAATGTTTCCAAGCTGTCCAAGGAAGCTCTGAGACTTTATACAAACTATTTATTTAAGTAAAAGAATATATATTTTTTTGTATCTTTATCTTAAAAACAAACACAAAGATCGTCTGGAAAGCGTAGAACCAGAATTGAAATGAGAGATTTCAGGTATTACACCTGACATAGCAGCACTTGCAAACCAAATGTAACACCATCCTTCTCATTAAAAATTTTAATTGATACAATTAAGTACATTATTTATTTATTTTAAATATTTTTCTTACTGTTTTCTTAAACGAAAAAAAGAAGTGTTAAAAAAGTTGAATAAAGTATCAGAGGCAGTCTTAGAGTTATTACAGAACCTTTAAATCACTCAGCCATGTTTTGGGGTCCACGGTGTCAGGTTGACAGAGGGGCCGTTGCGATTAAAAACTTGAAGAACCACTGTTTTCGAGTATGTAATCTTTATGACACAATGATAAATATGCTTTATCCTTCTGAAAAATCTACTGCTCTTCCCCGTGATTAATCACAAGAATTTTGTTATATGAACAAGCAATTCAGGAAAATATTAAATTGGGATTGTTATTTATGACTATGGACAATTTATGTAATATATATAGTTCATCGATATTATATAGTGTCTGACATTAAATACTTAATAATTTAGAAACATCAATACAAACACATTTTAAACATGCTAGAAAATTCGATGCAATGCAATCGTTACTAATAAGAACTTGATATTTATTATAAACCATTAAAATAACTAGAATAAGTACTGCGAATATACAGCAAAGTATAATTTACCACTAATAAAATTTATACTCGAATTAATTAATAAAGTACTTACGCTATTAAAAATAGTGTGTCTATCCCAGCAGAAGAATTAGCAAATACGGCAAACCACCATTCTTCCATGAATTTCAGAAAATAAAAAGCGCTTCCTGAAATGTATGAAAAAGAAGTTGTTTAAGAGAAATCAATGATATAAAAATAATGTTCAAAAAATAATTCATCAGAATACTATAAGTTCCTTTTGGCAGGGCCGTTTTTAACTTCCCCAGCGCCCAAGGCACTTTGAATTATTACGCCCCCCCCATTTCCAGAGCACCCTTCTCCTTTAGTTCTTATCTTGCCAAATTGGTTCGGGAGGGACTTTCTCTTAGCAGGTTACTCTTTTCATTTTGTTTTTGTTTTTGCTCTTTGGAGAGTCTTTCCACTAGCCACCACCTATGGACTCGCTGTGTCCTAGACGGCAACCGCCAGCCGTAACGAAAGGATAGTGGCATGGTTTGGCCATTATCTTTTCCATACTTTCTTTCTTTCTTGTGCATTTCTTACCTTGTAGCATCACGAACCACCCTTTTGTAAATTAGTACAGTAAATTACTGAAACTTTCAATACAGAAAGAGCAGTGCTTCTCAAACTTTCAATATTTGCGACCCAATATTCAATCATAATTTTCACCAAGCCCTCCTCCCCTCCATACAATAACAATATATTGAATTCAATAATACTATACTTTAACGTGCTAAAGCTACAATTTAACTTTAACCCCTTAAGTACCACCGGCGTATATAAACGTCTCACTCATCAGAAGTCTTAATTGCCCCGGTCGTATATATACGTCTTTACGAAGTACGATCTTTTCTGTGCACTGCTATCCATAAAATTATTCCGAAGGGTTTGGATGGCAGTGAAAGAACGTTGATAGTGTTAATGGGATTAATTTTAAACCATACATATTATCAAAATAAGAATTAGTTTTCACATATAATTTTATATATGACAAACCCAAAGGGTCACTTGTAATTATTAAACTCGTTTTTAACTTAGTATTGTTAAACTAATTATAAAATACATTGTGCAGCACTGATACATTTATAAGTGTATTATATCAGTGTAAACGTGTATTTTATTTTTTATTATATCAGAATGAACTGTGTTTGTTTACTGTCAGTAAATTAATAACTTTGTAAAATAACCTTTTGTTTTCGATTTTTCAATATGCTCGCTCCCCCCCTAGAGGGTGCGCTCCACAGTTTGAGAATCGCTGGTGTATAGAGTATACATTATTGTATGAATGTTTTCAACTTGTTCATTATCATCTTTTCATCGCTTATTGCTTTACTACCATTTACTTTTAACATCTTTATTCTTTGTTGAGCCAACAAGGTTTTCTTCGAGTTTTGATCATTGCAAAATCAGTAATGACATCATTGTGATCAATTTTCATTGTAGTATCAATTTTAGTGCATAGCAATATAACCTTTGAGCTTTTCTTTCACGGTAGATCTCATTTCTGTCTTTATCCTCATTGAGAACAGAAACGCTTATATCATGACTCGCTAGTCGGTGGTACGTTCACTGTAATTTAAATTTTTTCTTTTTATTCACCCTCCAATATTTTGCGCCCTAGGCATGTGCCTAGCGTGCCTAAGCGGAAACGCGGTCCTGCCTTTTGGATCATCCCGATTTAAAATGGATTAGTACAGTTTTCGATTCTAAGGTAAGACAATCACGTACTCATTTTATTGTACATACTTACGATATTTTAAGAAATGGAAGTCATGAGGTGTTGCGTACGTCCATACAACAATATATAAACATATTGAAATGAATTTCATTCCTCGGATGGAAGCAATTCTTGAATTTTCACCAGGATCCGAAGAGAGTAATTTTCGAGTGTTCCTTGGAATAGAGAAGGCTACAATGGATTGTATCCACATACCTGAAAATATAGTTAATATTATTACTATCAAAACAGACGCATGTATAAAAGATAAAAAAATTTAAAAATTACGGAATTTCTTAATTATAAACAAGTTTTTTTAAAAAAATTTAGTCAATTCCTACTTTGAATGATGATAGAAAGTATTTTATTAACGATTGTAAATTTGAACAAGATATATATATTATATATAGGAGAAGTGAACTAATAGTAGATTAAAAAGAGCATGATGATTTGTCTGCACTGTTGTAACAATGCACATCCGGTTTGTCTAGTTTGGCCGGAAAACCGGTTTTCGACGCCAATTTTTGTCATTGTTTTAACAGTTACATTGTTAATTAATTAAATTAATTAACCAGGAAACTAATAAATTTATATGTGAAAAAACTGTATTAACATCAAGTGTCATGCACTACAAATTTAAAAAAAATTTATTTAAACTTGATTGGATGATTTGAATGTATTGTATTAAGTATTGAAAAATTGAACAAAATATATAAATATATATGTACATAGGGAGAGAGTGAGCTAATAGTAGGAATTGAAAAAAGTAACTGGATCAATATACGTATATCAATACAATGGGAGAAGTATAATAATAATTATAGCTTAATTATTTTTCCATTATATATAAATATTTCATAAAAATAGTAAAAAAGAGCCAAATCAAGTATTTAAAGAATATTGCGAAATAAGACGTACCTATTTCTATGCCATGTACCAAAAGGAGAACAGTATATGCGAAAATTAATTCGAAAATTCTTTTCTTTTTAATGGGCTGCATATTAGAAACTAAGCCTTTGCAGACACGGCAAGTCCCAAGTGGGAGAGCCATTTCATGGTGGTACCATCTAATGGCGGATCTCGCTTCCAAATTTGGACGCTTGACTTAATATATTTAAAGATCTCGTCGGACGCTAAATATTGCCATGATTTAATTTTGCCGAGAGTACCAGAAACAATTCATGCTCAAGGGGTATTTTACACATGCCCTGTTGTCATATGACACATGCGTGCCTACGATAATCGCATCCAGAAAATCTATCGATTCCAGCCGGCATCGAACGCGCAAACTTGGGCTTAAAAAGCGTGGAAGCTACCTTTAAGCCACCGAGCCGACTAGCTCATTTGAACAAATGGAAAGGCCTCATTTTTAAAACAACCAAACGCGAGAAAAATAGTTAAATATGCAATTTTTAGAAGACTAACACAGAACATATATTTTTATGGTACTTATACTTTCCCTTGAGGATAAATAAAAAATATTCCACTTTATTACTTTAATTAAAATTCATGCTATAATTCCCCTGGTTGGGTATATTAGAATAAAATTCAATGCAAGGAAGGTAATAGTACACACAGCAATAAAAATTTTTAATAGTAGATTATTCATATATGGGGGGCTGAAGATTGATTATCTGTATATTTGGAAGAATGTATATAAATGTATAAGAGGTAATTAAGTTGTGTTGAGTCGTATAATTAGCAATAGTTTATTTTGAGAAATATGGCTGTCTTAGTTTAATTCATTTTTGAAGAAAAAATTTTTAAAAACTTTATTAATTATAGGAAGAATTTTTTTTTATTTTGTTTTTTTCTAACTCTGATTTCAAAAAACAAAAAAAAAAATTGATGATCATAACTACTTTTGAAATAATATAGAACAATTGAGATTTTTAAAAAAATATATGAATTGCATTAATGTTCTGTAATCTAGTATTATTCGCATTTAATTCTTGAATTATGGATCATATATTGGGCCATAGAATAAATTAAGGAACTAAGTAAAATTTTTAAGATGTAGGCTTTGATATTTTGATTGTATTTTAAATTTTAAATAAATTATAACTAAGATGAAAATTTAACACTCACATTTGTTACAAAAATCCAGTTAAAAAAATGTATAACAAAAAGTCATGTTATAAAAGTTCTGGATACATCCAAAAGTAAATGTGACACTTACTAAAAGTAATTTAGAAAATTTTAAGATAGTGACTTCCAAATATTCAACATTTATATAATACAACAAATTAATTCTGATACTAAAAAGATACATTGTGTAAAAGTAATCAGTATTTTAATAACTATACATACGACACAATTCCTCACAATATTTAAAACAAAAATTCTTACTTCTTTTTTGTAAATAAACGTCGTCAATTGGCTCTTGTTTTGTAAATTGGAGGAGCAATTCCAAAGATGTCCCAGCAAAAACGAGTAATCCAATTATTCCATAAACCGTACTAATTAAAAAAAATCAAATTATTTTTTAAGAAATAATATTTAAAAGTAATAAAGCTCAGTTTTGTAGTAAATAAAACAATATACATTTATTACATTCATCATACAAATATTTTAAATAAACGAAGAATTACAAAAACATTTTTGTAAGGAAAATGACAACATTTAAAAAACATTTTAACATGGAAAAAATAACGTATATTTCATTCTGATTGTAAAATAAGGCTTTCAGAAATATTTTAAGTCATACTTTGAAGATGATAGAAATAAAATTTTCCTTTAAAACTTCTAGAAACGCAGGTAAGGCGTTTAAAAAAGCTTTGAAAATTAATTTTTAACGACATATATTTGAAATCTTATAACTTCCAACTGTTGGTGATCAGTTCAATTTTCTCTGAGAATTAGAAAATGTGCTTCTTAATTATTCTTCTAAAACTAAGCCCTATTATTAGTAGCAATTAATTATTATTATCGGAAGTGATTTTGATTGCTACCGTTGTAAATATATTTAATGATTGTTTCTATTACATCAAATCACATGATTAAATCTTCGTTGGGTTTTTCTGCAATTCATTTTTTCTGGAAAAAGTTACTGAATATTTAATTTTATTAATTTCCGTTTATTTATTCCATTAACTTCCAATTTGAAGTTTTCAACAAACACTTTCATTAAAATTCGATCTGAAATGTTTGTTTCCATCTTGTATGTGTTATGGGTGGATTCGCTTTTCTCGCAATGTTCTTGAGATTTTATTTATTATGTTTTTTTTTTAAAGATTTCCTTCGACTTTTCAAATCACAATGATGAATAAAAATCTTACATTTCGTTTCTAATTTGATTGATTTGAGTAACATGGTACTTTATCGTTTTCATCAAAAAATTTTAAGAAATCGACTTATTTCGAGATATTTTTAAATAAATTTCGGTACTTCTCCGTTTCGCCGACGCAGAAGATCAGTCGCCAAAAATGATACATTCGACACTAAACGGAGTATTCCCACAGATAACCTTTTACCACTACATTTTCAAAATAAGTCGTGGTCATTCCTTACTAGTAAAGTCTCTTTCAAAATGCATCAAAAATGGATGAAAAACCTATGAGAACTTATATTTATTTTTATTTTTATGGGCATATTGTGTGTTGTCACGAACAACGCCAACTTGGCGAGATTCGTGCCGGTGAAACAAAAATAACCTAAGTTTCAAATTCTATTTTAAAGTTTATTGTCGATTATTTTTTTTATTCTAATAGCTTCATTATATGCCAAGTAAATTAGCTAGCATTTTACTTGGTAAAAAACGTTTTATTTCAAATTTTTCATATCTAACTTATTGATTATATAGCTTATAAATTAATTCTTATTCTTTTTATGACTGTCAGAAGTTCCAATTTTGTATCCATCATCGATCTCGGTTCAGAATGTTCGAACCGATAATTAATTTATCAACAAGTCTGTTCTATTCATAAAGGGATATTAATACGTAATAAATCAAATCAAACCGGTTTATTACTTTGGGTTTAGTGCTAGGTATGGTTTCATCAAAATTTGTAATGCATGAGTTGGGCGTAATAACAATTCATAACTTCATACAAGTTCGAGAAACACATTATTTTTAACGATAAAAACTTGTTTAGTCCAGCTATTCGGTAAACAGAATATTAAAAAAAAAAAAAAGGAAAGAAAAAAATCCTAGACATGCGTGATTTCACATTCAAGGCTTTCAACTCTGAATTCTGAGTGAACATATTGATGCAGATTAGTAAGTTTCTCATAACACCTCATTTAAGGAATCGTAAGTTGCTAAAAAAGATATCACACATAAATAAAAAAAAAGAAAACGTTGAGGCTAAATCCGGATGTGATCCAGCTAAAACAGTCGCAATGGTGAAGTTTTATTTTTTCTATGGAAAAATGAGAATTTGAAAAAGTCTTTCAATATTTGATGGTCATTTTATTATATTTTAGACAGGTGGCATGATTGAAAATGGTTGGTGTAACAGATGTTGGTTTCAAAGCTTTTAAAAAATGTAATATCAACTTGAATTATAAAGCCACATCACATTTGCTCGATTTTTTATGAAACTGAAATAAATTTTCATATTTTTTGTAGTAATGATTTTAATTATCTAAGTATAACACATTTCAAGCATTTAAAAGCGCTCCTACATGTTTATACATTATTTATTTTGGTACTTACGTATTATCGCAACCTTTTGGCGACATAAAATGAAATGACATTACATGATTGCCAATTCAGCGCATATGACAGAAGCAAAATTCGGGTTGCCAACTTGGCGAGTTACCTTGAACGTTGGCGATTGTTGCGATGATACGTAAGTACCTGTATTTTTAAAAAAATATTTCTGCATGAAAAATTAACGAA
>BMAO01017746.1:0-20156 GCA_019973975.1 Trichonephila clavata
TTTAATTATTCTCGTTCGAAGAAAAATCTCTTGCAATTATGAAAGTATTCCAGAATAATTCACAGTTTCGTTCGAAAGAACATGTCTGTTAATCGCGGGGATTCTTCCTGGATTTGAAAGACGACCAAACACATAACAGTATAAAAAATATTGTAATTTTTGAAAATATTAAAAATATATGTAAAAGTTTTTATTGCGATTTACTTTCGAATTTATTAAGAAGTAAATTATTTTGTAAATATTATAGAAATAGAAAAGACAAATTAATGATTTATCCTTCAAAAAATTCATTAGTTTCTAGAGCTGTGCAGAAGAGTGAATGTAAACCATCAAGCGAAATTCATCATCGAACCTACTTGTTGGATCGAAAAATTGGATTTAAATAATAAATATCAAGCAAAAAGTCAAACCTCTCAGAAAGATTTAATTTAATATTCTTAAAAAACATTTTTACTTCTGAATCTCAAAAAGCTCGCTCAATGAGCGGATATGAAAACCTTTTAAAAAGACAGGGCCCAGCCTGCAGAGGTTTTATTTGAATTCCAATAAGTATCTTCTAAGGAAAATATCACGTTATATTTAAGTTGTTTGTGGGGTAGGTATATAATAAACAAATTTATCATCATAGCATAAGTTCAATCTTTTTTCATATCCTACAAAAGTCCTTACTAAGATGCATGTCATCAGATATTCAGGAAACCGAAAAACCCATCCACGTCATCCAATCTTCGTAAAGAAAGTCAGAGGGGAAAAAAAAGAATATCACCCTTCTTCAAAGAAAATAAAATATAAAAGGAAGGCGAAAAAAAAAAAGCTTGAAGAAAAAGCTCATGTACCCCGAAACCAGAGCCTAGCCAAATGTTATAAAAGAAGGTATTTCTCTTCGCCGATGAAACCTTTTTGATAAATTGCAAGGGGTCGTAAGAATTGAACGATGTTTTCCCAAATCGAGTTTAAAAGGATAATACGAATAGTAAAAATGCAAACGTTGGTGACTTTTTTCTTCTTTTTCCTTGCCCTCAAAGGAAAGGGTTACTCTTCAGGTCTTTACAGAATTCTTTCTGCTGTTTGCCTTCGATTTTTTTCGTATGTATTTTTTATGTCCTTGAGAATTCGATAAAGCCAGCTTTTTTTAAAAAGATATGGATGTAAAAATGAATTGAAAATATAGTAAAATGGAAGTTAAGGAAGAATAGGAGAATAACTTTAATAGAGGAAATTGAAATAAACAGTTCGAATTTAGTGTGAGAAATTGTATAAAAAATTCGAACAATGGAGTTAAAAAGCATCTTAAGTAAGTTAAAGGCAAATAATTACTGAAATCTGAGATATCATAAAAGGTTAAAATAATTATTGAAAAACCGAAAAAAAATCGTAAGTTTGAAAAATCACTTTAAAATTTGAAATAGTATTGCTAATATATTAAATTAATTTTCAAATACTTGAATTACTGCCTTTTCTATTAGCATAGGTAAATTACAGATGAAGGTTGTCTGGCCTAGAAATCGTGTTTAAACCTGTAATCTTAGCTCCTAACGCTCTATGAGCTTGCTTCTGTATTACTGTGGCTAAGTTATTTTTGCCCTATACTTCCAGGTTATGCTTTTATTTTTGCTTTGCTTCTCTAGAGTTGTAGTTATATTTAGTATATAAATAAGATTTGGGTATTATGGAATACCATTTACATTTCTAAAAATAACTACTGGTTTTTGGTTAAAATCTCCAAAATCATCAAGGATATATGCTATAAACGATTGTAAGTAATTACACTTGTCAAAAAGAACAATATTTATTTTTTTTGTTATAAATTTATTTTTTAAAACAATAATAAATGGAGGGCAAGGCCGTTTAAAACATCGGCAAACTAATTAAGACTTTATAAAACGTAGTTACTTTTAACTAAGAAAGCCATATTTTTAAGAAAACCTGAAAGTCATTTATGTTTTGAGTTTATTTATAAAAATCACAAATAAAATATTATTTCTCTGCTCCAGGGGAGCCCTCAGAAAACAGCCAAAGCCTTTAATCCAAATTTCTCCTCGTTAATCTTCGAAGAATTTTTCGTAAAAGAAGATACATTCAGCTCCTATGTTTTCTGGTTATTTGATTGATGATATGAGGTCCGTTACACATAATCTCTAAGAATGGAACGATTCATTACCGCTAATACTAGAGTATGAAATACCTAGTATTCCATATTACTCGACATGCCATCTTGGAAAAGGGACCTTTAAATTGAAAGACAAAATTTAATCATTTAAAAAATGAAAATAGCATTACAAACTACAATTCTTTAAATGTACATTATGCTTAACTTCAATGTTCAAGTCACATGTCATTGAAGTAAAGATGTTAGAATACTTTGGAATATCGCAGAACACACTTCGTTCTGTACCGGGTCGTGCGGCAACAAGTAGATCTCTCATTGCAATGCAGTATAGGAGTGTTTCTTCAGCAGGTTTTTCCTCGCGTTAGCAGCTACAAATACAGCCAAAACCTCTGTATTCTATATTATCCAACTATTCCATAATACCTGACTCTCATCTATTATTATTGATTATATGAGAAAAGCAATTTGGATTGAATTTAAGGCCTTTTTAACGTAATAATTTCATGCAGTCGTTAAGGGATCAGTAAGCTAGGTACTTTTAAAATACACATTTATTTAGTCATGTAGAAAACACACCGCCAATATAAAACAAACAGGAAAACACAAAGCAAGGCATTGACACTTGTTGTTTACTTTCACAAAAGCTGCCTTTGTTCGCTTCCGAGATCTCGTCTATTTATAGTCATGATCAACCGGAAACTATTTAAATCATATGATTATCGATAAAGGCTTTTCTGGTCAGTTCGTACACGTGGGTCATACAAAATTGCATCAACCTGATTTAAAAACGATGAGGTTTCAGTTTTGGGGAGATAAGGTTATGGTTATATCCTGTTAGGTGGTAAGCTCGACATTATCATGCGAAGTCTTGAAGGGTTCAAAACCAATATGAATTGAAATCCATTAAGTGAAAATTTACGCGAATTATTACATATATTTATCTTAAAATAAAATATTTAGAGCTGTGGTAGAAATTTAGAAGTCTATATATATATATAAATCAATGTTTGTGTATATGACCTCGCTTCACTCCAACACTGTTCAAACGATCACTATGAAAATTGGCATGTATATGTATTTTTTGTGGAGAAGGTTTTTGCGTTATTTTCTTTGTTGCAGCTCCTCACCAGGTGGCGCTACAGAAAAACAACTTCTGCACCGTTCAACCAATCGCCAAGTTGCTAACATGGGCGCCAAAAACGAAGCCGGCTTGACTCTATCACCAGCATTTCGCTATGTTTCCATTGAATCGACATTATTACGTAAGGAATGGCGTTGCTTGCAAATATTACAATTTTATCATAAAATAAATACAACAGAAAATATTTTTAACGTATTACATATCCAGATAAAAAATTTTTACACAATTTTAAGCATTCATTACTCAAAATTTGTATTAATATGTTACTTTTGAGAGCAGAGATCAGCTTAGGAAGATGTTTTCAAAAATCAACCCGCAATAGAGTTACGGGGCGTTATAAATAAAAAAAATCCTTTTTATCAGCTGTTATACCTACAGACTTAAAATTTAACAAATATGTTTTTTTATTCAGCTGAGATATGAAAAAACTTTTTTTTTGTTAAATTTGCAATTCACGTAAAATTAACTCATTTAAAACTTCTTTATCCTTCACACACAATCTGTGTTGCTTAATTTTTCAATTCACCCGTACGAAGAACGGGCATACCAGTTAGTATATATCTAAAAAAGATTATTCCCAAATTTACCAAATTTGTATATCGCAGGTTTTTTATAGTATTTTTAATGGTTATAAGGAATATTAAGAAAGAATTGTGATAAGGACAAAAGGCTAGTATTATTTTAATTAATAAAATCAATTTTGGAAATAACTGACATGATAATTTTCAAAAATTTATAAGATTACTTTAACATAGACGAAATAAATTCTAATTTCATGAGTATAATCTCACAGTCAAACTTATTAATCTGAAAATGTCCAAGACATTTACAAATCACCACTTTTATATCTCATTACGGCTTCTACCTCAACTTTCAGAGATTTAAACGAAATTTTAAAGTGCACTATAATAATCACTTTCGTTCAAGAGTGTGTTGACTCTCGCATCGGCAAACAGGACATCTTTGGCTTACAGTTACCAGATGCTTCATTTCCCGGATTTTTTTCTCCGGAAAGTTAATTTCATTCCCGGATACTTCGTGCAAGCGTCTTCGCGGTGATAAAATTTTTATCGTCTCAGAGATCTTACGGAGCCGAAGGAGCGCAAATTAAATAACGATGAGAACTCTCGTACATAAGGAATGCAGGAAAAAAGAATCGGGGAAAAGTCCCGACTGCGGTGTCCGGGGAAAAGCCGACTTCCAGGTAGAGGTTATTCAATCAAGTCCGGTTTTCTCCTTAATTATTTGGCTCGGGTCTTGTTTGAAGGACCCCGTTTTTCCCGTAAAATTCAGTATTTCTTGGTTGGAGGGTTTGGGGATAAAAGTGTCGGTCATGGCTTCGGTAGAATAAGATAGAACAAATTGAAATGGTTCAAATGCGCGAACGTGTATGAAATAAAGGGGATTATATGTTTTCTTAAACTATTTATATATATCGAGTTTTATTTGGTTTTTTTTACCAACACAATTTGATCTCTTAAACAAAATATTTCCACTTCTTTTGTAAAACTTATGAAATTGAAATCATGTGTATTTCAGTTTTCACTCAAGATTTTAAATTAAACAATTCTAATCAATTTTTCATATCTTAGCCTTAAGAAATATATATTAATAGCGAAAAGAGTTAGGTGCTGTACGGGCAGCGCTTAGTAAAAAAGATGGACTAGACGTAAAAAATACATTTGAAACACTGATGATGGTGTGCAGCTTTTTGAATTTGGCTTTAAGGCTTTTTAAATTCGACGTTGAAGTTATTCTTTGGTAAATTTTGCACCCTACATGCCGAATAGAATGTTGCAGGGTTACGATTTTTAGACTGAGAGATCACAATTTCGAAACTGTTAATTAACTAGTTAATGAATTTTTTAAAATGATTCTAAAAACGGTGATTTGCGATTTTTAAAAAAATTTTAAATTGCTTTATCTGGAAATTCTATCTATCCAAACAATGGAACTTTTGGATAGACAGAATTTCTGTACAGAATGATTGTTGAGTATTATTCATTGGCCAGCTCGAAAAACAGGTCCTCTATAGCTTGTATCAAGCAAATAGTAACTGCCAGGGGAAATTATTCGGCATCAACATAACTTAGCAGAATACATATCAAAGGATTCGGGATTTGAGTTAAAAAAACGTTCCAGATATGAAACGCTTTTATTTTTGTATTTTCCAATTTATCAATTTTATAGCGTTGAAAACATTTTGCACGTGTATTTAGTTTTAACTAAACAAAATATTTTAATTCCAGTCAAACAGTGTCAAATCTCTGTCCAAATCTTTAAATAATACGTAGCATTAAGAGTAAGTACATTGTTAGTGTAACATACGGTAATATAGAGAAAACTCAGAGATAATTTTAACATGACATATTCAAGGTTTTTATAAGTTTTAAGCCAGCGTTTTTCACACTGTGGGATGCGACCCCGAAGGGGGGTCGAGTATATTAAAAAGTCTAAAACAAAAGAATATTTTAAAAAAATTATTAATTTTCCTAAAAGTAAACAAACAAAATACATTTTGACATAATAATGAAAAATAAAATACTCATTTACACTGACATAATACACTTATAAATGTATCAGTACTTCACAATGTATTTTGCAATTAATTTAACAATAATAAATCAAGAACAAGTTTAATAACTACCAGTGACCCATGAGCTTTTTTTTAAAATTACATACAAAAATTAACACTTATCTTCATAATTTGTATGGTTTATAATTAACCCCTGACCTGCCGACTTCAAGTTATGCGATTTGCTCCCCAATGCCACTGATTTCCACGTAGGCATGCGTATGGGATGTATTGGGGAGGGGGGGGGGAAGAATAAATAAGCAAATTCTCTGAAATAAGTAATTTTTTCGCAAACGTTGTCAGTGTACTTTTTTTGCATTTCAAAGCCTTTTGAATTATTATATGTGGATAGAAATGCACAGAAAAGATCGTACTTCGGAAGGACGTATGTATACATCCGGGGAAATTAACGTTTTGACTGAGTGAGACGTTTATATACGCCGGTGATATTTAAGAGGTTTAAAACGTATTGTAACTTTTGCTTCAAAGTATGGCATCATTTAATTCCATATGTTGTTGTTATATGAAGGGGGCGATGAAAACTATGATTGAATATTGGGTCGCGAGCATTGAAAGTTTGAGAATCACTGTTTTAAGCAATGCTTGGAAATGATAGTAAAAAAATTAAACGAGTCTTACAGTAGTCGCATATGATGTGTAACATCTGACATGTTATGGTGGTAAATACGCAACAGTAACTTAAGGCGATATGGTACAATCTTCACAATTTTTTTTATTTTTAATATTTGATATTTGGTTTTAATTGTATTTTATAAAAGTTAATATTAAATAATAATTCCATACAAGAAATTTTTAGTTTGTTGCAAAATATTTGTAAAATTAAAATTTTTTGAACTATTTAAAATTTTTTAAAAATTTCTAAGGTTTTTTTAAATATGTCTCTTTTTTCCCAAAATTTTTTTCCCAAGTACCTTATAGTATACTACATAAAATTGTGCATTGGTTTTTTTCTGCTGCTGCTCTTTCATTTTTTATTAATTTTTTTATAGTTAAACATCCAAAAATTCTCAAAAAAACATTAATTTTCATTTTGAAATTTTTTAGAAAAGTTACTAAACATGTTAGAGCTAATTCCATGCACGGTCTTACGAAACGTACATTTCAGAACACGTATAAAAAGTTTCAAACCCATACTTCAATTATCAAAAAAGCCTTAGGGTTTTGAATGATAGTATGTGCTCAAAAATTCAACATGGAGAAATACGAGTTTGAAGTTTTCATTCCATGAATAGCAAGATATAATATTCTTCGAATAGTCCGAAACTTTTATGAAATGTTAATTAGTTTATTTAAAACTGCTTACCATAAACAATTGCAAAAATGTAGAACAATTAAACAGTTTACTGCCATATGGAATATATAGAAGAAAACGAATGAAAGATCAATATTTCATAAAACTTTATCTCAATAATTATAAAAAATAAATACACACACTTTAGTGCTAATTCCATGCTCAGAGCTAATGCCCAACATGTGAAAAATATGTTTATGCCTTTATTTTTTATTTACATGATTTTAAAAACCTTTGCATGTTAAATATTGTACACGAATGAAAGCAAAATCAAATAACAATTTACAAGTAAAATATGTCAAAATCTAAGAACTGCATATGTGCATTTGTTTAAATAAATATCCTTTCGTCCCTTTTCACGAAATCACTCCTACAAATATCCAGAAACCGAGAGGAAAGATGTTACGCATAAAAAAAATGTAGAAATATTACTTACAAAAAAGTAATTCTACTGAAACCTTCATTGTGTATTTTATTTTCTAAACTTCATTGGATTTACTAGAAAAATTATCTCGATTTGAGATAGGAAGTAAAAACTTCCCAAGTTTTAGTTTCAAAATTACGAGGTCCATCACCAACAGCCCTTGTGTTGCTTTATAGCTTGATGTTAATAAAAATCCATCACTCTGGTATGAAAAAACATCACCCCTTTGCATTTACACAAGGTAAATAAATTCATGGCATAATTTTAAAATTTACACGTTACATTTTCTTTGTGTAAAACTCTTAAAATATAAAGCCATGCATCTTTTCAACGGATGTGTGAAAAAATTAAAAACAGGAAAGCAAACACGCTAAGAAAAAAAAAGGAAAGAAACATATTAGAAAAGAAACATGAAACAAGCAAGGATGTTCAAAAAGCTACGAACAACGACGTAAAAAAAGGAGCGTGCCGATAGGCCGTTAACTTCGAAAAATACAACAGAAATTAAAATTATCCTGTTCGCGAAAGAAGAGCAAATGTACCTTACAAGTCAAGAACCTGGCTTGTTTCCAATAACCGTATGCATCATTTTTCATGCACACCTTAGCTTATGCGTGAATAAAGAACATTTGGGGGAAAATTGAGATGAAGATAAATTACATTAATCAACATTGGCTTAGGGCCTTCCTCATTACTTTCGTTCAGCTTGTATAAGAGATGTATCAATGATTTATATTTTTCAGCACAATTAATCAAGAAAACCACCCACTTTCTCCTGTTTTGTGGTTACGGAATCCAAACTTTTCTTCCGAAACTTTTGTTGTTGGTGAAATATTGGATATAACCACAAATTTCTACGAGTTTGTACTTCTAATCCTCTTTTTAACAAATACGATGGGTAGCGGTACACGCCGCATATGTTATCTTTCCTGCAATGATACCCTCATAATGAGAAACTTGAATATTACAGACAAAGTTTGCTTCCCAGCCTGAACTTGAAAAATAAGATTTTGGCAAACAGAGAAGACGCAATTAGGACTTATCGCCCTTGGGAACAAAATTCGCGAAAAATACGACATTGCCAAGGAATCATCGAGAAGGCTCAGGATCATCCATTCTAAAAATTATCATGAGGTTAAAAATTGATGTTCGAAACATGGGTTAGTGCAGTTCAGAAAGGGGGAAGTCACTACCAGATTCTGTTTGTACGTTGGCTGCAGTAAGAGAGGAACTTGCAGGAACTCAGACAGAGTTCCTGCAAGTGGAACTATTCTAGAGAATCGTTCTTGAAACGTTGTAAAGCTTGTTTATAACGAGTACGTTTCGCACTATTGTAAATAATCTGGTATTATATTTCTTTAAGTATATTCGTCGATTTATCTTCATGTAGTCATCTGTTCGTCCTAGTTCTTTAATAAATCTGTTATTCATATAATTGCCTGTTTTTCTCACACGCAAATTTGCAACAGTATTCTTAATACTTTATTCTGTTGTAAGAGATTAACATTATTTTCTATTTTTTTTTTTTTTTTTTTTTTTAATAGATTACTAATTTTTATTTATTTTCCTACGTAAATATGCAAATATGCTATAGCTAGATATGCCAAACATATATTCATACCTATTGCCTACTGTAATATATGCATAGATATTTAATATATGTTGTCTTAATATGCTAATATGGCAAAAAGAAATAATTAAAAATATTTTATATTTCCTATTTAATTTTTTTTTTTTTTTTTTTTTTTTTTTTTTTTTTTTTTTTTTTTTTTTTTTTAATTTCAATATATCTTCTAAGATAGTTTTATGGCATATGCTTTCCTTGAATTAACTTTAAAAAAAGTAAAATTTAAAATTTGTATACAATTACTTAAAAATGTGTAATGTGGGTCAGATGAAATTTCTAAGAAGACCGTAATTTACCGATCATTGAGACAGTCCAAAAACAATCAGCAAATAATTAAGTTACATGAGGAAACTGCATAAAAAACAGTTACCAAGGTTTACTACAACAAACTATGGAGCTTTTTATCAGATTGGTCGCTGCAAAAAAATATTCTGCCTAAACTTCTCAATTTTTTTTGTGCTTTTATTTTTGTTTAGATAGATGATTATCAATCTTTCTTCTCAATGCACCCCTCAAGCACAACTCCCCTCCCTCTAATATCCACTGGCAATGATTAAAAGTTCTGAAGCATGCACCATATATGATGTTCCGGAGTGGTGATCTTCGGTCTTTTCACTGCTCAGTTTTTGTTTGTGTTTTGCTCTAAAAACTTACGGTTTTTGTCAAATCATTTCAAATTCAATAAAAGTAATAACTGATTTTCAGTTGTGGAATTAGCTGCCTTTTAAATAGAAAGGTCCTAAATAAAAATTGGAAATTCTTTTACGAAATTTTAAAAGTATATTAAAAATATCAGATCACACATTACATTTCCATAGTGTGTTAAAATTCATTCACAAAAAACAGAAATATAGTACAACTGATATTCTGATCCAAATAATTTTCATGGAGTTTAATAATCCAAAAATAAAAAAAAATGTTCCGTAATTTTCAAATAGGGCGTCATAAAGACAAAAATGTTACTAAACGGATGAAACATGAAGGATATTTTCCAATCAAATTGAAGTAAAGTAAAACACCAGACGCCAACGACGATAATTTCTCATTTCTGATAACTATTTGAAGCAAGTTTTGTTTTTCCATTCATTGTTCTATATCTGTCCAAGTTTTATTTTCTGTGACACTTTTTTATTGGAAAATGATCGGGAAGAGAAATTCATATATACGCCAAGTGATCGTAGATGTATGTTTCATGATCTGTATGAACGTATGCATTCAGACAAAGATCAATTTTAAGAGCAATAGGGTTATTCCAATTCTGACACTAGCTTTGAAGGCTTTATGTGATTCCCCCCCTTTTATAATAAAAGTTTTACTCAAAATACCTAAAGTTAAAAAAATGAAATTGATTACATATGGCTAAAGGAAAACGTTAAGAGAAATGCATTTTTCTAAATTACTTTTCCGAGATTAGCGGACCACATATAAGCTACCCCTTAACTTTCCCTTTAAAAAGTTTCATAAATCCTCGGCTTATACTCGGAAATATACGGTATATCAATATTCTTCGGGAATAAGTTTGCACTGAAGGTATTTTTATAAGATATTTATTAACCCCTTAACTGGTTTTCCTGTACACCATACGCGCAGCTGAAAACTAGCCACAACCGGTTTGTCCGTACGCTATACGGGTACTCATATATTTTCTTTTTATCCTTGATTTGCGCATATTTTTAATTCTTATAGTGAGATTATTGGTGCTAGTGTTTTTAAGAGATGAAGTTCGTCCATGGTACTGAAATACTTTTCATCCGGGATTTTTTTTTGTGGTGAAGGCGGGAATTTTGCTTTGAAGGTAGGCATTCAGTTTCTTGAAAATATTCGATAAAGAACAGGGATTTGCAAGGAAATGTGCAATTTGTTGCTTCAGAGAAAAAGAAAATGTAAATGATCCAAAAACGCCGATATTATATCTGTCTTTATTGCAATGTAAGACTTAGTATTACACCATGCTTCAAATTGTGGGAGCATATATATACACACGCATACAAAATCCACAACCGTTTGAAAAAGTACGAACATGAAATTTTTTTGTAAATGTGAGAGAAATTCTTTTAAGATATATGAAACATTATTCATAGCATGCAGAATGTACTTAAAAAAACATTTAAGGGGATTGTGTTCCACAAATTTTAACTAAATTGTGTAAAAACTTTAAAATTGAAAAATTTTAAATAAAATTCTTCTATTTTAGCATTTTGTTAAGTATTATATTTAGTTATATGCAATAAAAATGTCGACATCTGCCTACATTTGTCTGCTTATAACAGTTTGAAAACCAAAAACTTGGATTGAATTTTAAAAATAAAAATAAAATCTATGAATGTATTTTAAAATATTAATTCTAATCGTCTGGATTATTTTACACTGCCACCATTACCGATGTTATAAGTCATGAGATTCAACAATCCCTTCTTACAATAATTACAGCCTTTTAGATGCTAATACTCCATTGGTGAGGGTTGATGTACTGCGTGGGTAGGTTAGCCTCGATAAAAAAAAAGTCTGACATTTTCTCATAATAAAAACATTACACGAGAAAAGTGTTTTAAATATAAAGGAAGTATTTTTACACGCGTGTGACGTATTATACTGGTTAGTATAGACTCCTACGTGTATAGTCTTAGAGAAATTACATTTTTTAAAAGCACTTCCTGTACTTATTATATAAATGTGAAAAACTTGAATAACACTGTGAAACTTGAATAACAGATGTATACACTGTGAAAAACTTGAATATACGAACGAAGATAGAAAAGGAAGTGCTTGAAAGACTTTTATATTTACGAGTATGTTTTCATGAACTGGCATCATTTTGAAATTTGCGTACTATACCGTCGATTAATTTCGTGAAATCAAAAGACGTTGCCAAATGTCGCGATATGCAGCCAATAGTAGAAAACCATTCCAGTACATGTTTGAATACAATAATAATAACGATAATAGCATTTGGAGATATTTTTTAACTGGAGTGAGTGAGTGAATATTAACGTCCCACTGTTCAGCTACACCAGGGCTTTTGGGGATGGTCCGCGTAATTTTGAACCATGGTCAAGTGACACGGACGACACCTGAGCTGGCACCCCCTCTCCTAACTACCACACCACACCAACGGGAGGACGTTTGAGCTCTCGGAAGATTTAACGTGCATCGCTCCCCTACACGGCGGGTCTTCAGTGGTACTGGGATCGAACTCATGACATACTAGCCACGATCCGATGCCTAGACCACTCGGCTACCGCGGCCACATTTTTTTAACTGGCGACGTCTGTTAATTTGGTAAATCGTTCGACGATTAAAAGTAATTTAATTTTTTTTCATCCTTGAACGTATTCATTTAATTTTACTATGATGCGAAACAATCACTTTATGATTTCATAATAATGGGCTAAATTCATGACGGTCACATGATAAATGATGCAATCACGTGTTCCCCATTGAATTCAGAACAGACATTAGACTTTTATTTGTTGTCTTAGGTGTAAAATTTAGATAAAATTTCAAATCTGGTAACTGGGTAAGGACGTTGAAGTGTAAATATTCTTCCAAAGTTTTCCGAAATTAAAAAAGTCTTATTTTATAACGAGCTTTTTAATCAAGTGCATTTTCTTTACCTTTTTGCGTTATTATTGTTGAAAAATCTGTTCTTTAAGAAAGTTTTTGCAAAATGCTAAATTTGGCAACAGCTAAATACACGAAATCATTGGTTGAAATTATGTGATTATAATTATCATGTGAGTATGACGTCACATGAATTTACCAAAGGGCGAAAGTTGCATTATAAATTATCAGGGGTGCTACAGTACGGAAAAGATTGTTTTTGCTATACATTATTTTAAAAAATGCCTTTAAATTCGTTCTATTTGATTATAATGATAGTTGTTGAATTAATTTTAATTTTTATAAGCTTGGCTTCTGTAAATTTCTTTTGTAAATGTATATAATGATTTAGAATGAAGAGAAATAATCAGTTAAATTTGTTCTTTCTGAAGCGTTTAATTTAATCTTCTTTTTGAGCAAAAAGCAAAAAGAACAGAAACAAATAAGCTTTCTGTATTAATTTTATTCTTTGCTCAAAATTCTATAACACGTTCTTTCGAACGTTATTTATGATGAAAACTATCTGTCTTCCGAATTTTCTTCATTGAAATCTAAACTAGAGGACCACAACTCAGCTTTAAAAAAAATAATACGAAAGTATCGTGATTTATTTAGTAACATACAACTCGATGAATAATGTTCCACCTACAGAAACTCGCTACAGAATTCGGTTTCGAATACCAATGCAGTTTCTTTTCTTCTTCCCATTTCTCCAGGAAAAAAGAAAGAAAGCAGAACACACTGGCCGTGTCTCACGAGAAAACTAAGAATTTCAAAAAGCTCTGCGTGGTTCTTTAGGTGATAAAATTTTTATTGTCTTCCGAAAAGGAACAAAGGTTTCCGTTCCACAAATGAAATAACGACAGGAGGATGCAATAAAATCAAGAAGCAAAACAAACAATCACTAGAGAGAACTTACAGTCCGTGAGAAACAGACAGTACAAGAACAGAAACTTAATCTTTTAAAAGCACAAGCCCTCTGCCATAGAGAGACATAACAACAACATGCAAGTTGATGGTACGGGCTGCTTCGGTGATGGATAACACGAGAATACTGATGATAGTAGGGTTTCCCAAATCAATCTTACAACGGACCAACTTTCTGTAATGACTTCCCCCATTACTCCTGTACTGCAGTGTACTGGAGTAAAGTAAGCACTTGGGCACGTTTTATTCGTTTTTCACACTCGATTTCAGCGATTCTTGAGGGAATTTTCGTTCGCCTTTTTCTTCTTCTACTCCTTCGCGGTCTTCTGTCATGCGAGTTGAGTTGTATGGCGGCAGACGCAGACGATTATTTCGATTTCATTTGTCCAACGAAGGGTGAAATTCGAGCTACCCGTATTTGGCTCTGTGGTATTTTTTGTGCTTGTGTATTTGTTTTTCTGGCTCGGATGGTACGTCGATGGGAATTTATGAGGAATAGTTTTTCTTCGTTTCGATGAAGGTTCGTCAGCGTCGAGGTTGCACAAACAATCATTATTTGCCGAGTGATTTATTTTGATAGATAGGAATCAAAAAGCAATTGGATGCCACAAAGAACTTGATCCTTTTATTTTGTTCTTTAAAACGCTGAAATTGTATCTCAGAGAAGATTTATTAATTTATGAACTGTCTTTTTGTTATATTTAAAAATTTAATCATTGCTTGGTAGAATTTTTTTTAAATATCAAAATTTTTGTAATCTATAGTTTGATAAATTTAATACATAAAATAAAAAGTTTTGGGGCTTATGCTTTTGAAAATAAACATTAATCAGCTTTCATCAGTAATGAGCTTAATTTTCAAAAAAAATTTAATTTATATGTAAAAAATATTTTAGAAATCAATTGGTGTATCGAGATAACAACTGTAGGTTTATGCAATCAGAAATGGCAGAAAATAGGGGGGTTAAAATTTTAACACTGTTTTTCATGTTTTTCATATCTTTAATTATTCTTTCTATTCCACATGCAAAATATCTTTATTTCATTAACTCTACAGTGGGGCTTAACATTCTACATGCTAAGCCTTCTTGACAAAATTTGTAATTTTTTATTAATGTTTGGTATTAAATTTAATTAAATATTTTGGTTTGATTACTCTGCAGTGTTACATGGCATCTTTGAGTTAGTTATGGTGACCTAAGTGGCCAAGTTGCCATGGGTACGAGTTCGGGGCTTGATTTATATCTGTTGAGTCGTGGGCTCGAGTCCTGATGCCTCCAGTGGCCATGGTAGCCTAGTGGTCAAGGTAATGGACTCATGGCCGGCATGTCATGAGTTCGAGCCCAGTACCACTGAAGACCCTCCGTGTAGGGTAGTGATGCCCGTTAAATCTGTTGAAGCTCAGACGTCCTCTCCCTATTGTGTGGTGTGGAAGTTAGGAGAAGGTGGTGCCAGCTCAGATGTCGTCCTTGTCACTTAACCATGGTTTGACAGTCGGTGCAGAGGGGAAGATCAAGAGTCATTCTTATCACTTGACAATGGTTTGAATTTACGAGGTCAGTCTCCAATAAACTCGCATTATTTATGCAGAATTAAAAATCAGGAATTTGCCTTTACGAAACATAAGAGAATTATTACTAAATCTTATATTTTTCTGGTCTGCATCGAGATTTTGTAACATTACTATTGTAATATACAATTTATAAAATTACATTTCTGTTAGATTTGCGAAAATATTTTATTCCTATACTAATTTTGGTAAGATATTAAAAACTAAAATGCCTTTTGGTTTCTAAATTGATTGTTTGTTTAAATTTAAATGGACAAACCTTTTAATTCGAAGTACTATTTAAATCTATTTTTTCATGTATTTTAAGTTGAAACTATAAGAATATTTATCATGTTTCTTAAAATTCATTATGATATACATTAAATTATAAGAAAAAAAACTAAACAAAAATTGTTACTCTATTTTAAAAAGAATAATAAATTTTTTTTTGCCTTAAAAAAGGCATTTTTTGTTTTTTATAAAATGAAAAACTGTAAAATTATCAATATTGTATGCTTTGGATGCATATTTTGCTGTTTTTGTCGAGTCGAAGGTTTGAATTCAAATTCCTCTAACGACTCACCGTATAGATAGACTAATATATGTTAAATATGTCAAGGCTTAAAGTCCTCACTATGGCATATAATGGAATTTTATTAGAAGAGTTTTATTAGAAGAGGTTTCCTGAAGAAACTGCCCCTTTCAAAAACTTCAAAAATAGAGAGGAGTTTTATTGTATAACTTTGTAACTTCATCCATTTTTATATGTCTCTCAAGAAACCAATATACTCCCCAATTCTATTATATTCCCAGTACTGCTGAATATCATCTTTCCTTTCAAACGAATCCAATTATATTCATGGTAATACAACCCCTCTTTTCCAATCCGTCACTCACTCAAACTCTTTCCATGCCATACCCCATCACCAAACATTCATCACAGTTTCATCACCCAAAAGATCGGGTTAATCAGTCGGGAGAATTGAAGCACCCTTTACTTGAATTCGAATTCAATGTCCGCCCGTCACCCAACACATTTTCCTGGTCCACCCCTTCGCTACAATAGCGTGTATATATTTGGAAAAATTGTAAAAGCGCACCCTTTTTGTAACATGCGCTGACTCACCGGCAATTGTCCGTCTACGTTATAAAGGGGTTTGGGAACGAGATGGGGTGGGGGTGTAAAGTGGCCTATTGTGCTTCTTAAAGGCCCTTGGTGTTGGTGTTTGCAATGGGGGAGGTGAGGGTTTGGTTCATGATGGAATTCGGGATTGCAATCTAGATGGAAATAAGAGTTGAATGGTGTTTTTGTATCGTGTCTGCTCGATTGGGGTTCAGTGTAAATAAAGGTTACGGTTAATGCAAATTTGCAGGGCAGGATTAACATCACAAGGCGCGATTTGCGGTGGTGTTGGTTTGATAGGATTAAATCTGGAATGGAAAATCTTTGATTGGCTTACACATTACGTACTTTAGTGCGAGAGTCTGATAACTGTATTTAGAAAAGTGTTTCATGTGAACTCAGAATATGAGTGTAAGTAATGAAAAGTATATTTTGCTTTAATTTTGTCTTCAGAATTTTTCCAAGGTGATCTTTTTGTGTAATAAGAAGAAAAATAAGTTTTTTAAAGAAATTTTAATAAGCATAACAGCAATGAAATGATTTCTGAGTAGCATATATCAATTTATAATTTTTAATTGTCAGTTGAAATAAATCGCATTAGTTATTATAAGCTCCTTACAAACACAAATTTGGACTTTCCCACTCGCTTTACACCTCGGTATTTGTCTCTCTCTCTCTCACACACACACATAGAATAACATTTCAACATAAACAAATTTTAAAATTATTTTTTTATCTAAAATGCCAAATAATGACTAAATAAGGGCTTAAAAAGTGGTTAATTATAAAACGGTAACAGTTATCTGCAATCCCATTTTTATATTCTAGAATTACAAAAGTTCAGTGTAAAAAGGTACATTAATTTTGCAAAGTTTGTAAAATTAATTTAGCTTTTCACTTATTACATAATCAGTGTCAATATCTTATGAAAACATTCCATCAGTTTATGTGAATATACAATTAATCATAAAGTAAAAGGTGAAAAAAAACTCTTTTAAATATCCTGAACCTATCTGCAGACTCCTGATGGATATCAATATTGCTGCCTTTTGTGCTAAAGAGAAATTAAAAGTTCGATAAGAAGCAGTAATGAGATGTATTTAAGTCACATATACGAGGGCTGTTTTTAAAGCAAGGGGAATCCATTTGTTTTTTAAAAAATAACAACAATATTTTGTTTCAAAAAACCTTTTTTTAGGATTGTACATACTTTTGCCTATTTTTCTACATACACTGCTTTGCTGTAAATGCAACAAACACCCTGAAGAAAGCACGCAAATAACATGGAATTTATGATATGCAAAATGATTAGAATGTATGATATGGTGAGATATGCAAATGATTAGAATTTCAGCGCAGACACACATCAAGTACGCCTGTGGCGCCACCTCAAAACGCTATTTAAGGCTTGGAGATTTCGACGATTTCAACTTCAGCAATTGTGTTTTTCTTGTGGTTTTTTCAAAAC
The DNA here is from genome assembly GCA_019973975.1 of Trichonephila clavata. NCBI lineage: Eukaryota > Metazoa > Arthropoda > Arachnida > Araneae > Nephilidae > Trichonephila > Trichonephila clavata. The sequence goes on from BMAO01017746.1 coordinate 17,856, forward strand.
ACAATCAGTTATGTCTCGCAGAAAATAGCGATCAGCTTTTGATCAAGTATCCGAGTTCGACAGAGGAAGGATAGTGGCCTACCAAAATTTTGGATTATCTTTCAGGGAAATCGGTAGTCGTGTTGGACGAAACCAAACAACTTTAATGCGGATATATGACTGTTGGATGCAGGAGGGTACGATGGACTGACGTGGTCGATTGCATACACCTCAGTGCACCACTTCAAGTGAGGACAGGCAAATTGTGCGCATGGCAGTGACGGATCGCTCAGCTACATCACGAACCATAGCACAGTATATTGAGTCTGTAACGCATCATTCAGTGTCTGCGCGTATCATTTGACGCCGTTTACAGCAGAGTGGTCTGTCCACAAGACGTCCATTGCTTGGTCTACCCTTGACGCAGAACCACAGACGTCTCCGCCGTCAATGGTGCGATGAAAGAAGGATGTGGGCGACAGAATGGAATGAAGTTGTCTTTACTGACGAGTCACGCATCTGTCTGCAACACCACGATGGTCGGATTCGAGTCTGGAGACACCGTGGAGAGAGGATGCTAAACAGCTGTGTTATGCACCGCCACACTGGTCCTGCACCGGGTATTATGGTATGGGGCGGTATTGGATATCACTCTCGCACTCCTCTAGTACGCATTGCCGGTACTTTAAACAGCCAGCACTACATCTCCGAGGTGTTGGAGCCAGTTGTCCTTCCTTACCTTCAGGGCTTGGCCACAGCCATATTTCAACAGGATAATGCGCGACCACACGTAGCACGCATTGTCCAAAGGTTCTTCGTCAATCACCAGATTGAATTGCTTCCCTGGCCGGCTCGCTCTCCGGATCTTTCGCCAATAGAAAACATGTGGTCCATGGTTGCTCAACGATTGACCCATATTACACCCCCAGCTGCCACACCAGATCAACTTTGGCAACGTGTGGAAGCTGCTTGGTCTGCTGTACCCCAAGAACACATCCAAAGTCTCTTTGAATCAATACCGAGGCGTGTGGCAGCGGTGACCTCCAACAATGGTGGCTACTCTGGCTACTGATTCTGGTAGGAACCACACTTCACAGAAGTCTATAAATTTAATCATTTGATACTTAGTCAACATGTTATCTACAAAATAAATTTCGTTATGCTACACCTTGTCTTTCTTTGTGTTCCATTTACGGTGGCCAGCAGTGTAGTTGCCGAGTTTATTAATGCACTTGTCATACTTTAGAACTAAGTTTTGAAAATCCTCTGCAAAGATATCTGCTGCCTGGTCGGACGGCCAAGAGTTCATTTACTTAAAAAACAGCCCTCGTATATACACACGGAGCTGATGTAACAAGTTGTTTTGATTTTAACTGAAAACAGGGTTTATATATATATATATATATATATATAAATAAAGCCATTATAAATTTTTAGTTGTAGCATTACTTTAAAATAGAAACTACATACACACACACACACACACAGTTTGAATTTTATTTCTAAGAAAAGAATATTTATTTATATAATTGCAGTAACAGGAAAACTTCATAAATTAATTACTGGGATAGATATAAAATATCCAGTTACATATCCAAAATATAAAAAGGAATAACGGATTTTCTCACCGTTTTATCAAAAATACTGGAACTTCAAACCGTAATTTTGTTTCTTTTCGCCAGAACTATATAAAGGTTTTTAATTCAGTTCCGAATAAATAATTTTATCTAATGTATATTCTTATTTGCACTTGAAATATAATTCTATTATAAACAAAAGTGTAATTCTATCAAAATTTAGATTTTATTCTTTTTCAATTGGTACACTATGTGAATACATAAAATCAATCAGCATGTACGATACGAGAAGTTTGCAGAGAACGGCGAGCATTGGCATTGTTATCCAGTATCAAAATCACATTTGACAACTAGATTTGGTTTGCCTATCTAAATAGTGTATACAAACATCCGTAGATGATCGCATGCTGGGATGCGAAAAATATAATTCAGACAGATATTTTTCTTAAAGAAATCATCTATCCTCTAGTTCATTCAGCTGAATTAAATCTGCCTTCTACAAGTAGTTTCACGCGAAGCTGAAACAGAAAAGTACTAGTAAATATCAAAACAGGAAGTCTCTCTCTCTCGCGAAGCAATATACATGTAATAATTATAATTGTATGGTAGGTGTTAAATTAGAAAACATTGATATAAGTTGGTTTTAGTCCCAAAATGATGACATATAGAACCGAAATCAACAGATATTTTTTCGGTTCAGTTCCGGTTTTCCTTCCGACCAAAATAACAGTTGTTTCTGGTTTTC
>BMAO01017747.1:0-19314 GCA_019973975.1 Trichonephila clavata
AGAGACGTCTTTTTCCGAAATCCTTTCCCCCTTTAAAGGCTTAACATCTTGAAGGATAATTAGGGAGGGTTGGGTGACACAAAGGACTCTGACAGGAAGTTTTATGGCTTGCCCCGTTCTTCCCTGCAGCAATCGTAAAAAACTGGGAAGAATTTAAAACCTCCAGAGCGTACGGACTATCAGTTAAAGTTTGTTAAGTAAACTTGACTTGAATTTTTTTTGGGTTTGAAATAAATAAATTCTTTGATGTAGTTTTCACGATCTAAGCATTTTTATAAATTTTCATTTAAATATTTTTTAAGTTCCATCACATAAGTAATATAGATGATATACTCACTTTTGATTTAATATTAATTTGAAATTCAACGAATTGGGAAGAAAAAAGGGTAGCTTGATAAAATCACATTTTTTTCTTTACCTTAAAATTCTCAAGTAGCATTAAGTTTTTTTATAATGTATCTCTAAAATATCTATGATATATCTATATTTAAATTCAAAGTATATATCAAAATAATGAGATGATTGACAGTTTCGTTTTTCTTATTTAAATTAATACTTCTAAGTTTTTTTAAAAGGAATTATTTCGTTTGTGTCAAAAATTTATAAAAAAAAAGGTTCAAAATTTAAAACCTGTTAAACTTTTAAAATTCTAAACATGAAAAATTTTTAAGTTTCTGTACAACAGAACTTGCAAAAATTTTGTACGCATTGATAAAAATAACAGCAAAAAAAACCTATTTAAATCCTTAGTTTTCATAATATCAAAGCCAGGTGTTCAGAGTATCTTACATACAATTCCTAGTTTTGTATTGTTTAGATAACGAATTATAATAGAATTTTTAATGTCTGAACTTCAGTTTCCTTCAAAGAGAATGGAACAACAAGCTCAAATTTTAAGCTTGAATCTTCGGGCAAAGAGAAATGAAAAGCACCTGGACAAATTTACAGTTGACATTTGCGTCAATAAATAAATATAAAGATCCATTTTAAATTCAAGTTAAAAAACAATCTATTTATGCAAAATCTCTTATAATTTAGATTCTATTATAGAGGTTGGCTGAAGAACAAGTAATTAAAATTTGACATTTTTTGTAATCTTAACCATACAAAACCAGGAATTTTATATTAGCTGCACTGAAATTCTGCATTTGAATTTCGAAAAATATATTTATGTAGGTATCTCGCGTACGCAGTTGAAAAAATATTTACCATAAATACTAATAATTCTTTGAATATTTAAAATTTAAAATTGAATTTTTTATATATTCCACTTCTAATATTTTTTCATTTATTCCGTAAATTTCATACAATTTGGTTGAGTGAGTGAGTGAATATTAACGTCGCTCTGTTCAGCTACACTCGAGAACTTTTGGCGACGAACCTCGTCATTTTGAAAAATGGTCAAGTGACGAGATGACACCTGTGCTAGCACCTCTCTCCTTCTCCTAACTACCACACCACACCACAGAGGGACGTTTCAGCTCTTAACAGATTTAACGTGCATCGTACCCCTACACGGCAGGTCTTCAGTGGTAATGGGCTCGAACTCATGATACGCAGCCACGAGTCGTTACCTAGAAAATGTTTACCTGTTTCATTAAAAGATTCTAAAGCGAAGAAAGGGGAAATTATTGCCTTCCAAAAGGGAAAAATGTGTGTTTTGAAGTACAAGGATAAAAAACCCCTGCATATGATTAGCATTTTTCATAACGCTGATATGATGGAAGTGAAAGCTAAGAAACGAGATTCTGTGAAAATGAAACCAAAAGCAGCGGAGTTTTATAATATCATCATGGGTGGTGTTGATAGATCATACCAGTGTCTATCCTACTATCCTGTTGCCCGAAATCAACAAAGGAAATACTACAAGAAGATTTTTCCACATTTGTTAAATCATATTGTGTGGAATTCCTTCACTATCTATAAAAAAAATGGCGGTATTTTAAATCATATTGGTTTTTCGAATGAAACTGATTGAACGATTGATAGAAGAAGGAAGTAGTAATTCCGATTCTCGAAACTTTGTTACCTCTGAAATTTCTGAAAATGTAGTCCGTTTAATTGGAAGGCATAAATGGAAATATGTGCTTCATAATGGCTTCACATGTGGAAAGTGACTCTTCAAGAAAAACAAACCACCACGAAAATGTGTCGTATGCTACCTTAAGAAAAATGATAACGGAAAACGCATTCGAAGAGAAACACGTTTTGAATGTAAAGACTGTAATGTTGGACTGTGTGCAGCGCCGTGTTTCGAAAAATATCACACTGTGACAGTGCTATAAACGACGTATATCAATCAATCAATGACGTATCTATCAATGTATACAAAATCTTTTTTCTTAAAATTAACGGTTTAAAAATGTTTTGAACAAATATATTTGTTTTTGCCCTCTATATGCATATGTACACTTCTAGCTTCAGTAATGTACAATTGTTTAGATAAACTTTTGGCTTTGTAAAAGGTATTTTGCTTTGACTAAACATTTTATAGCAAATTTTAATAATATTTTGTATACTTCTTTGATAATTTTTGCTATTTATACCTGTTTAAATTATTATTTATAAAAGTTTCTTTGCAATTGTTTGTAAATTGAACAAAACCTTTTCTTACACAATTATGTATATTTGAGGATGAATTCTGATTTATTTTATATTTAGTAAATACAAATATTTTTGTAAATTGCTTTTTCTTTGCAAATTTATTTGTTTTAAAGCATGCATATTTATATAATGAAATTTCAAACAACCCAAATTATGTCGGGCTTTTCCTCCGTTAAAGGCTTTTAGGATTTTAGAAATCATCTTGTAATTATTCATTATATATTTAATAAAGAAAAATATTTCCATACATAAATAAATTTTTGGTCCCGTAAGTATATAATTGTTTTTAGCTACAGTTTGTAAAATTTATTGGAAATTGTTGTGGGCCGGAGTTTTACAAATTATGATTGTTTTTGACTGCACTAAGTTATATATTTATATTTCATTCTTTTTACATTATGAGTAGAAGTCATAAACAGTAAAATAAATTTTTGTTTTATATTCAAATTATGCTATTATATTGATTCTGAAAATAATAAGTTAGTTTGACAAGCCATTATTTAACAATTTTAAAGCATTGAGCATTTTGGAAGTTTTTAAAAACTTTTATAAAATACTAAATAATTAAAAATATTTAATTATTCTAAATGAGTTATATTTCTTAGATTATTGGAAACAAAAAGTATAGAATTTAAAATCTATTTCTTTGTTGGATTTTAATAATTATTTTTATAGCTAAACCTGGAAAAACACGAAATTTTTCAAATATTAACTTTAAGATTTTTTAAAAAACATAACTGGAGCTCCCAGTCCTAAATCCATATGAACTTTTATGGATCATATGTTTGGGAGTATTTACAAGATATTTCAAGATTAGAAAAAAAAGCGTTAGGGATTAGAAAACACATTTTCAAAATTAAATGTCTGAAAAAAACACATTTATAAAATTTGGAAAGGCAAAAACAAAATTTAATAGTGTCTGTAAAGCTCTAATTTTTAATATGTTATTTTCCAACTTATGTTCTACATCCAAACACTACTTGAAATAATTATGACTGAAAATATCTTTTTTAATTCAAAATATTCTTTTACGCAATATTAATAACATTTGTTACTTTGATAGATTATTCGGTTTCATCTTAACCTAATATTTTCACAGGAGCTTTAAATACACAAAACATTTATACACACACAATAATAGTGATATAAAGGTAATCCCGAAATCACCAAGTTTGTAAATAATGTCAATTTTTTTTTTCTAAATCGGGTAGTTTAGCAAGTTTGGGTTTTTGTTGCATGACTTGAAAATACTATAGTATACTATAAAATATTTACTATAATGTAGTTTAGACATCAGGGAAATATTTAGTTCTTTCTACAACATTTGTATTCAGAACATTTACATTTTGAAGTCTAATTGTAACATCATCTGTGAAAGCTGGATTTTAGATTTATAAATTTCAGTCGCGTATTCCTTCCCTTTCAAATGTTATTTCTCACAGAAGCCTGCTTACATTTTTGTCATGCCATTTCTCAACAGGAAAAAATTAATGAAAACGAAGTAAAAAGCTTTTAAATTATATAAATTATGTGTACAAATAAATATAGTGGTCTTTAAATCAATCTTAATTAAGTAAATGTGAGAGAACTCAAAAGCTTCAAAACATAGCAAACAGAAATGATTTTAGAAATTAAAATTTCAGTTAATACCCATTTCACAGGAAAAAGTGGCTTGTGTTCAAAAATTCTTGCAATATAGAATGAATTATGAGGATGATGAATTTATACTGTTAATATTTAAGAATAAAATAACAATTTGTAAGGTTCTAATCCTGGAATTAAGGATACATCTCTAAATGTTAAAATTGCTTATAAAATTTCTTATATTATTAATTGTCAGTTAATTTTACTTATGTAAAATGTTTTAAGTGTACTGTTTTTAAAAGACAAAATTAATCAGTAATGCACACACATCTTTGCAATGACTGAATTGAAAGATGTAGTTACGGATGACAATTTCCCATTTATAAATATATGCGAATATGCATTTAAAGGATGCAGAAAGATGAAAGAAACGGAAAGATGAAAATCAAATCTGAGTAGAAAATGGGAAGAAACGCTTTTGCATTTAACACATTTAAGAAAAATATATTTCCTAATTAAAATTATTGATTGAAAGTGTATTATGTGGTTCCGACACAAATGCTGAAGTGGTGAGAGTATTATTTTATTCTTAGTGCAAGTTGTTATGATGAGATTTGATTTATGCCGAAAAAATTCATTCAACAGAAAAGTATAAATTTAAAGATTAAAATTTGCATAAATTAAAAGTATTAAAATCTCTTTAATGTTATTTTAAATTAAAAATATAATAAAATGCAGAAAGCCCAGTTTTATTGTACAAACTTCTTCATCGTATATATAACAGAGGTTCCCAAACTTTTTTGTCTCATAGACCCTTGCCATGTTTTTCGGTTTCGGGTAGACCCCTGCCTACCTAATATTAATTTTTTGCAAATTTATCAACTTAAATGTCTTTTTGATAATTGGTGCTACTACTTTCAAAAAATTAAATTTTTAACTGTAATGAAGTATAGTTCTGCGTTTAAAACTTAAGAAGCGCATATAATGAATTAAAGTTAAAACAAAATAACTGAACAAATGCTTTTAAAGAGAAGGATGAATCTGGTGTTTCAATTACAAATTTTCAATATTTAATACCAATCTTGTCAGGTTTAACCCTAACCTTCCTTTTCCGTAAGTGCCTACTTCTTTCTTTTCCTTTCTTTTTTTGTTTTGAGATTGGCAAACTCAGTGAAACTCCCTCTCACAAGGAAAAACACATTTAAAAACTTTCTCATGATATTCCATATTTTGTGACAAATATCAAGTATGTCTTTTTAAAGCCAAAATTACTGACATCCGTTTCTATAAGATCTTCATTAGGACCTATTCTAATAAGTTCCTATTGCAATATGACACTTTTTTTTTCAAAGCGACTATTTGAAATCATTGTCTACTGCTGTATTACTAAAAACACAATCTCAAACTTAGTTTCAAAATCTGAGTAGGGGCATTTAAATGTTAAACGTAGGTTAAAATGTCCTGACAGACTGTGACAAATTTAAAAAATTCGTGACGTTCAATATTATTTCTTTAGCTTCATTTTGGAAAAAAATGCTGAAATATTCCTTGTATTAATAAAATTTATGTTATCACCTAGTATGGTAGTCAACTTTTATGTTGTTAAACTAACCTCACTAAATTTAGTAAACGTCAAATTGGTAAAATCTGGTTCCCACTGGATCAAATTTTTTTAAAGATTAACGTCATGATCTGGTTTAATGAGAACCACGAACCCCATTTACACCTCATGGGCCCCCAAATTATTTTTTAACTCGCGGGAACTCTTGCAGGTCGTCATAGACCCCTGGGAGTGCATATAGATACCTTTGGGAATCATTGGTATATAATGATACCACATTTATTCTCATTTTGCTTTTTTAAAAAAATGATCACTTTTACTTTTTTACCTCATAATTTTTTTTTTAAAAAAAGAAAGAAAAAAAAACAGGAAAATTTTTTGGTTTGCGTTTTCTTAGTCTGATATTCAACAATGATTACAGATTACTTCTGTCTTGATCAAATCGTAATACCAAAATCAATTTTTTTTTTTTTTTTTAGTTTTAAAAAGTAATAGGAGAAAAAAATTAATTTTCTTTTGCTTATTAAAAATATTTTTCAACTTTTAACTCGCCATTTCTTTAAATCTTTATTTTTTATCCTTTATTTGCTTGTTACTATGATTCAACAAATTGGATGGTTTCTGTTCGCCGTGATGTGGATCCAGCGTTCATCACACAATTTTCTCCCAAGGCAACAGCTATGAATGAGAAATCTCCCCTTTTCCAACAACACAGAAACCGAAAAAGCAATCAAATCGTCCCAAACAAAAGCGCTTGTAGACCTCCCGTATCTTAAAGGGGGGGAGGCATAAAACTGTGGTGCATTTTCGAAGCGGTTCGCAAAAGTACACAGGAACCGTTTCGCTACCGCCAGCTTTGAAAAAGTAGACCGCTTTTGAATGAGTTTCAATTAGAGCCTCAAACCACCCAGAGGGTTAATCTTAATCTAATTGCTCGCGCGCGTCGTACGACTTCACCGCCAGTGTAAGAACTCAAAGCACACGATTACGCCGCCTTTTTCGCTTCTTGTCTCTTGTCATCATGTAGTCTGCTGCAGCTAGTGTTTGTGTATTGTGTGTGTGTGTCTATTTGTGATAACGTACATCTGTGTGTCGTCCTTGTCTTGCTTATAATGTTTTCAAGATGTATAATAAATCGATTTAGTTAACCTCAAGAATGTTTCTTCATTATCAGTTTAAAGAATCCATTTAAACGAATATCGTCGTATCAATATCGTCGTATCAACATCGTCGTATTACACACACACACATATATATATATATATAAACAGTATGTATTTGTAAAATATCATGAAATACCCAGCGAAGCGGGTGGGTAACGGCTAGTATATATATACACTGCTGGCCACCGTAAGTGCAACACCAAGAAAGACAAGAGATTGCTCAATAAAATTTAGTTTGTAGATAACATGTTGACCAAGTATCAAATGCTTAAATTTATAGACTTCTATGAAGTGTGGTTCCTTCCAGAATCAGTAGCCAGAGTAGCCGCCATTGTTGGAGATCACGTTGGCCACACGCCTCGGCATTGATTTAAAGAGACTTTGGATATGTTCTTGGGGTACAGCTGACCAAGCATCTTCCACACGTAGCCAAAGTTGATCTGGTGTGGCAGCTGGAGGTGTAATTTGGGTCAATCGTTGAGCAACCATGGATCACATGTTTTCTATCGGCGAAAGATCCGGAGAGCGAACCGGCCAGGGAAGCAATTCAATCTGGTGATTGACGAAGAACCTTTGGACAATGCGTGCCATGTGTGGTCGCACATTACACTGTTGAAATATGGCTGTGGCCAAGTCCTGAATGTAAGGAAGGACAACTGTCTCCAACACCTCGGAGATGTAGCGCTGGCCGTTTAAAGTACCGGCAATGCGTACTAGAGCAATGCGAGAGTGATATCCAATGCTGCCCCATACCATAATACCCTGTGCAGGACCAATGTGGCGGTGCATAACGCAGCAGTTCAGCATCCTCTCTCCACGGTGTCTCCAGACTCGAACCCGACCATCGTGGCGTTGCAGACAGATGCGTGACTCGTCAGTAGAGACAACTTCATTCCATTCTGCCGCCCACATCCTTCTTTCAATGGCGGTAGAGACGACTGTGGTTCTGCGTCAAGGGTAGACCAAGCAATGGACGGATTGAGGACAGACCATTCTGCTGTAAACGGCGTTGAATGGTATGCGCAGACACTGAGTGATGCTTTACAGCCTCAATGTGCTGTGCTATGGTTCGTGATGTGACTGAGTGATCCGTCACTTCCATGCGCACAATTTGCTTGTCCTGACGTGAAGTGGTACACTGAGGTGGATGCGATCGTCCACGTCGGTCCGTGGTACCTTCCTGCATTTAAAGGTCACATATCCGCATTACAGCTGTTTGGTTTCGTCCAACACGACTATCGATTTCCCTGAAAGGTAATCCACAATCTCGTTAGGCCACTATCCTTCCTCTGTCGAGCTCGGATATTCGATCAAAAGCTGATCGCTGTTTTCTACGAGACATAACTGATAGTTTTTTGAAAAAACCACAAGAAAAATACAATTGCCGGACTTGAAATGGTCTAAATCTCCAAGCCTTAAATAGCGCTTTGAGGTGGCACCACAGGCGTGCATGATATATGTCTGCGCTGAAATTCAAATCATTTGCATATCTCACCTCCGCTAATGCATGTTGTAAGTTTCATGTTATTTGCGTGTTTATTTCAGGATATTTACGGTGGCCAGCAGTGTATATATACATATATACTCGTGTCCAAAAGTTAAACATAAATCGTAAAATTTGAAAAACATGGATTAAATATTCGTAAAATTACTCCAAATGTCTTGCGGATATTAATTGGGTGAAGAAGAAACATTGGGTTTATGCGTCCTGCGCGAAGCACCGGTGCATGCCGGAACGCGGAGAAACCGATTGACACAGCATAGGCTGTTCCGACAAGTTTCGTGCAACTGCTGTGCGAAGGAAAGTTGTTAACCATCGAAGAAGGTAAATGATGCACAAAGACGCCAATTGGACATGTTTACGAAAGGAAGAGTCGTTGGAATGCTGGAATCCTCACGATTACAAACCGAAGTGTCTCGAATTCTGAATGTGGACCAGTCTGTGATCTCAAGACTGTGGCAGAGGTTTCAAAGAACGGGAGATGTTACCCGACAACCAGTATCAGGTCGACCAAGAGTCACAACCCCTCGCCAAGACCGAAATCTGGTAATAAGTGCGCGACGTCGAGGGGAAGTACTGCCAGAGCATATCAACATTAGAGTGTGACAGAGTGGGCCAATGTTATGTTCAGTGACGAGTCCCGGTTTAGTCTGAGTAGTGATTCTCGGCGGGTAACGATATGGAGAGAACGTGGAACAAGTTTTGAACCAAGAAACATAACGGAAAGACATCATTTTCCATCAAGGGAGTAATGGTATGGGCAGGCATCATGATGGATGGCCGCACAGACCTCCATTTCTTTGACACGGGGTCTGTGACTGTTCAAAGTACAGAGACGAAGTTCGGGAGCCTTATCTTCACTTGTTTCGAGGTGCTGTTGGCCCTGACTTCATATTCATGGATGATAATGCGCCATGTCTCACCGAGTGGTGCTGATGGATGACTACCTTGAAAAGGAAAACATCCAGCGCGTGTCATGGCCTGCGAAGTCCCCTGATTTAAATCCTATCGGGCATGTATGGGATATATTCGGGAGACAAATTGCAGCCCTTTCGCACCCACCAAGCTCCATTAAAGAAATGAATATAGCTCTTTAAGAAGCTTGGAACCGTTTGATCCCACAACTCATTCATCATCTCATAGGTATGGTAAATCGCTGTGCAGGGTGCCTGGCTGTCAGAGGTGACCACACGCCTTATTAAACTGCAGCATCAGTATTTTATTTAATGGTTTCTTTCATTTTTTCTTTAAAGTGTGAATCCTTGCTATGCTCAGTTTTCTTTCAAACTGCTACTTTGGATAATAAAATTAATTATTATCATTCTTTTGATTTGGTTCCTTATTTTATAACCATTTTACACTCGCATATCACGTTTCCCACCTTTCTGATCAACAGTTCCTTCTTTATTCACATAATTATCAATTATGCTTAACTTTTGGACACCAGTGTATATACATATTTATATAACTTTTCTGGGTATTTTAAAGCACTCTCCATGAAAATATATCAATAATTTCTTGAGATAGGGATAAAAATATGCATATGTGTGTTTACTTATGTAATGTTATTGTAAAAATTTTAAAAACTCTTTTCTCAAAATATGATTGTTCATTATTTCGTGCAAGATATCTAAGACTCCAGTTCAATGGCTAAGCGGTAGTATAGCGCTTCCACATCACAGGTCCAGGGTTCAAATCCATGCTGGGCAAGGTCGACTCAGCCTTTCATGCCTTCAGTGAGTCGATAAAATGAGTACCAACCTCGCTTGGGGAAACTGAACATTGGGGTTTTGCGTAAGACTGACTACTTGACCAAAACATTTGCACATGCAACCCAGCGCCTAACGTCACGAAAGCTAAGATAGGCACAGCAGGCACAGCCCTCATGGACTGTTGCGTCACTGAGTTTAGTTCATTTCTAAAACAGTGTTGAAGGTAATCTCATAAATATTGTGGGGTTACATTATTATATTTTGTGTAATTGAATCTAATATTTAATTTCCTTGCAAATGTTGACATATTTTTAGCGGTATGAACAGTTAAAGTATGAACAACTATAAATATAAGATTGTAATTAAAGACTTTAAAAAATTAAAAACCAATTAAATGTTGAATATCATTAGCTAATTATTTTTCTAAGCATTTGTTAATATTACGATAAAAAAAATTATATATTTTGAAGCAATAGATTTTACAAAGCACAATAAGCCTCAAGATGAATATGATATATCCTATTTCAGTATAAAAAAATAAAAAAATCTATGTATAATTCTGCAATAATTATAATCAATTCCTTAATTTAATGTATTTCACAATTAGCACCAGATTAATTTCGTACGCAATTTAATAGATATTTCCGTATAGAAATAAGAATTGAGTCCAACAAAGAATCATTATGACTGGGATGCTTTTAATGAACATAATAACGTCTTATAGGAGAAAATAAAATTTTTATGCTTTCACATCAGATGGAAATGGGCATGAATGTATATAATTTATTAAATTTCAAGTGTGAATACTGAAAACGCTTTCAAAATCGAATTTAGAGATTCTTTAATGAAAAAGAAATATTAAGCCTAAGAATTCTACCAGAGTAGCAATATCTTGCAAAATTAGATTTTTGTCCTGAATTTAAACCGATTTAGACAAATTTTATGACGATAGTATTAAAAATAGTATTATTTTTTTTTAACATGTAAGAAATTTTTATAATTCGAAAAAAATACTTTTTAATCTCTCACATATAAAACTTCTTTCTGTAAAAAATTGACAGAATTCTCTATGTATTTAATAAAACTACAATTACAGAATAATTCAAAGCTAAACTAAATAAAATAAATTTCTATTTAATTGTTAATAATATTTTTAAAATAATTTTTTGTTTATGACTTCTCAATATGCACGCGCTCTCTCCGTAGAGTTATCACGACCCCTTAGAGGACGCGTTTCACAATTTAAGAAACAATGCCTTAATGTCAATGAACATTAAAACTGAATTCAATCTATGCTTTGGTGCATTTATCACCACAATGCTTTTAAGAAACTGAGAGTTCACTAAATTATAAAATTAAAATGATGCCCATCTTTACATGCATTATACACAAGTTATTCAAGATTCTTTGAGTTATAACATTAAATAAACCAATTTAGGTAGAGTGTAAAATTTCATCAACGAATGGAGATACGTAATGTTTAAATGGAAGCTTAATATACGGCTGCAGTAGAAAATGAATTCCCGTGTCGATAAAACACTAACTTTTAAAAACTTCATTAAATATGAATTAAATAAAATGCATTCCAAAACAAACTTGAATAATCTGAATAACTTCTCTCCCATGTGTATAAAAATCAAGCAATCGTACTCCATTTATACAAAAAGAATTCGAATTTTTTCCATCCTTTGTAGAATTTGATTCGCTTTCAAGAAAACAATTGCATACTGGAATAAAAATTCTATCGAATGCAAAACGAAACCCAAAAGATTCTTTTCTCTCAGCCAAGCTAATCTGTAATTCTATTATTTCGATTATAACTCTTGATTTGAAAAAGAGAGTAAAGAATAAAAAAAAAAAAGACTTCTTGAAGATGTTGTCTGAAAAGTGTATTAGATTGTGTTAACATTCAGTAGCAAATCATGGGTTATGCATAAAACTAATCAAATCGAAGCTATTAGGAATTCTTAAGAGCACAAAAATAAATAAAACATTAGACATTTTTTTCCATTGAGTAACCGAATTGTTCATGAAACATGAAATGAGAATGAAAACGAACATGCGTTTCTTGTTTGCTTATTAATCCTGACAGCTTATATTTCTTTAAGAAGACATCTAATTAACTTCATCTAAAAACTCTGGAGAGCTTTTAAACAATCTGTGGTTTCAAGATAATGCATAAGAGATGAAAAAATATGCGTTTCAATGTAAAGTAGCTTTTCTTTTTGTGTTAGCAATGGTTTAAAGGTAAAAACAAACTATTTACTTAACTGGTTTCTCATAAAAATAATCAAACTGAACTTACCTGACCAATATGTCTTTTTTATTTATAAATGAGAAAAACTTCAGACCTTAAAATAAAAGTAGTAGAAAAGAGAAGTAATGAAAAACAGATAATATAGAGAAGTTTTAAAATTAACAAAATTGTATTAGAGATTCTTAGAACTAATTTAGTAATTACTCAAAAGATTTATTTAAAATAGAAATTACGAAAAGAATAATATATTAATAGTCTAAAAAATTTGTATTTAATAACAATATGAGTTTACTAATAACTGCAAAGAGAAATAAAATCGTATGCCAAGTAAAGGGAATAATATTTTTAAAGAAAACAGAACTATATCAGGATTTTTTATTAAGATTTAGTAAGAGATTCAAACACATAAACGCTTTTAATAAAAGATGTACAAAACGCCTTTAATTTGAACTTTTTGAATAAGTTACATTTTCAAAAATTCTCTTCATTTATCAATAATTGAATGCAGTTTGGAAATGTATGGATGAAGGAAAAAACTATACATTCTACATAAAATAAACAGTTAATCTTTTGAAGGAAATAATGTAATTATTTTAACAATCTGTGTTTAGATTTCAACACTTGGCACGGTGGAAGTTTGAAGTGTGTCTTCGTCACATGGTTCTTAATTCAAAGTTAGAACAAGTGGCAACAATGGTCTCCAAGTTGCTTTTTAGAATGTAATATTAATAAGCATTTGGATTCCAATACTTAGGATCATAATGCGAATTCTATAATCTGGTTATCGTAGATTCAAGTCTCGTTGTCATAAAAAATTGTGATAGAGAATAATATTAAAGATGTTTCATATTTAAGGAACAATTAAAAACTACCCTAAAGTTGTGAATTTTATTAAAAATTGCCAATTTTTTATTATTATTTTGTTTTGTAGGCCATCTTATAACCTTTATAAAAATACCAAGTTTGTTATCTTCCATTCACTAGAACAAAAACTACAAGTATTTTAGTAAAAGCAGATGTCATTACTTCAAACAAGATGTCATATACTTTAAAACGCGTTTTACTCGAAATGTGTTTCCCCCCCAAAATGCTGAAACAGGGACATTAATTGCTAAAAAAGTTTTGAAAGTAATTAACTGAAATTTTTCGTGTATGTTTTGTATAATAGTAGATGTGTTTTAACTTCAGATCTATCACAATCACTGTTTTATTACAAAATTTATAGTCCGTTATGGGAATATAACCACTGTTTTTTAAGCAAATTGATATAAGAACTAAGATAAAGTGTTCTAGTTTTTGTAAAAAATTGAAACATCTCTTATCCTGAAGGTGATTTCAAAAACGAATAGCAAAGCAACACATCAAAATTGAAAATTTGTTGATAAAATATTTGTACAAAATGAGCACCGTTCATGTAATATTTGTAAATTTTGACCAATTTTTTCAAATTTTAGTAATAATAATTTCTTTTTCTCTTTTAAATTTTAGCATGCTTTTCTTAAAATATACTAGATAAATCTAAAAACCATAAATACCTCCATATCACCATTTTTTTTAAAAAGAAAGTTGTCACAAGTGGTCGTACCTTAATCTCCCAGAGTTGTCTAGAATTCCTTCCGTCTTATACCTTTGGATGTAAGATGATAGATTTAAAACTGATTGCAGCATACAAAATATTTTTAATGCATTATTTGAAAATATTTTCTTAATTATATCAATTTTTCAAAAGACTTGCTCGTTGTGAGAGAATAATCTTTGATTTTCACCAAGTGTATATATAAATTGTGTTTAAACGCCGTAAACATTATTTAACTATCTATTTGATGTACGATAAAATCTATTATAAAATAATTGGTAAATAATTTTATAATAGATTTTAATACTGTTTAAGGCTCGGAGATGTAAAAAAGAAGTTCAAAAATAAAGAATAATTTATGAAAAAATACTAAACAATTATACAAATTTATGCTTTTTACAAATTGTTATTTATGAGACACAGCATAAAATTCTATGATACCTACTTTTTATTCAGATGCCCCGAAATCAATGATATATAGTTTTTAATCTCTCTATTTATATCACACTCAAAAAAATTGAAAATTATGTCTCAGAAAATTGTTTTATAACTACTACAATTTCTTAAAACTTATTGAATTATTAATATGTTTGATAATTTTTTTATAAATATTTAAACTATTGTTGGTATTTAAATTTTAAAATATTATTTTTATCAATTTTTCTAGATAATTAAAGATAAAAAAACACAATGAAAAAATAAAAAAAGAATGTATTTAAGAATAATAAAGAATTTGACGCGTTCACTTTTTAACTGTATGTTAAATAAAGAAGAACAGTTTTTGATCCCTCTGTAGATAACCTGTGAAGCAAAAAGCACTCAAAAAGAAATTTTTAATAGCGAACAAATGTATAAAAGTAATCCGAAACCATGGGTGATTTTTATTTTAGTTTTACAAAGAGAAATATGTACATGACTTTAAAATATCGTAGCTTTGAAGTAAACTTTTATTTTATAGTAACCTTTTGAATATTATGAAACATTTTTAAAAATTTAAATCTAAGTAAGAGCCATTAAAAAGTCCTAATCCGTTAACATAAGATAAGACATTGAGTGACTTAAAAATATAGTATGATTTAAAAAATTTACATTACTAATAACAACTTCTAATTTTTTTCCCTTTCAAAAGTAATTGTTCTTAAATTGAGCTTTTTTTTAAACATGTATCGCATTTAATTTTTTTTCTTTTTAATATTTTAAAAGTTAATCTTTCTAGTGGGACCTTTGAAAGGTTACTTAAAGAATTTTTTTATTGCAAAAGTAGAGTTTTCATATCATTATTTTAAAGCCTCTGTGTTCTTCATTATAAAAACCACATTCTTACACTAGTTTTATAAAAAAAAAGAAATGGTTAATTTTTTTTCTTTAGCAAATTTTAGACCATTTGTACATGGGCCAGATAAAAAAAAATTCTTATCTAATTCAATCTCTTTTATAAGCCACTTTATCCTTTTCTAATTCCCTTTGTTCTTTCAGAATATTTTTCTATGATCTCATTTCTTTGAACTCTTTTTTACCAAAATTTGAAAAAAAGAATACATTGTCAAAAACAAATTACAAGTCTACTGAAAAAATTAAACTACGTTTATTAAAGTTATTCGTTGGATTATAAATCTCATAGCAAAAGTCTACGCTTATTTTCGTTTTTATTTCACATGCTTCTCAACATCAATAGTTTTTTCCTTAAGTTTATGAACAAATTACTCCACAGTCATGTCGGCTTCACTTTCTTCCTACAATTTTTCGAACTAAAAATTTGTTTCTCATCAAATTTGCTCTTAGCATAAATTGTAAGAATATCAATCAATCTTACCATCCATGCAGGTGGAAATTGTTTCGAAAATAATTTATTTATACTGTAAAGACTAAACTCTATCGATTTTTTTTTGTTATTTTTACCTAATGCAGTAATTTTCTAACTTTCATATTGGTACCCAATTTTAAATCATAATTTCCTCGCGCCTTCCCATACAATAACAATACATTGAATGCATTAATAATGTACGCTAAAGATACTATTCGACCTTAATTATAAACGACACAAATTATCAAGATAAGTATTACATTTTGCACAAATTGCTTTTAAGAGGACATGGTACGATTTAAGCAAACATTTTTAATTTAAGGATTTTCAACAGATTTTGTGCTCAAAATTTCATAAAAAGCTAGGCATTTAATTTTTTCGGGAAAAAACTTAAATTTTTGACGTGATTTTAAAATGCACTTCTCCTGTAAAAAATTGCATACACGCTTGAAATTTGATGTACACGTATGCCAAACTATGCGTAACAAAAGTTGGTATGGGTTTTGCGATAACATGATTGGCATTCGTACAATACTTCTTTTTATGCATGCTTATTGAAAACTCCTTAAAAAATGTACAAATTCTGAGTTCAATTATTTTTAGAAAATAATTATTACTTTGATTCAAAAATGCATACTTCTTTTGTTACTTGTACTATTAGTAAATAAGTAAAAAAAAATTCAAAGCATTAGGCACAATAGGAAAAAAGCCTTAGCATTTTAAATGAAGACAAACTAGTTATTTAATCTTTCAAGATAAGTTTTTTTAAATTTTGATTTGAAATAGGGATGTGAATAAAAACGAATGGAAAGCTGTCATAATTATGTGTTTTTTAAGTTTAGAACTTTCAAATTTTGTCAGGATATAAAAAATACAGAAAAAATAATTTAAGCTAAAAAAAATTAAATTTGATTTTTTGACCGATTTTGTTAATTGAATCGTACTGTACTTAAGTAAAAGATATTTTATATGTTACTTTTAAGCAATAGGATAAATATTTTGTTACTTTTTATTCTTAATTTGAAACAGATTGCAGTAAACATGCAACGTGTATCTTTATTATGTCAGAATGTATTTTGTTTTGCTTCCTTTCAGAAAATAAGTACTTTTTTATTTTTGTTTTTTCCATATATGCTCGCACCCTCCACGAAAAGTTATCATGCCTCCCAAGGGAGGCCCGGCGCATAGTTTGAGAATCACGGACGTAATATGACATGTTATTTTACTGATTGCTTCTAAGAATTGACTATTTTTAATCTCAGATATTTATATAAAAATTTCAACAATTGCACTCCGTTATTTGTTGATTGTGTCAAGCAAAATGATGAAATAGATGTAAAACAAAAATACATATGTAAAATTCCGTTGACCATTTAAGTTGACTCCTTGGACATGACTTCCTAGTCATCTGATAATTACGTGCTTCCAGCCAATCGCTTCCTTTTCTTCTCCGTTGCCAATTTCTGCGATTTACACAAACTCTTTTAAAAGAAAGTATGTACTCGTATTTGTGAACGATGGTAACGCACATAAATAAGGAAAACGCACTTGATTTAAAAATACACATTTCATATATGATTTTTTTTTATTTTTGATAAACTTCTTAAAAATCTCAATACTTGAACACATATTTACCCAATTATTAAATTTAAAATTTTATCAAAATTTGACAAGAACGAGTACGTTTAATGACAGTTTTTAATTCAATAGAAAAAACGTGATTGCATTTATCACGTGATCGTCATGAATTTATCACTTTCCATCTAAATCTGCAACACAAATTTTTGAGGCTTAAAATCTTGACTTTATACTGAATATGCTTTCACACAAGCAACTGCAGATGACTTTAGTTTTAAAAAGGCTATATTATGTTTTGAAGTAATAACTTCTTTAGGCACTTCTTGCAAAAGAGTGTACCTAAATTAAGCTTCAAGTTTGGATACATTACGCAAATTGGATTTACTCGTCTAATGTCGGCAACCGTGTTCGGGTTTTGATTTGCGTTCACTTGGTTTTGAATTGAAAACTTTTTAGGCGCGAGTTTTTTCTTAAGTAAACATTGCATACCCACTTTTCCCCATGAAGTTTATTTTCTTTATTTAAATATTACTGTCATGCAGCCCACTTCCACTCAACTTTAGCGAGTGAACGATAGAAGAGGAACGCAAGGAAAAATAAATGGGGGAGAAAAGATTATTCTTATGTAAGAAACCGAAGATATGAAGAGAAACATGGGATATATTTTTTTTATTCAGTAGAAAGCGCATTTAAACACAAAAATGTGACAAAAGAATTAAAATCCGAAATTTTAATGAAGTTTATTGGCGAGAAATTTGACATTATTTTGGTTTATATTCGTGATGACAACCAAGAGATTACGAGAAGATAAAAGAATTCATTGTGAAAAAGTACGAATCCTCTCCTTTATTTAGAGAATTTTAGGAAAAGTAAACGGCAATCAGGGCATAAGTTTTACTTGCTTTACATAGTATACTACGTTACATAAGTTATATAAATAGTCACTACGTATTATCGCAATGCTATTTGTGGCATTATATGAAAGGAAGCACATAACTGCCAATTCAGCTCGTACGAGACATGGAAATCAGGGTTGCCAATACGGCGAGCTATCTGAACGTTGAGATTGTGGGGATAGTACGGAAGTACCATATAAACATATACGATATGCAAATATAATCTATATAAGTAATTATACATATAAATATTTTAAAATTATTTGACTAATGACATTTAAATCGTGTATACTCATTTGAAAATATATAAGAATACAAAAAATTCTAACATTATCCATTACAGAAAATGAAGAAAGAAGAAAATCCACTAATGAATGCACCGAAAGAGAGAATTACTAACGCGCGCGTGCGAAAATATCGCAAAGGAAAACGAAAGTACATACGAACAATTGGATTCTCTTCCCAGAATAAATCAGCATTTTTCACTTCTCTCGTGTGGTCATAAGCACAGACACAATTTTTTTTCATTTGTGCATAGACACTAAAATTCATTTATTACTATCTTTTGATTCCAGAATTGTAGCAACAATGAGATATTTCTTTTTCTAATCTCTGTTCTATACATATAATTTTAGGTATAAAAAGATGATTCTATATTGGATGCATTTATCGTTTC
Source organism: Trichonephila clavata (assembly GCA_019973975.1). Lineage (NCBI taxonomy): Eukaryota > Metazoa > Arthropoda > Arachnida > Araneae > Nephilidae > Trichonephila > Trichonephila clavata. The sequence goes on from BMAO01017747.1 coordinate 18,913, forward strand.
GATGAGGAACTTGCGATTATATTCAAACATAGTTTACCACACAATTGTGAGTTTTTTTTATAAATATATTTTTTATTCTGAAAAACTATTGTTTGTCATTCTATTTTATATTACATATGAACGGGTTCTCTTCGTCAGGATATCGCCGCATCTCCATCAAAATACAGAATACCACCTCGTTTGATGACATTCTACTTAGTGAGAGATGATCGATGGAATTTTAGAGATGGACCGAAAAAAGTTGAAGCTAAAATAAAATATTTTAATATATTAAGCCAATGAACACATTTATTTAATATTGTACGGATAATTCATATACTAAGTAGTAATACATTAGTTAAAACAAAGCATATCAATTTATTATTAATAACTAACACAGCAATAAACACGAGTCTAGAACTC
>BMAO01017748.1:0-31729 GCA_019973975.1 Trichonephila clavata
TTGCGTTTAGGATTCTGCATTGTTTTCGCAAATTTCACTATTAACCTGGAAAATTTTAAAAACGTTTTATTAAAACATTATAAATAATCAAAGCATAAAATTTTACGTTCACGTGATCGGAGAATCGATCTTTCACTCGGAAGAAGCTAAAGTCGATGAACGGAAAAGTTTTACATCAAACAAAGCACAAAATAAAAAAAATACAATAATTAAAGAGTAAAAAATAATAATTCAAATTATGAATCAAGTTTTTAGTTGTTCACATAAGTTAGAAATTCCATAAATCAGCAAATATGTTAAAATGATGGAAAACTTAACAGGAAATTAATACAATATAAAAACTGCAAAAAATTTAACAATTAAACATACAAATTTAAAGTTATAAAATACCTAATCAATAAATCTCGCCTCTAGAATTATATATACGAACCTTTCAGCACGAGCGCTATAGCAAGAATGATTTTAGTAGGTTCAATTAAGCCAACGATGAACTTGGCGATTTTCAAAAAGAGGCCAAAAATATCAAAGTAACCCATCCTTGTTTGTAGATTATAGGAATAGGTGCTGCCAACGAAATTGCGCATTACACGTCCGGTCTTGTTTGTTCCTTTTATCTGTCCGTATCCTTGCGTTGAGTCCCAGGCTTTGCGAGTGCTTTGTGGTTTTATTTTCGCATGACGTAGGTAAAAAATACTGAGAATACCCTTATAGACGCGCCATGGAGATATTAGAAATTATGATTAAAAATGCTGTTATTCCCAGTTTTCTAAATTTTTCTTTAGCAATACTTTTTAAAAAGTATTGTTTCGAAATTACCTGTTTTAGGTGAAAGAAATTTTAGTAAATTAAAAAATATTAACCATTACTTGCGAAATAATACGATACAAGAAAGGCTTTCAGATTTGTCCATCATCTCTATTGAATTAGAAATCTCTGGAAAAAAAATATTTCACCTGAATTATTGACAACTAGGTGGTATTCATGAGCTGATATACATTAAATCCTTTAAGACTCAAAATATTCAAGTTGCCAGGTTGTAATAACTTGGTTAGTTTAATTTGACCTCAGATTTGAGTTTTCATTACTTCTGTCAGTTGCCAATAGCATCGTGTCACGTGTACGCACGATGTTAATAAGTAATCAATCAATGGGAATTCGACAATTCAAATTGTACTTATTTTATTCCGATTGAAAATAATTTAGGGTATTGTACTTTATTGATTATTAACGTCGCACTCCACAGCAATAAGAGGGCTAGAAGTCATTTTTTTTTATTGAAGACATATAAATAATACCCGCGTAAAACAAAAGTATCAGCCTGGGCTTACAGAAGTAAATAACAAAACAAAATAATGAAATAACAAAAACAAATAAGTCAGAAAAACAGACAAATGGCTTAAACTGAAATAAGCTGAACAAATTTGAAGGTCAGTTAATTTTAAGAGCATGCTGTTTAAATTTCAGGTATTTTCTTCCTTTCTTAAATTTTGAACAAAAAAGGATAAGATATTCATCACTGCTAGCTCACCAATTATTATGAGCAGTAAGGAATGTGATTTTATGCAATTTGTAAAAAAAAAGTTATCAGAAGACAGTTTTTACGAAATGGTCGGAAAAATTATTTCGTCAGAAAGGGTGATCTGAGATCGTACATAATGTTCCAAATACGGACAATATTTTCTTTAGTATGTTTCTTGTAAAACGATTTTGGAATATTAACTGAGATTTCAATCCCCCGCTTGGCTGTCGACATTACCAATAAATCAGCCCGTTTTTGTCCAAAAATTCCTGTATGGCCACGAAAAAAAAGTAAGAAAACACCAGAATTTTAAGATTCTTCTACATTTCCACAAGAATACTGTTGCAAGATCAAATATTTTGCAGAGTTTCCAAGGCTAGTGGTAATAACTCTCGCAATTTTTAACTGCAGTCAAATGACGAGAATGCCAGTTGATTTCGCACCCTACTCTTCAAAGTTCCACACCCCGCCAACGTGAGTACTTTCAGCTTCCACAGATTTAGTGTGTATCAGCTATTCTATACGATAGTTCTTCAGTGGCACTAGGAATCTGATTGATATCCGACAGAAACAACAGTGGCCACGAATTCCTGATCACTATTACTTGGAATTGCTTTGCTCGCATTTTATAGAAACTTATGTGTGTTCATATGTTTTTATTCTAATCATTTTTCCGGACATTTATTCTCCTCACTCACTACCGAAACGTACTTAGATAAGGTTATTTCCTCAATGTTATTTGTATTCATTTTCTCAAACGTTATTTCCTTCTCTTATTTGAGGATAGAGGTATGTTTGTGCATGTTACATTATTTATTTTTTTTTCCAATAAAATTATGCTAAATAGGTGATACAGAATTTTTCTAAAATACTTTTCAGTAAAGAAGATAATTTAGACGTAATAACACTGTACATTTCTTTATTATTATTAATTTTTCTTATCGTTAAGTTGTTAAAAAAGAATTTCGATGCAATTGCATACTTATCCATATCACAGCAAACTGTTCTGGTCTGGATACCGCAATTATTGAAATTTATCTATATATATGTAAGGATAATTAGATCTAAAATAAAATCCCCTATTTACCACTTAACTTTTATTTTCCGCAACATCTTCGAGTCTTAAATTAAACACCCAATTGTTTCTCAAAAAAGATATTCCATACATAACATTTTTAATCTCAGCTCATTAAATTTAACAGTCTCCATATGCACGCTACCACCTTTCACTTTCAAATCAAAAACATAAACTAAAAAGAGTTATTTAACTGTTATGAACATAAGTATTCAGCCCAATTAAAAATCTTTACTTGGTGTCCATTTTCTCTCTGCGAAAGATGTGTCGATTGCTCGCTGAATAAAACTGTTTTTTTACAAAAGCTTGATGTTGACTTGAAACATTACAAAACTAAAGGAGGAAAGTGAGTCACTCATCACGATATCTCCTGAATTCTTAGACCTAAAGAGTTGAAATTTTCCAGGCATGTTTATTCTGTTGAGTAGATGTTGATTTTGTCCACTAAAAATGGGTTTTGTGGAAATCTTCTTTAGAGCAGAGCCAGCCTTCTCTATAAAGGGGCCCGGATGCAAGAAACCACTTAGGGCCCTAATTTTTTCTAAGTAATATATATATATATATATATCAATACGAACACGCGAACGAACTCGTGCCGGAAGGTCGTGAGTTCGAGTCTTGTTGCCACTAAAGTCCTGCCGTATAGATGGGGTTGAGATTCAATGTCTCCATTTTGGTGTGGTATGGGGGGCGCTAACTCAGGTGTCGTCCTCATCACTCGACCGAGGTTCAAAATGACGAGGTCTGTCAAAATGGCCTTCGTGTTGCACAGTAAGACATTAATATAACTTTGTTTTGCTGGTCCAGCTCCAGTCACAAAAGTTACTTCTATAAAAAAATAACATACTATAAAATAATCATTATATTTATATTAATTCTTTTATGTTTAATATTTTCTTTTCAAAATTTACATATGTAATAATGATTGAAATTTGGTCCTAATGGGAAATATCAAGGGAACATTCCGTTTGGATACTGTTGTACGTCGTTACTTTTGTATTATCTTTAATTTCGGTAGATTTCATTTCCTAATGCAGAAATGATTTATTCGCGTGGTCTGTGCGCTAAATGTTTCACAATTCTATTTCACGAATTTTTTTAATTCTGTTTACATGATATATTAGCCCAAAATCGCATATTTACTTAATATGGTTAAATTTTTTTAAAAAAATGTCCATTATGGGTGTTCCTATTATTTCTTGGGTTCCACAGAGTAGAGGATTAGTACATGCTATAAAAAGTCGAATCTTTGAAATAGCAATTTTAGGTTACTAGCTATGTTCGGAACTGTGATTTTATTTATTTACTAATTTTTTGCAAAAGCATATAATGAATGGTGTTTTTTATATTTAGTGTCATCCGAATTAGAATGAATATAGAAGATTGTTTTAAGAATATTATTATAATAAAAAGCAATTTAAATTGTTTTAAATTAAGAATTTTTATTTCCCAAAAGAGAGAGTGACAGATTTTAAAACATTCTCCTTTTATAGAAAATGTTTATATATCATATTTTCCCTCTTTATATAGTTTGGACTTCTGTACAGAGACTAAAGTATGATTTTTGAAACATTCACAATTGACAAACATATGAGACAATTTACCAATTTGTCTCATATTACACAAACAAGTAGTTAAAAATATTTATATAATTGGCTATATTACTAATAAATAGATCATTTAAACTCTAAATGAGTTATTTTTTGAGTTAGTGGGGGATAGGCCCCACGTTGAGAAACACTGTTTTAAATTGATAAATATACTGATTGCCTACTAGGAGAAGCAAAAATACGTGAGTATAGTTTAGAATTAGGACGTTATATTCATGAACAGTCCATGTGCCCTGTATAGTAGCTGTTCTTTAAATTTGATTCTTAGTGACATGGCAAAAGCATTCTTAGAAGTCTGTAATTTTTTTAATATACTCCAAAAGCATTTTTTCTCCTTCAACTTTTTGATGGCTTTCAGATATGGACACATTATCTATTGAATCCGAAATCTCTGAAAAAATTGATTTCACCAAAAATATTGACAAATTTGCTTCTCAAAAAGCTATACAAGTTATTTTATCAGTAAATTTTCAGTTGTCTTCGTGATTTATATACTTTTCTTTTCACGAGATTTATGCTTTAGTTCTTTCTTTTTTATTAAATTAAATTTTCTGAGTAAATACTGTTGATTTGCTTTTCTAATTACAAAATGTCTATTTTTATTTCAAAGGTAATATTTTTGCTTGTTTAATATTTTGTTAAAAGGTTTTGCCGCAATCATAACCCTTTAGCTGACCAAAACATAAAGTTTTGCTCTTCAAATTTTTGCATTTTTATATTAATGTTTTACTTTTTAATACAGGTAGATAAGTTTATAATTTGAATACATAAGTATTAAATAAGTAATTGTATATGTAAGCATTGTGTGTGTGAAACAAGGAATTAAATATAAAAGTATAATTAGTACCATAAAATCCTGCGTATAACTCGCACTTTTAACACACAAAATAAAATCGAGATTTAGGGGTGCTCATTATCAGGGGCGGCTCTAGGGCCAGACATACCGGACCCCTGTCTGGGGCGGCAAATTTTAGAGGCAGCATTTGACCGAATTTGAAAATACTTTTTGATATATTTTAAGGAAAATTGGGAATTGGGCATTTCATTTAATGTATCATATTTCCTTATTTTATAATCTATATGTTTATCGTCAGGTTTTTTTAATGTTGTAGTCTGAAGAGTTCGAGGCGGAAATGTACGTTAAATTGTGAAATTGGATGTTTTCACAACCTTCTCTAGTTAAAAAAGAGAGCCCAATTGTTGATATTCCTAAACTTATTTCAACTTTATAATTTGCACCAAATCTTGTTATTGCATTAAGAGCTTCGCTTTTTTTGCCAATAAGTGCAACAAGAAGTGTTTTTCAAAATTAAAACTAATAAAAAATTTCTTAGAATCCACAATTTTCTTCTTTAAAATAGATTAAATGGTTTTGCTTTATTGTCTACCGAATAGGAATTAACTAAACAAACTGATTTTAAAAAATTGATTAAAAAGTTTTCAAAATTAAAATTTAGAAAAAAAATTTAATTTTTTTGTTTGTTTGTTTGTTTTGCTTTATTTTTGAGTTTTAGTTATTTTATTGTGATGCCTTTTGTTCGTAAGAATTATTCTTAAAATGTGTGTATCTATGTGATCATAAATACACAATTTATCTTTTTGAAAAATAATTTTTTTACTTTGGGGAGAGGGGCGGCATTTTCCATTCTTGTCCGAGGCGGCGAAACTGCTAGAGCCGGCCCTGTCATTATACGCGGGGTGTAAAAATATGAGAGCTTTAAAGTTAAAAAATAATTATTCTAGAAAAAAATAAGACTTCTACATAGATCGAAATACTCTTTATTTAAGAAAAAAACAACGCCATTCCTAAAGAAATTAAGAGGGAAGGGGATTGTAGTTCTAGAAGTATACCACTTTTTAAAAAAAATATTTGGAATTATACCTGAAATAAATAATTTCAAACCAAAAGAGCATAGCACACGTACATTTCAAGTTTCTTCAAAAAAAAGAGGTGCGCGTTATACGGGAAATATACCTAAAAAAAAAAAAAGAATACAGCCTGAAAGTGTATGTGCACGTTATACGCCGGATTTTACGGTATTTAAATATATAAGCATTAGTCAAAATATGAAAAATTCTCTAAAGAGGCGGCACATTAGGTCTTCGCACGCGGGCGGCCGACTCCCTAGGATCGGCCCTGTAAATGGTTTTGCAAGATTGGCTATCGAACATGAATTAGCTGAACAAACTGATTTTAAAAAATTGATTAGAATGTTTTCAGAATTAAAAGTCAGTAAAAAACACTTGTAGTCTTTTGTTTATTTTGATTTCGGTTTATTTTTGTGTTTTAGTACTTATGTATTGTTATTCTGTCTCTTTGTTCGAAAAATTATTCAAGTTTTGTAGGTGTAGATCTGTAAACAATTTACCTTTTTTAACAACTTTTTACTTTGGGTAGAGGGGCGGAATTTTCCATCTTTGTCCGGGACAGAAAAAGTTGAAGATGGCTAGAACTTTTATATTATTAATCACTGTGCAAAATTCATTCTGTTTCTTATTTCATACTCGTTGAAGATTCTTAATTAAAGCTGTAGATCTTTCAAAATGAAATGAACGGTTAAAAAAAAAATGAAATTCTAAACTAATGATTCTCAGTTTAAGACAAGAAGATGGCCATAACTGCGGAGCATCAAAAATAAAATAAAAATAAATTATGTTAGTATGACTTGATATAACTACTCTTAAGCAACTATTTACACTTGAAAAAATTCATTTTTATTATCCTTTATAATATAATGAATCAATAGGCCGAGGTAGCTTAGTGTTCAAAGTAATGGACTCGTGACTGGCGAGTCATGTGTGAGTTCTAGCCTAGTACCTCTGAATACCCACCCAACAGAAGCGGCCGATGCACGATAAATGCGTCGAGGCTGAAATGTTCTCCTGTTGATGTGTTGTGGAAGTCGGGAGATGGGGTGCCAGCACAGGTGTCGTTCTCGTTGCTTGACCATGGTTCAAAATTACGTGGTCTGTCACCAAAAGCCTTTGTGTAGTTGAATAGTAAGATGTTAATATATATATTCAATCACTCATTCATAATAAATCACCATCTCTATTTAATTATATTAAGCAATCAGAATTTATTCAGGCGTCATACACTTCTGTTTGATCGGATCAACTTGTTAAGATTTATTAAAAATGATGTTCATTGAAATCAAAAAGAGTCATCCCGTTTTCAATGACATTATGTATTCTTTAATTTAAAGGTGTCCTTTTCATATAAATTGTCAAGTGATTAAAAGGAGAAAAAGGAATTCAAATACCTAAAATTTTCCTTGCTTGAAAATTATGTATCTTTAATTGTGGTTTAATACAGCTAGTTAAAAGATAAATCTCTCTCTCTTTATATAGTTTTTATAATCACATAATTAATATGTATATATAAATATTGGGTTGATCATTACTTGAATTTTATTTTAGATAAGCGTTTTCAAGATTTCACTTTAAGAAGAGTTTTTTTTAAAGGCTCAGAGAATAGAAATATGAAGGACTTAAATAGGAATATTTGATTCAAGTGTAAACTTTTCCTAATTGGAGTGAAAACTAAAGTAAAAAGTCAAGCAAATCTAATTCTAATGTTATCCTTTATTCAATATTGGCTATAATCTGTGAATAAATCTAAAATCGGTGCTAATTAAAACATTCAATTTTATTTTACAAAGAGAGATAAGTGATTGTGATGTAACATTCTTTTTCGGCACTTTCACATTCTAGAATTTCCTTAGTGATTCAATATTCAGTCTTTAATAGTAATAAAATGTTTTTAAAATCATTTTCCGAGTTTTTGATATTTATATAATATTTTTAAGTATTTATTATCAGAAAACACTGAATAAAAAAATATAAGGAACAATTAAAATTTAAAATCATCATTATCTAAGTGAAAAAAACACCTTTTATTTTTTTTATTGATATTTAAGTTACGGAAATTGTAATTTTGGCTGTGATTGTACTTCAGTGTGATTCAAATACAGAAAAATAAAGTGTACAAAATAAAAACTTTCAATTTCATTGAAAAGATTTTTTGAATCTTTTATAGCTTGTTTAGAGAAAAATATTATTCAACTACTTTACACAGATTATCAATTTAAAAGTGCTTTACAAAACGAAACAAATGATTTATATAATAAATTTTTTCTTAAATCGATACAGCACAAAAAAGAAAACCAAGTAGAATTTTAAAAATGAAGAAATTTCGAAAGTGCATTAGCATACATTGTAAATGTATAAAAATAAGAATGCATGTACAACGTAACAAAGGGAAAATATATATATATATATATATATATATATACTTTTACAGATGAAAAAATATAATAAATGTATAAAAATAAATCTCAAGATCTTCCAGTTTTTTTTTTTCTTTTCTTAATCTGTTTTGAAAGATGGTGAAAATTTTATATGTTAGAACTTGAGAAAAATTTATTTATATCCCTTACTGCCTCCTTTTTAAAAATCTAATATTGTAAAAGTCGTGTTGTTTCCCTGTTTTGGTTGTTAAAAAATTCAGGTTTTATTTTCCACAATTTTTTTTAAAAAAAGAATAGCCATTTCCCCCCAAAACTTAAAGTTAAATAAAATTAAAGTAATGAAAACGTGAGAAAAATAAAACAATATATATATATTGTACAGTATAATCATATATTCATTTCCAAACTACATCTCAAAAAAGAAAAAATTATTTTTAATTGTGCAGGGAAAAAGAGAGGTTTTTGCACAAAACGTCGTATCCCCCCCCTCCCGGGAGTTTAATGTATTACTACGCGTAATTATCCGGCGTAATAATCTTGCATATGGTTGCTATAATCATGTCAACTCTAGAATGGCGAACGACCTTTGGCTAGAAAACAGGATTTGGCGTTCGAACATCTTTCACAATTTTTTCGAAATAGTTCTCCATTTTACCTGAAGGTAGCGCTGTAAGCGGCATTATGAAAAAATTGTGTGGAACTGGTTACCAAAACATACCATCAATCGCAATCGTTTGGCGTAACCTTTTTAGTTCAAGTTTTGGGTGGGCGATACTAAAGCTGTTCCTAAATTTTCAACAAAAAAAGCAAATAGGGATGCAAAAGCACAACGTAAACCCCATTTGTAAAGGACCAGGTCTGCCACACAATGGTTGGTGCAATATTTCTTCAAACATAGAATTTTATATTTTGTTTTAAAAAAAGGATCACTCAGAACGAGTAACTTCCAGCTCTTTACCGTAATGGCGAAGAGAAAGATCATCAATGCCTCAAAATGCTCCGAAGAGCACCTAAGAGGCATATTCACACTCAGGAAGAGAAACCTCGTCAATCATCATCGTAGTCTTAATTAAAATCAGTCTGCTACAATACGTGGACGAACATTAGGAAAGAATATATTCAGATATTAAAAGTGGTAATTCCGAAATTTAATAAAAGTTCAATATTTTTATATCAATTTCTCCCCCTCGTTAATCACGCTGAGTAGTTCAACTTTTCATTGTAAATTAGCATTTTACAAGATACTTGCGGAATAACGGTTCCATTATTGCGTTACCTTTAGGATTCTGCACTGTTTTCGCAAATTCACTAGTAACTGATTTAACGTATAGCGAACTCACTGGTAACTGATTATTAATTTGTACGCAGATTATTAAAAATGATTCATCAGTTGAAAAGAATTGAATTTTTTAACAAAGATAATTTAGTTTGAATGATCTCAGAATAACAGGCACATTTTCTTTTCATCCCCTTTAAATTTCTCTTTTCTACAGACAGGTAGCACTGCATACATGTAGTATACACAAAATTTTATGTATTACTTTCATAATTCAAAGCTCTTTATCACCGAAATTCAGTTTTATCCTTCTCAAAGTTTTGCAGCTACACAGTTTTGAATCACTTCATTTCTTTTTTACTCAATAGAATTATTGGTATATATATAGTAAATGAATCACACACACTTTTTTTCTTCTTCAGTACATTTTTACAAATGCTTAGAACTGCTCACCAGATGGCAGTGTACGCTATTGTCTGGATTCTTAAATGAGTGTTAGACTTCAGAATTTAGCGAAAGCCCATGGATAATATTCTACTCATAAATTACTTAATGTTCGTTTTTGGACTTATTTTGGCTTGTGTGGTTAAAGTCCGAAAGCTTTGGAAATGTACATTCTTTTTTTATTTATAAAATCAAAGTTGAAACAGTTAAATATTTTGAGATACTCTTTTTTAAACAGAAATTCAAAATTGGCTGTTACTGTGATGTATACAAAAATACAATGTTATCTGAATCGTCCTAAACTTTTAGTAATAAAAGGTATTTGAAATCGCAGGGATCTCCACGCGCTTTCGCTAAACTCTGCAGGAGTATAACACTCATTTAAGAATGGAGACAATAAAGTATATTGCCATTTGGTGAGCAGATGTATGGCATTTGGAAAAATGTACTGAAAAAGAAAACGAAACGTGTGTGTGATTCTTTACTATTTATATGTATCATTCTATTGATTTAATATGAAACAAGTCAAAACTGTGTAGCTGCAAAACTTTGAGAAGAAAAAAACTGAATTTCGGTGATAAAGAACTTTGAATTATGAAAGTAATACATAAATTTTGTGTATATTACATGTATGCAGTGCCACCTTTCGGTAGAAAAAAGAAATTTAAAGGGTTGAAAAGAAAATGTGCCTGTTATTCTGAGATCATTCAAACTGAATTATCTTTGTTAAAAACTTCAATTCTTTTCAACTGATGAATCATTTTTAATAATCTACATACAAATTAATAATCAGTTACCAGTGAGTTCGCTATACGTTAAATCAGTTACTAGTGAATTTGCGAAAACAGTGCAGAATCCTAAAGGTAACGCAATAATGGAACCGTTATTCCGCAAGTATCTTGTAAAATGCTAATTTACAATGAAAAGTTGAACTACTCAGCGTGATTAACGAGGGGGAGAAATTGATATAAAAATATTGAACTTTTATTTAATTTTGTTATTACCACTTTTAATATCTGAATATATTCTTTAAGTAATTTCCAAATGTCTTTGTAGGTAACATATGACTCATTAATTAGATTATGCTTCAAAGGTTCGCTGTTGAACTTTTTTGGCATCTCGACCACGATGATGTGTGACGGGGTTTCACTTCCTGAACGTGAATACGCCTCTTAGGTGCTCTTCAGAGCATCTTGAGTCATTGATGATCTTTCTCTTCGCCATTGCGGTAAAGAGCTGGAAGTTACTCGTTCTGAGTGGTCCTTGTTTTAATGAAAGAATTCTATTTTTGAAGGAGTAGTGCATAATCCTTAAAGCCCTTAGGGAAAGGAAAAGTGTCCTATTATTAAAGGTAACTGAAATCCCCAGGGGCGCTAACATCGTGAAGGACAGGGAAAATTTTCCTTGGTAGCAAAAGGGAAAGATTTTGAATATTGTGTTTCATGCTAGTAGTGAGTGTGTCTGTGTAGTATTTTTGTTTGGGAAAAGCAAATTTTCTTTGGCTATCAGTAAGTATCCCCCCCCCACATTATTTAACGATTATTATTGAACATCAACATTGTTTTAAAAACTAATTGCTTTTTTCTTTATTATAATGAATCATTTTTTAAAAATAAAAACCGCATGTTTTCTTTGTGGTTATAGATGAATTCAGATTGATTTGTCTTTTGAACCGATTTTTGTGTCAATCATGCAGTAATCTATAATCAATGCAATGCAATTTAAAATATATTTATTTCATTAGCAACTAATTGATTTTAGTGTCAAGCATGCAGTAATATATAATCCATGCAATTTAAAATATATTTAATTCAATAGGAACTAATTGATTTTTGGTGTCAAACACACAGTAATCTATGATCAAGAAAATTTAATCTATAGTAATAATAATTTTGTTTTTATCTTTTTTTCAGTAATAAAGAATAGTTGACGGAATTCTTTCTAGGTATCGAAAATAAAAACTCATATTTTTTTTTGCATAAATTTGTGTGTTTTTACTATCAATATTTTTTTTTAAACTGACTAATTTAAAAATGATTTTTTAATTATGAATAGCTTTAGGTGTGCTGAATGTGGTAAGACCTTCTCTACAGTTTCGAACTTACATCGGCATGCAAAAGCGATTCATAAGGTAAGTATGAATAAACAGGTAAGATGTAACATTTGTTTCTAAAAAAGCATTGGAGGATCATGTTGATTTAGTATATAATATCATAATATAAAAGGATACGCATAATTTTAACACTTTATAAGATTTCAAGTTATGGAAAGAAACTATGGAAAAACAAACTACTTATATCATTATATCATCAAAAATTATATCATTTTGCTAACGCCGTCGACTTATATTTATTTCACTCGTGTCAAACTTTCAATGGCTTCTGCTCTGCTTAAACTTTTTTCTGGATATAAAATTGCATTCCTTTTCATATTTGCGTCATAGTGAACTCTTTTTGATGCTATTACAGATATCTTTGATGTTTAGGTGATTAAAAGAAATGTATACAAAAAATTTCCTAAACACGAGCAGACAACGATGTTTAGGATAGATTGAATACGGGAGATAAACTGAGGAATAGGATAAGTCATCGATGCAAGTGACCAGAATGGACCGCTACATTTTTTTTCCTTTTGAAAGGGGTGGAAACTCAATTTCCCCCTCCAACAAATGTTTTGCCTTCGATTCTAAGCCGCATCCTATTTTCAGTAACATTAACACTGGACAAATAGTACGGCTTAGACTCGAATAAATATGGTAATTAAATCGTAGTATCCGATAATTTTATGCACTGCATTTTAACCGATTTTATTAGGTAGTTCATTAAATAACTAGTTGTGACGGATCTATACGGTCTTTCATTAACTTCTTCTTTTTTCCTTTAATTCAATTATTTATCTCCATCAATCTTCATTGAGGGCCAGGCGTGATTTATGTAAATTATATAAATTCGGTTTTTGCTAGTTGAAGAGAGCTAAGTAGGAGCTAAGTAAGAGGAAGTGAGAAGTCAAGTGAATTAAAGATCAAGAAGTCGACACATAGTTGTTGACAAGTTAAGCGAGCCTGATACGTGTGGATGTACGCGAAGAGAAGCGGATTTAAAATAGTGAAATTCACTATTACGGAGTGGGAGTCTTCATCAATTCATCCAGATAAATAAAGTGCCTGAATTCGTAACGAAGGAACCGCAGCAGTAAAATATAGGGTTAGTGAATTTGATTAAGAAAACCAGATAATTATTGTGAGGCGTAGTTGTAATTGTGCGCGTTTAATCTTTCCTAGATTCAGTTGAAATTCCGTATTGTTATCCGCTTGAATTGATTTCCCCCCTTCACTCCACTCTAGTTTATCTTAATTAGAATTGTGTTGTGTCTGATCTTATATACTGATAAGCATCAATAAATCAGTTTGAATTGGAATTATGTCTTTAGATCATTTATGTCCGACTACACTTCCAGCCGGGTTTTCAGATAGACAAGAAGGTAACAGTGTAAGGGGTGGCTACAGGTCACCACATAGTTATTTTATAATATAACAGATTCCCGATTTAACGGTAACACGCACACACAGGTATAAATCTTGAATTAATATCTCGCGCAATTGTTTTCCCCCTTTAATGTTTTATCGCATTATCAAGATTTATTTGAAAAATTAAATTTATCTTCACTATGAAGAATGTTTACAAAAAAGTGGGTACTTACGTACTATCGCAACACTGCCAACTTTCAAGATAACTCGCCAAGTTGACAACCCTGATACTCTATGCGTCGTACACCAAATGCCATGTATTTTTTTGCGCAAATTTTTAGCTTGGAGTAGTTCATTTGTTGTAGCCAAATGGGCGTCAAATTTCAGATAACATTTTTTTATAACTTGTACAAATTAGAGATCATAAAATAAAAAATAATAACTTGTTAAAATAATAATTCCGTTGATTTATTTTATCTATTAACAGCCGTAAATTTATACTGCATTCATAACTAATTCCATATTTGACAACATATTAATTTAATTTATAAGTACCTCTACACTCCCTTCTACTTCTCTGGGACTGGTATGATCTGTTTGGTTGTAGTTGTTGCTTCTGATGCCACCGGATCGATGGATTAGTCAGATTGAGGTCCAAGAAATTCTTCGTGTCAAAGGGCTGGTGTACGATCTTCGTTAGCTGCAGCTTTGAGCACCATACATTTGACAATATGATTTAGTTTGTTTTCATCCCATTTATGAGGGAAATTCCCATTTAGAAGTTCGTATAGACTTTCATGAACAAAGATATCCGCAGTTGGACCCGTACTTGCATTCCCTGTCAGCGAATTAAAATTTAATGGCATGCAAATGGTGAGCTTGGTCATTTTAAGGTTCCATATGTTCGATTTAACCACCTCCATTTGGATATTATTGGATCTCTTCCTCCATCCCAAGGATTTTCTTATTGTCTTACTAGCTGACCCGGCAAACGTTGTTTTGCCAAATAAATTATTCCTAGTAAATATTTTGGTAGTCAAATAAAAAATAACAAACTCATTGTCGTGTGTGGGGATGTGGTATATGACTGAAAGAGGAGTGATAGTAAATTTGTAAAAAATATGTGATTCGTTTGGCATTGGCAGCAATGAGCCCCCTTTGTGATAAACTTGGATTTTGACTTTGAATGTTGAATTAAATTGTTGACCATTTGCAGTATTATTTTTAACTATTTCTGTTGCTCTGAACGATGTCATTTAGAAACATGAATTGAATGTTCGAATTGACTTCAGGAACAGGTTAGATCCCGGCTGGCTCATTTTTAAATTTAATCGCATTACAAAGCGAACATTCCTTGTCCATAGCATCAATTGTCACATTCGAATGAGCTCATTTAACATTGGGCTCATACTCGAATGCTAGACGATGGAATGAATCGGATGTAAAGGCTCGATGTACTTGTTGGCGTTGTTGGTCATTTGCTCTGAATGTGTCAAATAGGAATCGACGCACTTGTCTTAGTTCTAATCGTCTTAGTTGACTTTGTTCAACTCGTACCTCAAAAATAGGGATGTTAATTCTAAAAATGAACTCTGTAAAACGTTTTTCATTATGTTTTATATGTTTCAACATATTCATAAAAAATAAATTTAAGCGATATAATCCTTCAATCATCTGTACTTTTCGAAATATCATAAAACTCTTTCACACATGGAATAGAGCTCAACAGAAATATATGATTAACAACTTCCCAAAACGACAGTGATATATATATATATCTTCTTATAATTTTTCTCAGGGTCTGGGTTTTCTTTTTTTTCTGACAGAGTAGTATTTTCACATCTGGTGCGAAACCGATTTTCGACGCCAAGCGAAACAACAGACAGGGGTTTTAAGGTTTTTAATTCATATCTTCTCATTTAATTACAATATCGGAATGAAAAACAGTTTGTCGTAGTCTCTCACTACCCCTGTGATTACTAACTCCCCTTTGCACATTATCTAAATTCGGGTATGTTGGATTCATAATTAACAACTACTAAATTAATAAATCAATATCATTTATTATCTTTCTTAATAGATAAATACACAAATATTAATCAAACCTTAAGAACAACAAACTACAGTGGAGTGAGATAAGAATTCAATTATGAACGACGGAACACTAACTGAAACCACGGTGAATAACGGATACAATCAAACTACGCATTTATAACTAAATTATGAAAATAACAGACCTGATATCTTTTTAAGGCAGGATTCTTTAATATTTGAAGGATCTAAAGAGCGGCTTCAATCCTTGATATCTTCAGTTACGTCCGAACCGAATTAATAAACCTTTTTCAATAATCTTCCTTCAGCTAACAAACTTCACTTAGTTAAACTAATCTCCTAGAATCACCTCCTTGATCAATCTCGTAGTTAACTTCTCTATCAAAACACGTAGTCATCCTCCTCTTTTCATTTCATTTCTCCCTTTTATATCTTTTTCGAACTCGCTAAACCCGAAACTATCTTGTTTGCATAAGTCACACTTTTAGCTCTCAGCGGGGATTGGTTAAAATAAATACAATATTAAAAGAATTTGAGAGAAGGTTAGTGAAACGCGTAAGCACCCGTCACAACCCCCCTCCGAGAAAAAAAGCGTGACTTATTGAAGGTCTAAACGACCTGCAAGAACTCGCTTAATTTACCTAACATCTGAAAAACACTGAACCTGCACAAAATTTTAACTACTCTAGAATGCCTAAAAATACTGAACTTGTAGAAAGTTAACTCACGAACTTTATAATGCTTGAAAATACTGAACTTGTAAAAAGTTTTAACTCACGAACTTTAGAATGCCTAAAAACACTGGATTTGCCGAAAATTTTAACTCTCTAAGTCAGAAACTTTAATTAAACTAGCACACAAAAATGACTACTCAAAAGGGGTACTCCACTCTAATTTATTGCTCTTGTACAAACTTACAATCCCTACAGTGCATCCCATTCGGGTGAAGATCAGGGGAAAACCTTTCCAGGAAAAAACCCTGATCATGCACTTAAGTGCTAATAAATATAAAATTTTACATTAATATCTTCTCACGTCATCAAAGTTTTCATCGCATCACTATGGTCAGGGACTGCTGCCCTGAAAGGAAACCTTGTCAATTTTTTCTAAAACATGACATTAAATGCACAGAAATTTTATACAACTTCCTTATTGACATAAAATATGGCATACATTATATTATATATATATATATAGTTTCATAACAAAATAACCTTTATCTGGTTTCATTTTCAAAAATTCCCAATCAATCGTGCTGCGCTGTTAATGTTTTTTGTTAGTAATACTAATTACGCCGCGCCCAGAAACCAGACACTACTTATACATCTTAATAATTACACACAAAAATATATACATTTTTTTACATAGAATATATTACAACAAACATTACAAGTAATCTCACATATAAAGCCTCGTCTTTAATGTGTAGCAAAACAATTGCAATTCAACAAATGTTTTTCCACAATTTGGAAAAAAATTAAATACAAAAGTTTTTTCAACCGATATGAAAATGCACACAACTCAGTGATGCTTTTGTACGCTAATTTTACAAAAAAAATAGACTAGCCCACATGGAAAATACTCCGAACTGTCTGTCAGAGGAAAAATAAACAAATTAGAATTATACAACCTGGCTAGTCTTTAGATCCAATCTGCATAGGCTTTGTCTCCAACCATGGCCTCTGTGCTGGATGACCTTGTCCTAGGGTTGTCCTCTCTGCGCTCCCACCTTCTGGGTCTCCTCTTCCATCGAGTCCGTTGAAGTTGATATGCTCCTGCTGAGGCGTTGTTTTCCTTTGTGAGAACTGGAACTTGGCTGTTGTCCACTCGACGTCGGCTACGAAGATTGTATGGACAGCTCCTTTCCTGATGAGGTCTGTTGTACTTGAATATGTGGGATGGTCCTGGAACTGCTCTTTCAGAACTATTTTCTTCCACCTTTCTATACCGCTTTCTGGAGGGGCTAGAGGGCATTGACGAGGAAATCTTTCTTTTTTCTTGGGATACCTGGGCCTCTGGTCTCTTCTTCTTTTGTATGTTTTCTCTTTAAGAGTCTGGCATTCCTCTTTTCTCTCTTTCGGTTTAAAAAGGTCTTTTTTTCCTTAAATTATACACGCCACCCCCCGAAGAAACAGCAGATTCCGTCCGTCCACGTTTTTTTCTCACCTCCACTCCATCGCGTCTATTCGCAACTATATCTCTACTACCATTTAAATTTCCTGATTTCGATCCTCTACGACCACCCCCATCACTCTCCGATTGCACCAATCTCGACTGCCCATCATCCGACCTGACAGATGCCACTGCACCATGATCACTACTATTGTCACTTTCCGACTCGGTAACACTGTCTTCTCTTTGATGGTAAATTCTCACCTGGTCCACATTAACCGTTATACTTTTACCAAATTTTAATATTACTAAATTATTATTATTTTTTACACACAGAACTTTATATGGGCCCTCAAACTTTGGCATAAATTTACCTACTATTTTTTTTCTTGTCGAACTTAACGGGTGAGTTTGAACTAATACTAGATCATCAATTTTCCCATTATTTTCACGCCTCTTTTTATTATAATATTTCGCCCACTTCTCTTGCTGGCGCTTTGTATGAATTCTAGCCTCCTCAAACAACCTTTCTATGTTCCCACAAACTAAATCTGATCCATCAGTTACCATAACTAAATTCTGAAAAGGGGTGATTAAATTTCGACCTAAAAATAATTCCGTCGGTGTTTTACCCGTTGTCTCATGTACTGCTGTCCTAAAAGCATAACCGAACTCTTGCAGAAATTGATCCCAGTTAGTGTGATTATCCGCGACAAAACTCGAAATCATTTTTAAAAGAGTGCGATTAACTCTTTCTGTTTGATTAGCTTGTGGAAGATATACCACAGTTTTAACATGTTTTATGTTCAACCTGCGACATACTTGCTCAAAAACTTCAGATATCATTTGGGGGCCGTTATCGGTGATTAATTTTACAGGAGCTCCATAACGCGCAATATAATTCTCAAAAAATGCATTGGCAATTGCTTTAGCCGAAGCTTGCCTTAAGGGAACTATTTCAACCCATTTAGAAAAATTATCTGGGATTACTAAAATAAATCTATAGCGTTCTGGACTAGTTGCAGGGTATGGGCCTAACAAATCTAAAGATACGATTTCATTCGGAAAATTCGTTATTATCGGAAATTGACCAGGTGGTAATCCGTTTTTATAATTGACTTTTTGGCATTGGTCGCAGGTTGCTACATATTTATAAATGTATTTCCTCATGTACGGGAAATAACACGCGTCTTTTAATTTTAAGTAGGTTTTCTTTTTGCCTAAATGGCCTGCCATCGGCGAGTCATGGAATTCACTCATAACATCTTTACGTAATGTTTTAGGTATAAATATCCTTAATTCACCTAGTGTGGTTGTATATTTTGCATAATATAGCAATCCATCAACGATTTTAAAGTCACGGGACCAATTTCTACAGATTGATTCATTAATGGAACTATCGTCCGGATTTTCAAATTACTTCATGATGTGACCTAGCTTCGGGTCATTTCTCTGTTCCTCTCTCAACTGTTCTCTAGACGATAATACTAACGATCTAATCACCGCACAAGACACCTTTGGTTCTTCATTACTTTCTAACGGGTTTCTAGACAACATATCAGCCACTAAATTTTGCGTACCTGGGTGATGTTCCCATTCTACATTAAAATTTGCCAACTTAAGCGTCCACCTTATCATTCTAAACGACAAATTCTTTCCATTCGTTAATTTGGTAAGTGCAGCATGGTCTGTTTTCACTTTAACCGGCAAGGATCCGAAATACGTGCGATATTTATTTAATGCCCATATGACAGCTAAACATTCACGTTCCGTCACACTATAATTCCTTTCTGCTCGGTTTAAAGTTCTCGAGGCAAACGCCATAGGCCTATTATTCTGTGTCAATACTGCTCCTACCCCCACGGAGCTCGCATCCGTATAAAGTTCAAAAGGCTGGGAAAAATCTGGTAATTGTAACACTGGATCTTCTGTCAGTGCTTTCTTAATACGATCAAAGGCTTCCTGCGCTGATTCCGACCAATGGAACTTAGAGTTTTTTCGTTTTAAATTATATAAGGGCTCACACATGTCTGCGTAGTTTTTAATAAACTTTTGATACCAACCCGTCATTCCTAAAAATTTTGCTATTTGTTTTGCATTTTTCGGAGGTTTCATTTCAATAATTGCTTTTACCTTCTTCTCATCTGTTTTAACTCCTTCTTTATTAATAACTAAACCCAAATAACGTAATTGTTCCCTCGCGAAATGACATTTCTCGCGATTCAACGTTAAACCAGCCTCCTGCAACAATCTGAATACTTCCCGTAAGTGTTCTACATGGCTTTCAAAAGATGGAGACGAAATAATCACGTCATCCATATAACAGTGGGCAAAACGCCGAAGGACTGGCTTGAGGATCATCTCTATGGCCCTTTGAAAATTTGGAGCTGCCCCCGAAAGGCCAAATGGCATGCGAGTAAATGCAAAAGTACCATTTTTTGTAACAAACACCGTCTTATGAACATCTTTGGGGTCTACTGCCATCTGAAAGTATCCGCTGCGTAAATCAAGGGATGGCATAATTTCGGTGTGTGGAATATTAGTGATCAAATCATCAATTATTGGTAGCGGATATCGCGGATATCTCGTGATTGCATTTAACTTCCTATAATCTATTGTAAACCTATAAGCTTCTGGGTCATCTAACGGCAACCGGTTTTCTTCCGACATAAAACAACTGGAGATGCGTAGGGCGATGTTGTTGGAACTATTGTTCCATCATTTAACATTTTCTGAACATGGTAGTCGATTATACCCTGTTTGACCCTGTCATAGCGATAAGGTCTCGAAAAAACAGGAGGACTATCACCCGTGTCAATTTCATGACAAAACACATGTGTCAGACCAGGCTTAAGTGAAAACAACCCATGAAATTCCTTAAACAAAATCTGCAATTCCTGTTTTTGTTTTGAATTTAACTTAGTGTTAGATAAATCTATCTGAACCGGTTCGTCCGAAATTGCCACTTTTTCCATTTGCGAATCCGGAATGATTAACGATTTTGACAGAAAGTCCAAACTAATCTTTGCATGTGACATAAAATCAATACCTAGGATGCATGGATATTGCATCTCAGCAATCACATGGAATTTCCACAACTTCGAAAATTCTCTTATTTTAATTCTTAACTCAACTGTGCCTAAATTTCTGCATTGTGACCCTTGAGCTGTAACTACTTCAGCTAACGATTTTTTAATAGGACGGAAAGAAAAATATGACCGGTATGTTTTTTCTGAAATAAATGACTTTTCCGCACCTGTATCCCAGAGCGCTTTTAGAAATGTATCATGCAAAAGAATCGGCACATACGGAAGTTCAACTGGTGATAATCGCAATGAATTAATTTTAATTCTAATAGGAGGATTTGACTTAACTAGCGATCGTTTACCTCCCGCAACACGATCGCTTAGAAGTTTAAATTGGCATTTCTTTGCCTTTCGCTGTTGCAATCAACACGCCTCCAATTCTGCTTTGCTGAATCATCATTAGGACCCTTCCTAACCACCATCCTACGGTTCTGATACCGGTCTGTTCTCTGATTTGGCTGATTGTAGCGATTTCCTCCCTCGAATCCTTGATTTTGATAATTACGACGAGAAAAATTATTCACACCCCTGCCTAGTCCTCTTTGATCATTTTGACTGTTTCCGACCCCAGTACCTCTCCAATTTCTATTATTCCTTCTTTCCTCAGGATTCCTACTCACATCCCAACTTCGTCTTGCAAAATTATTACTCGAACCCTGGTTTTCCCTGCAGCTATGACGTTCCTCATACCGGTCTACCAACTCTATCAATTGAACTTTCGTTGTGGGGTTTCGAACTTCTAAATAATCCATAATTTGGGGTTCGAGTCGCATTACTATGTGATCGACCAATTTTAGCTCATCATAATTCAAATTTAAAGTCTTATGGACTTTTAATAGCTGGTAAATAAAGTCTGACGGAGCCTGACCACTCCGCTGCTTTGATGAAAAAAACTGAGCTTCTAATTCCGATTTATTCCGTACTACTGGAAAACTATCCAACAACTTCTTTTTAAGCGTTGCGAATGCAGTCGCTTCTTCATTTACACACTCAATTCCAATGACCTCGAACCAGTCTAATGCTCTCCCAATTAAATGACCCTTTAAATACGCACACGCCAGATTCGCCGGTATTTCATAGTAGGCTATATTATCATCAATATTGTTAATAAACTCAGACACATTTTCTTTACCAGAAAAAAATAATTCCGGCAGAACTCTAAATCCTGCACCTGCTCTTAATTCCGGTATTTCGTTTGGGCGCCAGTGTCGTAGTCTCTCACTACCCCTATGATTATTAACTCCCCTTTGCACATTATCTAAATTCGGGTATGTTGGATTCATAATTAATAACTACTAAATTAATAAATCAATATCATTTATTATCTTTCTTAATAGATAAATACACAAATATTAATCAAACCTTAAGAACAACAAACTACAGTGGAGTGAGATAAGAATTCAATTATGAACGACGGAACACTAACTGAAACCACGGTGAATAAAACGCATACAATCAAACTACGCATTTATAACTAAATTATGAAAATAACAGACCTGATATCTTTTTAAGGCAGGATTCTTTAATATTTGAAGGATCTAAAGAGCGGCTTCAATCCTTGATATCTTCAGTTACGTCCGAACCGAATTAATAAACCTTTTTCAATAATCTTCCTTCAGCTAACAAACTTCCCTTAGTTAAACTAATCTCCTAGAATCACCTTCTTGATCAATCTCGTAGTTAACTCCTCTATCAAAACACGTAGTCATCCTCCTCTTTTCATTTCATTTCTCCCTTTTATATCTTTTTCGAACTCGCTAAACCCGAAACTATCTTGTTTGCATAAGTCACACTTTAGCTC
Organism: Trichonephila clavata; assembly: GCA_019973975.1. Lineage (NCBI taxonomy): Eukaryota > Metazoa > Arthropoda > Arachnida > Araneae > Nephilidae > Trichonephila > Trichonephila clavata. The sequence goes on from BMAO01017748.1 coordinate 22,692, forward strand.
TCAGCGGGGATTGGTTAAAATAAATACAATCTTAAAAGGATTTGAGAGAAGGTTAGTGAAACGCGTAAGCACCCGTCACAAGTTTACATCCTATTCTCAGACCTACTGAATATACACACGAAATTTCATAGGATTTGGTCTAGTCGTTTCGGAGGAGTTTGGCTACAAACACTGTGACACGTAAAGTTTATATATTAGATGACAATTGATCACTTTTTTCTCGTTGGACACAAGCATATCCTATTTCTGAGATGACAGCAGAGATAATGGCAGCAACAGTAATCCGTGAGTGGATTCCACAATTTGGGATTCCTGAGCTAATTACAACAGACCAGGGCCGTCAGTCGTGAATTATGTGCGTGCTTAGGGATTAGCAAGAACCACGCCGTACCACCCTTCATCCAATGGGCTTGTGGAGCGAACACATTGACCTCCCAAAGCCGCACTCATGGCTCACACCCCCCATGTTGGACACAAGTCCTTCCTTTTGTTCTCCTTGGTTTACGCTCTGTCTTTAAAGAGGGCATTAAAGCTGCTGCTACTGAACTGGTGCACAGTACAACCATTCGTCAACCCAGAGATTTTTTCCAAGATGCGGGTACAAGCAACGTTTCTGAGTTTGTGCAACATCTAAAACAAACTATGCTTAATCTCAAACCCTTTCCTACATCTTCGCACGTACGTAAGACTGTTTTTGGGCACCCAGAACTCTCAAAATTACTCATGTATTTTTATGACATGATGCTCTCAGAAACGCATTACAATCTCCCTACGATGGACCTTTCACTGTAGTTACACGAACTGAAAAACTCATAACCCAGCAGTGACAAGGCAAGGAAATATGTGTTTCCATCGATAGATTCAAACTAGCATTCATGTTGTCTGACTCAATAGACTCTAACAAACCATCTTTTATTCCCAAATCACAAGAAGTTCCTGCTACTCAAACCACCCGCTCCGGCTGGTCGCTGAATGCATTTTCCAAAAAAAAATACGCGCCAAACTGATTGTTGTAAGACCTCCTGTACCAGTTTTGGACACTGGGAGGAGAGGGGGGGGGAAAGCTCTGTAGAATTTCATTGTATATATTTTACATTGTATCTGACAACGTTACTGGTTCAGTTTCGAGCAATAACTTCGAGGCTAGGAACCAAGAAAGGGTCTTGCCGTTCTCTAGGATAAAAAGTGTTTGTGTTTTTGAATTGTCCACTGGTTTAACTTAAATTCAAAATACACTAAAATTAATAAACCAAGTCATTACCATAGACGATTTATCTGAAGACCAATACAGATAATCAAAAGACAGTTCTGAATCTGTATCCGAATTTGATTCATCCTTTCACAAGAAAGTGTTTTTCTTATTTGTTTTATCCATACTTTCAATAAGAAACTGCGCCGGTCTGAATGAAAAAATATTTTATACAGAAGCACATAAATTTAAAAGATATAAATTCCTGCTGTCATCAAAGAAAAATTTCTGTCTTCAGCATAAAGAAAAAAAATTGCCAGATGAAAAGTATTTTAATCCCATAGATAAACTGCATCACCTTTTCAAAACACTAACACTAATTAAAATCACTGTTTCAATATATAAAATACGCTCGAATCAAAGCAAGAAAGTAGAAAATATCAGTTCCCCAGCAGCGTATGGGCAAATCGGTTGCGACCAACTTTCGGTAGTCCGTAGGGCATAGGGGCAAACTAATTAATGGGTTAACCCAGCGGGCGGCAAACTTTTGAAACAGAAAAACCAATTGGTAAGTGAATCAGGACAATCAAACTAACAAGAGAACCTAACTATCAAAGAGTCTAAGAAAGGCAGCCTAACTATGAAAAAGCTTAAATTGTTTATATGCAAACGCTTGCGATTGAGGAGGAGAGGATTCTCTGCTTGCGACCAAGACTCCCGTGCTCTAATTAATAGCTTTTTTATATTCGAATACATTTTTTTCCAAAGTGACATTTTACATTTGTTTAAAAAACAAGAGTGGCCGCGGAAGCCTAGTAGTCAAGGTAACGAACTCGAGGTAGCGTGTCATGAGTCCGAGTCTAGTACCGCTGACGACCTGCCATGGAGAGATGGAGACGATGCACGTTAAATATGTCGAGGCTCAAACGTCCTCCATGGTGTGGTGTGCAAGTTAGGAGAGGGAGTGCCAGCTGAGTTGTCGTCTTCATTATGGTTCGAAATTACGAGGTCCGTAGCCAAAGGCTCTCGTGTAGTTGAATATTGTGACTAGGACCATTCTTAACCTCACAGGCACATAAGGAACAAATTGTTACGCCCTCTCCCAGAGCATCCCCCTCCTTCAGTTCTTACCTTGCCAGTTTTTGTTAGGGGTGGTTCTAAGTTCTTACTCTTTTCCCTTTCTATGTTTTTGTTCTTGGGCATTCTTTCAATTATTCACCATCTATGGATCCACCGTGACACAGACAGGCAACCCATAGGAGTAAGGTAAGAAAAGTGGCATGGTTTGGCCACTCTTGTTTGTTTCTTATCTTACAACATCACGAACCACCCACCCACACTTAGTAAACTAATACAATAAATTAATGAAATCGTCTGCAATCACAGTATAAGGCAGGGGTCGGCAACCTGTGGCACGCGGTACCATTCTCTGTGGCACTCTGCATTACTCTACAAATTTGTCAATTTTTGAGTGGATGGAAGCTGATAAATTTGAAATGAACCTTATTTGACAAACATCTTCAGAGTTATGGACCTTTACGGAATTACGAAGAAATCTGAAAGATAACTCTAAAGATTAATTTACACAGCTATGTTGTAAATTATTGAATGTCCTTGCTAAGAAGATTTGATAGTTCGAAGAGAGAAAATTGCATGTACTTACCATTTTAGGTTCTACATATCTAAGTAAAAAAATCTTTCCTCATATGAAAAGCATTTCAAGTCCTCAAAGAAATTGCTTAACAGCTCAATACTCAGAATCGTGTAAAACTGAAAGGTGTAAGCATTAGTTTCGTTGAAAACATTGTTTTCAAGGGGAATACATTTCTCAATGTGGTGGCTGCAAAAACGAACTAAACTCAGAACAATGCAATTGCATTTAATCTTAATAGTCTCTTCGACAGTTTGTGTGGGAAAAAAATAAGCACACATCCCAATAACTAAATATAATGCATGGGTGTGCCAATTTTGCATTATATTATTAATGAGTATATTATATTAAATTAAAAATTTATAGTATATTATATTAAAAAATTAGATTAGAATTTTTAATAATAAATGTGTACAATGCTTTTTTAAAATTTCTGTTACGTAGAGTACCAATAACTATTCTTTTAAGTATGTATGTGGAATGGGGTTCTATGAAAACATTTTCCAGTTCTAGGGGTTCCACAAGAACACCTAGAAGTTGAGAGGTAAATTGAAGTGAGTTGAAAAAAATTTGAAGACCACAGACTTGGAGGAATATGTTCCCATCGCGGTACTTCCACTTATAAATTAAACTTTTACTGTTTTAGAAATAATTACAAAATTTTCATTGATTCTCAGTGAGCTTTATTGATGAAAAACAAGAATATAAGGAAAAAAACTTTAATTCCTACTTTGAATGGATGAATAGAAAGTATTCTTTTATAACGATTGAAAATTCTCGACCAAGATTATATATATAAATATATAATCAAAATTTCTCTACAAGAGAGAGATGAATAAACATGATTAAAACTGAAAAGAATTGAAATTGCAAGGTAACCAGACATCAGAATTTAAAAGGAAATATGAAAAATTAAAATAATAGAGTTAAATATAAAAATATAAAAGAACGAATGCTACAGTATTATCAACATTGCTGACTTAGGACAGCTTAAATATAAAATAATTTATATAAAAGTGGGGTTGAACATGTTTTGTGGCCAGCCAACCTTCCCCCTTTCTGTTAATAATACTGAGCAAAAGCCTATTGAAAATAATGGATAGAAAATCCAAATCCATTACGAGAAAAAGGTAACTTACCTAAAAATTGCATACAGAAATGCATAGCTCTCACTAAATATGAGAACAATAAACAAGTTATTGCCAGATTCTGGACACAAATACATATTCAAAGCAAAGCAATGGCTGAAAAGTAGCACTTAGCAAAAGCATGAAAAGAATAGAAATAATAAATTAAGAATTGTAAACATACTACCATTATCTTAGGAACACTAAGATTATATGATTGAAAAATGTAAAAATTAAATTAACTTTAAAAAAAGTAATTTTATCTAAAATTAGAATATCTATATCTATCTGGGAAGAATAATAAATTTATAATAATAACATGTTTATAAACAATGGAAATTTAATCCTTACTAGTTAGAATTTTTTTATTCAAATATCTATTAATAAAATTAATTGGGTATTTTTGAATTAAACAGTATTTAGTAAAATAATTATAGTTTTTTTTATTTTTTCTGATTTACTTGAAACTAGAAATTTATTGCGTTGTGTGTAATTAATAAAAATATTTCTGAATATGGAAACATGCACATTACTCTCCCAATGTGGTACTTTTATAATATTGAAATTAAAGTCTTCTCGTTTATCATAAATATTAGTAACTATTTTATTGTCTTTTAATTTAATTTCTATATGAAGAAAATTTGCTTCATAGTTGTTAATATTTGTCTGAATTAAATTAAGATATTGTGAATGAAAATTAATGTTAGGTTTAAAGTTGTCTTGCTGGCCAAAAATGATTATATCATCTATATAGCAAAAAAGAAAATATTCTGAGTTGTCAATGAAACTATTTTCAAAATAGTATAAATATAAATTGGCAAGAGTTGCTAGCAGAGCCACCTTGTGGAAGGTTGATTTTTTTGCATTTTACATCTTCGTGCTTAACTTTTGGAGGTGAGTGTATATAAAGAGAGTGAAATAATAGTAGGAATTTCAAAAGGAGCATGCTTTGTCTGTATTGTTGTAAACATGCACACCGGTTCGGCTAGTTTAGTTGAAAACCGGTTTTCGACACCAACTTTTGTCATTGTTACAACAATGCAGACGAATCTAAGTTGGCTTCGAAAACCAGTAATTAATTTAATTAATGAATTAATATTCGAAAAAACTATATTAACATCAAGTGTCATTCAGTAAAAGTTTTTAAAAAATTATTTGAACTTGATTGGAAGAATAAAAAGTATTTTATTAACGACTGAAAATTTGAACAAGATGAATATATATGTAAATAAATAAATATATATATTGAGAGAATGAGCTAATAGTAGGAATTGCATAATTTATAATACATGAATAATAATCTTAAATAACTGTCTGAAGCTAGTCAAATTTTTTTATGTATATGAAAAAACAAGAAATGTTTTCATTAAATAATTATAAAGGGAAAAGAAAAAGGGAAACAACTTTTTAGTTAGTGTAGTTATTTTTTAATCATTTATAAAGGCAGAAGACTGTAGAGCCACAATCTTCTATGCAAAAAGCCGCGTTTGCCTACCACCTCTTGGTTAAACAAAATCATTTGGTTCTGCCCAGCCATATCTCAAAAACTAATGAGAAACCAATTCAGGCGAATACTTTTAAATAAATCACGGGAAAATGAATTATATGTAATTTTAATTTATAAGAAGCCCAGTGGCTGCGTGGTAGTGCTTCGAGCTTTCACGCCACAGCTCCGTGGTTCAAACCCCGGGCTGGACAGGTCGACTCAACCTTACATCTTTTCAATGTCGAAAATTGAGTATCAAGCCTGCTTGTGGGAGCTAAGGACTGGGTTTAAACGTCAGACTGATCACCTGACCCAGTGCCGGCTTATCCACTGGGCGCTTGGGGCGTTCGCCCAGGAGGGCCCGGATAAGTTGAACTTGAACAGATTTTCTTGTTATATCGATCCTCTTGTACCAAGGGGGCCTATACATCTTTTGCACCCAGGGCCCGAAATGAGCTTAAATTGGCGCGGACCTGACCGGAACATCTGCTCATGCACCTCAGTGCCCAAGGTCACGAAAGCCGAAAAGAGCGCAGTAGGCCTTGACCCCTCAAAGCTGTTGCGCCATTTAGTTTAGTTTAATTCAATTAATAGTAGGAAACAATGATGATAAAAATACATCGGACGTTGGAGACGAATGAATTGTTTGATAGGAAAATCAATTTAAACTAAAAGACTACCTTTTCTTCCAAAAGAAAAGTAAAATCCTTATGATTATTTTTTTTAAATCGGTTTGCTTGGCCTTTTGGGAAAATTCATTTGGCAAAAAATTTAAATTATATTGATGCAGCAAAATTCATATCAAATTAAAAATATATTTAGAAATAAATAATAATAATAAAAAACACTTATAAAAAGCGCCTTTAGCTTTGTCTTATGCCGGCCGCTCTTTCAACAACGGCACTAGAATTCCCTCTATAGCTGAAAAATTCCCTACGATAAAATAAATAGAAAATTAACCACGTGGTTGGGAAGAAGTTTGCCAAATTGAGATTCGTATCGTCTTTGGCAGTCGCCAACTTCTTCACTGGTCAATGTGCGAAGTGTTCCTTTAGTTTCCGGTAGTTTAGGAGATGAATTGCTGAGTAATATGACGCATGCCCGTGAAGCATGGTGACGCGCTTTTGATGACTCTTCTCCTCACGTTTTACCTGGAAGATGAGGATTCAGGAACAGTGCATTCACCGTTCTAATTCGTACTTTGAATTTTTCCTTCACGCATTCAAGATGTGCTGTAAAACACATGGATTCTGAAAGAAAATAAAAATTCTTTTTGAAAATTTGTTCGGAAAAAAAAATTATTTGATTCTGACTTCAAAATTTATTTAAAAATGTATGACTGAGTACGATATTTACAGATCAGTGCATGTGTGGAACTAGTATACGTAATCAAATTCTTTATTTAATACAAACCATCGCAATCAGAGGAGCACAAAAGAAAGATGTCCTTCTCCACCATCGTCCCCTTTTTTATTGATTATAATCGTTAGTATACAGTGCGTAAAATAATTCCAAATAAAAAAAATAATAATTTAAGTAAAACTAAATGAAACAGTAAAATTTCTTCTATTCTTTCTTCCCTTTCAAAAGAGAGCATGCAAACATAAAATAACCTCTTTTCCCAGAACTGAATTATTAATTTTTTGGGAGTGACATTAAAGTGAGTTTTTTTCCCTAATATATATGTGTGCCGGTGATTCTATAATGATAAATTTGCTTTGTTTATTTTTTATTTTTGTGAATTACGTTCTTAATAATTTATTCCATTAATTAGTGCTACTTAATTATTCAAAATTTAATTACTTATCTTTTTCCCGACAATCAATAAAATCAGAAGAATATGTTTGGCGATATATTGGGTATGATACAAGAATGGTCGACTTTCGACTCCCCCCCCCTTGAAACATTCATGTGTGCTCCATAATAATTAAAACAAGATTTGAATTATTCACCGAAACAGAAATGCGTTTAGTCGAGAACGTGAGATATCTAAATACATCGTTTGTATAACATCACAAAACAATTAAAATTTGAAACTGAAAAAGAAAGACAATTAATTTATATACGGCAATACAAAGAAATTTTTCATTAAAAAATTAGTAGTTATAGAGACTGCCGATAGAAGTGAAAACTTAGAACTTTTTTTGTATTAAATTTGAAATTTCGTAATGTTTGAATTAAAATTATCAACATCATCTGGTTTTCACATCTATTGACACTCCGAGCACAACTAAATGTATGTTTATATGGATTTTTATTATTCAATTATGTTGCGGCTGTAAGATATCAAGACAAAATTTATATACAATTCAATTGAAATAACAATTAATATACAGTCCTATTATTATGGATAGTATTTGCATTTATTTAAATTTCAATGTACTTGATTTTTAACATTATTTTAATTATTTGCATCATTGTCATCATTAATTTCAACAATACTTAGACTTTTTGTACTTTCTAATATTTCATTTTGTTCTAAAAAAGATACAATAGGCTTACTTTAACTCAAGTAAGAAAGAAAATGTTTGATTCTATTTATCTAAGTATCCCGTAAAAACCGCATCGATCGTCGTTTTATATTTTGTAGTACTGAGTTATCAATCGTTGGACATATTTAAAATAACTGTTTCCCCCATTCAAAAGTGTCTTAGGGCGAACAGCGCACTGCGCGTGCGCCAGTCAGAGCATTTTGTTGACGCGAACCCATAAGATTTTCCTCTACCAAAAAGTGCCCAACGCCTCTAAAGAAGTTTTCACTATAAAAAAATAAACTTTGATGAATGTGCCGATACGTAACTTTTATGCTAAAAATTAAAACCCCAGTTGGTCTATCGGAAGGGTTTGAGCCCCTGATCCCGCCCTTGCATTCGCTACTGGGTGACTTGTTTCTCCCCCCCCCCTCTTCTTCGATTATGAAATATGCTGAGAATCAGTAAGAATGGCATAAAACAGGATCTAAAAACCTGATTACTTTTTTGTCAAATGAAATACCTACACATTTTTTCATTCTGACATCTACAGAAAAAATGTATATTTTGTGTGATTTCTGTTCGAATATCAGTACTGTTTTTACTTTTTATTATTTCTTTAAGAGCTGCATTTAATATTTTATCTGCGATACTGTACAGCTGGTTCAATATTTGTCTAATTTTACATCTCAGAGCAAATAACTTGTCTATTTTCAAAGGCTTGGCTTCAAAACTGAATATGTCTGCAAAATGTTAATGAAGAATGGTAAATTTTTAAAACTTCCGATTCTGCAAGTTTAAATTTTCAACAAAAAAGCAAATAGGGATGCAAAAGCACGACGTAAACCCCATTTGTAAGGGATCAGGTCTCTGCCAACAAAAGGGTTAGTGCACTTATTTCTTAAACAAGAGAATTCTATTATTTGTTTTAAAAAAAGGACCACTCAGAAAGAGTAACTTCCAGCTCTTTACCGCAATGGATCATCAATGACTCAAGATGCTCCGAAGAGCACCTATGAGGCGTATTCACGTTCAGGAAGAGAAACCCCGTTACACATCATCGTAGTCGAAGATGCAACAAAGTTCAAAAGCAAACCTTTGAAGCATAATCTTA
>BMAO01017749.1:0-24518 GCA_019973975.1 Trichonephila clavata
CGTATTTTTACCATTTTGTTATTTAATCTATCAGAATAAGTTTTGAAAGTCTGTTAAATTTATCGCCATCAAGGGTACAAACAAATTATCTCCTTACCAATTCTGTGAATTATCAAATGGAATATTACTGGTATTAATTTTTTTACTTGAATACGTCTTTAAAAATGCTGTCATAGTGGGAGGCAATTAAAAAAAATGAATGACAGCAATATCGATGGATAGAGTTTGGTGTTGCAGCTACTTACTTATCTATCATCTCCATTCAAAATTCAATTACACCACTAGATAGCTAAAGGATCAAAGACGTCCATTACGCTAAGTAAGGACTGTGGCGCATCTCGCGAGGTGGAGAGGGAAGTGCCACCATTTTGAGCTCCTTTTGCTGCGTATCGCGAGATTTTCATTTAGTATAACTTTTGGCTCAGAGCAGCTACGACGTTCGTTTTAGTTTCAATCGAAAGCTTCATCAAAATATATCGATTGCATATAAAACATTAGTGTAAAATAGTCATAGTGAATTTAATAAGGTGTTAAAATAAAAATAAATATTATCAAAAATATATAATGTCGGACTATACGCGTCAAAAAGCCAAATACAAATACAAAGATCGTATACGGTTGGAAAGGGCTCCCCAAGAGCAATCGAGTGATACCAATAAATCCCCTATGGTTTAGTCAAGCAGTGCTGTGAATGTAAAAAAATGAATGCGTCCGAAGGGACTCGTCGAGTTGGGTGGACTGCCTTATAAGATTCCACTTGCAGTGGGTTATCCTTGCATGATTACGACTAACATTGCCGTTGAGGGTGACAGTGAATGGCGCATTTGGTGTCTTAAAGAATATAGAGCTCCTCAGTGAAGATGAGCATTATGTGGAATTAGTGGCACAGGACAGACCAACGTCTGTCACATAAACAGCGACTCAGACTATGGATAGAATTCCGCTCGATATGATAGGCCAGCGATGTTGACTCAAGTCTAAGCGACATGTAATTTGAAAGCATGACGTTCTCGACTTCAAATGGACACCAACAACAACGCACAGTACCAACATACTTCTCGGTTCGATGATCAAATGCCGCCGAATACAGTTTCCCATCTCACTAACATGTGCGATCACGACCCACAAATCACAAATCATTCAATCAAATCAAACCATGGAATCAATATGATAAACCACAGCAAAAAAATAGTTTATGTGGCTTTGAGTGGCGTCATATCATTAGATGGTCTTTATATGGCCAATACCCGAAAAGATTTCTAGTTTTATCACGGATCTATAATAAGGCGTTTCCAACAGTTAGAGAGGTACAAGATGAGTACCAGAGATTGGCCCAACATCCATTGCGCCGACACTAGTCGCCTCTACTGATTCCATCATCAACCGATATAATTATTTAGCAATCAGCGAGGCTTGAATGGAAGATTCTATGTCAGTGAATGTGCCTAGTTTTGATCTGAGATCCTATTGTAATACTTCTAAGCGCAGAAAAACTGCATCATCGTTGGCGATATCAACATCATCAAGTCGCAAAGCCTGTGGAGTCGCCATATACCGCAACATCAATAGGTTCACTGATTGTAATAGAGTTAACATTGACATTTCTGAAATTATATGGGGAACGAAAGACACAAAGGTTGGTGATATCTGTGTAGGAAATGTAAAGGTAATGACATCTTCAAATTCATACTCTGGTGTGTATACATCCATACGGGCTCAGCATTAGCAGAAATTAAACTCTTTATGTTACGATCGCTATTAAAATATTCCAAAAACATTGCTAAAGTTATACTCGATTACGATCCTTCTCTAACTACAACAATTATGATAGTCGGAGAATTCAATGTTAATGTTTCACAAGACCGTTCATTGCCCTTCTTCATGCTCAGCGAGTTCCAATTTATCTTACATCGAAACTTCTCCAACAATGTTAGGTAATACCTGTATTGATTTAACGTTTACAAAAAATATCGATGTTTCCTGTATGCCATATGTGTTGTACTTTTCGTATCACAGACCTATAATCAATAAAATATTATAACACAATACTGATTTCTTCCTGAACTTGTTGAAAGGAAATAGTTGCCATCATAAGCAAAACATGGAAACCCGGAGGACTTCTTAGTGTTCAAACATGATTATGACATACATAAATATTAGTATTTTATATAAAAAATATTACCGTTACGAGACGTATTCACGTACATCACATGGCCATGGCCATGACACAGCTACACCTCTTTTTTTTTAGTGATATAATGGAATATTTGGAAACGCATGAAATAGATTTCCCAACATTCATTTTACAAAAAAATATATCATATTCGTTTCCTTTTTAATTTAGTTGATCTTCAAAAAAGGATCCTCCATCCACAGCACATGACTTTTAAGTTAAAGTACCTATTTATTTCCTTTTAGAGCTTCATACTTCTTCAACACAATTTACAGAAAACAATTATACTTTGTTGCCGGTAATTCCAAATATGCAGTTATAATATATCGTATTCGATTTTAGAGTGAAAGAGTACTTTCGATTCCGAGATGCTTTTTGATAAAATATGGACTTTAGTAACATTTATGATGTCATATGGTACCAGAAAGATTTTGAGCTTCAGACAGATAGATAAGAATAAAAGCTTCTCTCCCCCGTCGTTGCTCTTCTTTTTATAATCGAAGTTTGATAGTAGCAGATATAAAATTTTTTGAGCTCAAAGGCGTTGGAAACTGTGATAAATATTGGACAGTTATTTTTAATACAAATTAGTCTTTAATCGGTTAAATTGGAAAATTTGTTGAACAAGAGATCATGGATTCTTCAGAAGAATTGAAGGTTTCAACAAACACGACAAGGAAACAATCGCAGGTTGTGGTAAGTTTGGGATATGTTTTCATTTTAATTTTACGAAAACAAACATGCATGAAATTAATAGGTAAAAGTATTTAAAAACCTTTTCATATAACCAGTTAAATTTTTTTACATTATCTTTTGTTTATGTAAGGTTTATTAAAGGTTTCAGTGCCACATTATTAAGTGATATCTACAACAGGGGTTGGCAACCTATGGCACGCATGCCCCGTGTGGCACGTGATACAATTCTCACTGGCACTCTGCACTACTCTACAAATTTATCAATTTTTGAATGGATGGAAGTTGATGAATTGGTAATGGACCTTATTTGACAAGCATCTTCAGAATTGTGAGCACGTTTACGGAATAATGAAAAAATCTGAAAGATAAATTTTCAGCTATTTTGTAAAATTATTGAATGTCATTGTTGGAGATATTGAATTGTTTGAAGAGAGAAATTTGCATGTATTCTGCTTTCCACATTTGATTCTACGTATCAAAGTACAAAAATATGTCCTCATATAAAAAATATTTAGTCTGCAAAGAAATTGTTTAACTACTGAATGCTCAGAAGCGTGTCGAGTTGAAAGTCATACATTGCACCCCTGATTTTGCGATATGAAAGTACAGCGGTGCAAGTACTAAGTTCGCATTAAAATTTTTTTTATCATTTTATTTAACTATAATAAAGGGAAATACTAATATTTCATGTTATCTATTTCTTATTTTAATAAATATGTTTTAAAATACATAATATAGGTACAATTGTATTTTTTTTTTACTTCTGTTGAAAGAAATACTTATATTTTATGCCGTTTACTTTTAAGAAATATTTGTAAATGATGTAAAATTGATTAAAATAAAACTGTAAATATCTATATTATTAACCTCTATTCTCTAACTCTACATGCATAATCGCGGGAATCGAATTGTTTCAAAAAATTTCTACTGTCTTGCACGTTGAATCATATTGGTAGATTGGTTTGGCACGCAGCAGCTAAAAGGTTGCCTACTCCTTATCTACTTCATCATTTGCTGCACATAATATTATTATAACACACATATGTAATAGTAAATTTATATTGATATTTTTTTTTATTCACAAATAATCCGTTTCTAAGTACAAATTTTTTTTTCTGAAATTTTTAATTTCTGATTCTTTTACAAAAGGTATTCGTTTTCACAGACATTTAAGAACGAATTCAGGATTTTTTTTTTTGAAAAATATAATTATTTAATCTCATAATCACCAACCGATGAATGAGAATTCGAGTTATTTTTACAATCGTACGCTGTGCTTCTAAATAAAGGAACAACAGTATAAGCAAGACCTTAATTTCTTTCCTCAAAAGACCATATTTGTGAAAAGTTACAAAGTTGTACATTCAACTCTTCTTTTACGCATTCCTTAGAAAAGCGTGCAAAAAATTACATAAAAAATACATGCGACGTTAGGTAATTTGGCGGTATGTTCCACAGCTTTAAAAAATCGTGTAAGATGAAAAACTTTAAAATATTTTTCCAAAAAAACCGTGCAAGAAAGTAATATTGAAATCCATGTTACTTACTTAAGAAATTAAATTAATTCCCTTTTATTAAAAAGAAAGGATTGAAATTAGTGTATAGAGAAAATTTAGTCAGTAAGTACAAACAACATATAAATAGGCAAACTAAAATTAGGAATAAAACTATTAACAACTGTTGACCGCTACTTGATAACAAGCGTGCGCGTTTATTACGAACTGGAGGTCAAAAATGCGGTCAGCTGTAAATGTGTCCGATATGTCCAGTGCATCTGTCGGCTTTGACTTAAATGAAGAACCTCGTTTGTTTTTTACGGTGTTGGTTTTTTTTTCTTTGTAATAAATTTTTTATTAGCTGCTGTTATTTTGGTTTCTTAAGTTTGTTACATAAGTATTGATATCCTGCTACACAAAACTTAGGATAACGTTGAAATTTTAACGCAAGCGCTATGTCAAGATCATGAGTAATATTAGGACACAAAATACAATTACCGTTAAAATCGTTAGCACGTAACTGAGGGGGGACTGAAATATATTTTTTCTTGTTAAAAGATATTGCCGTATATATTGAACAAATTAAAAGTTTATTAGAAACATTTTAGTTACATAGGTATGTATATTTACAAGTATTTAATAAAAATCAATGAAATAAAAACATTTACAAGAAAAATGAAATTTAATTCGAAGTTTTCAAGTTTTTTGAAAAACCAAACATCTATTTTAGTTTTTGGAAATAATCTGATATTTTTATTTGCATTGTGCTTTTTAACATCAAAATGTTCGAAGTCAGCCATTTTGTTATTCATTTCACCATTGGAATGTGTGTCTAAATCACCAAGCACACTTTTCAAGATGTTCCTCATTTCGGAGGACGTGGGAAAAGGAGCTGCATTATTTAGTTCATTTTTGAGTCGGAATCTGTATCAATGATAGTTTTTGATATTTGAACAAACTCCAAAATGTCTTTGTCTGCCATAATTGGGGCTGTACACATTTTATCATCTTCTTCTTCAACGAATTCTTCCGATGATACAGTAGGACAATTCAATAATACAGAAACAAATAGGAAACTACCTCTCTTTTATTTCACATCCCTCTTAAATCTGGCGTTTTCCTCATTTTGTTCATTACGAGAAAGGAAATCTTTTCGCGTTAAGTGATTTTCATTTCGTTTTAAGAGAACAAATGCATGAAAATGCTTAGTAGTTTGTCGAAACCGTTGTATTATTTCGTGTTAACCGATATTTAGTCTTAAGCGTTATCGTGTTGAGCATATTGTATTGCACACTAAAAAATGAACTGATGTGCTCAAGTTGAAGTACAACAAAATAAAGAAAAAAGTGATTTTAAAATTTGGTAATCCTCGTAACTACAAATTCAAAATAAACAAGCCATGAAGTCGACCAAGCCACTCATACAAGAGTGGGCATAGGCTGACCGTCTTCTAATTTCACTGCCAATATTAGAAATTTTGAAAAAATTGTTCGTGCTAGAAAAAAAATTTGTGTAAAAATATATATTGGGGAAATGTGTTATTTTAAAATCGTGTAAAAAAAAAAGAGTTGAGTGTATTAATATAAAATGTCATTTTCATTTGTTGGTTCTTAATAAATGTTTGAAAGTGAATAAGGCAGAGGGATAATTAATCCATTTCTTAATCTAAAAAATAATAAAGAATAATCTTAATACATGAAAGTTGAATAAAAATATTTGTACATATATTTATTACACTCTACTTTATGATTACAAATATTATGTATAATGTCGTCCATCCAGTATAGTGATTAGCGACGCGGACTGCTGAGCCGTAGGGCCTGAGCTCGAATCCCGGATAAGACATGGATGTTTGTAAAAGTATAGTGCCTTTGCGACATGGGGTACTTTAAATAGTCGTCGAGCCGCAAGTCCTCTCGTGAGGTTGGTGGAAGGCGAAGAGAGGTGGGAGGTCCCTGAATCTCCCCTCAAAATTGCGATGGATCCGAGCTAAATCGTACTGTCACCTAAATGGTGCTCAAGGCTACGGCCAACGACAGGCGTACATCTAGCCCCTTGCTATGAGGAATTTCATGAGCCTGGATGTGACGCAGTCGAGATCAGGTGGCATAAGAAACAACTACATGGACAATGTAATAAATATGCGCATAAAGTATTTTTATTTAACTTTAATATATTCAAATTAATTAATAGTTATTAGTAGTAATACTCTTTGAATGTTTATTAATTACTTATGTGTGTGTATGATTTTTCATTATTTTTTTAAGCTATGTAATATAAATTTAATATGTATCAGTAATTAGAATTTAGTATATGTTTTACATAAACCGAATCAAAATCATTACATTACATATACATTCAAACATTTTATTATATTTTTTATTTATATTTCTTTGGAAATTTATTGAATTTATTATTTTTTACTTTTTATTCTTCGTTTTAAATATCTCATTTTTCTTTTATTTTTAGTCTATTGGTTCCATATTCCAAGGATATAGTGAGCAACTAGAGAATATTCAGACTGTGGGTCTTGATTCTCCCGAATCACTATCTGTTATTGTAGACATGGGACAACTGTTTGCTAGTGTGTACGATAATTTTACTAGAAGTATTCCAAAAGAGGATATAGAAAATTTTATTCATAAGGTGATGCAAAAGTACCCTAGCAACCCAAATCTATTAGAGCAAATTACAAACTGGTGCAAATGCAGAAAAAGATTGATCAAAATTGCGAATGTAACAGCTAATGAATTGGACAATAACTCATTTGTAGTTTCTATTGGAAGGTTGATTGGCTCCTCTGTTGAGTTTCTCAGTTCATTAAATCTTGGAATATATGAAGAACTAAAGGCAAATTTTACAGAAACTGCATCAAACTATTCGCCGATTCTTGGATTGATAGTGGAAAATGCACTTCAAATAGCTCCTCATCTCAGATACATGGGCATAGTTAGTTCCTTATTTGATGTATTTAGGTGTGAAACCATTATCAACAATGTTCGATCAGCAATGCAAGAAGATAAAATTAAGTTTGAACCTTGAAAACTTGGTTCGAAGAGACCGATGAGTTCGATGCTACGGTAAAAAAAACTGTTCCCGTATGAGATTGATAAGATTTGATAAATGTAATTGAAAAAAATCTGAAAGATCTGGAAAGCGACCGAAAAACCTTTGCTTCAATATTGATTTCAAATGTTAAAGAAAATTCGAAGTTGATGTCAGATGATACGTTTCTTACTAAAGTTTTCATTTTCAGCAGGACTGAGGCTGCTAAGGAGTGGTATTCAAGGTAAGAATTAGAAGAGTTATTACTATTGAATCCATTTTCCAATATGTGTTACATTTCATTTCAGTTTTGAAAATAACAAAACGGTAAAAAACGAGTTTTTTAATTCCTACTATTAGCTCATTCTCTCCCTATATATATATTTACTCTCTATATTACTACTATTATTATATATCTTGTTCAAATTTTCGATCGTTAATAAAATATATTCTATTCATTCAATCAAATTCAAATAATTTTTTTTTAAAACTTGTAGTGACACTTGATGTTGAAAGAGTTTTTTCAAATATTAATTCATTAATTATTCGTTAATTAATTAAATTAATTACAGTTTTCGACGCCAACTTAGATTCGTCTCCATTGTTGTAACAATGACAAAAGTTGGCGTCGAAAACTGGTTTTTCAGCCAAACTAGCCCAAATCGGGTGTGCATTGTTACAAGAATGCAGATAAAACATGGTCTTTTTTCAATATATATATATATATATATATAGTATATATATCTTGTTAAAATTTTCAATCGTTAATAAAGTACTTCCTATTCATCCATTTAAAGTAGGAATTGAAGATCCGCAGAGAAGATATTTGAAACAAATCTTGTATCTGATATTAAACCTACACTTCAAAGAGAAAAAAGGCAAAAGAGAAGCTATTTAAGTCCTTCTTTTAATTCCTACTATTAGTTCATGCTCTCCCTATATATATATATATATATACATATACAGTGGTACCTCGACATACGAGTGCCCGAACATACGAGTTTTTCGAAATACAAGCCGGCGACCGAGTGATTTTTTGCTTTGAGTTACGAGCGAAATTCGAGATACGAGTTCGGTTTCGCAGGGCGCGACCGCGCGCCACGCGGTCGCGCCCATCACGGTCAGTGAATCAGTTAGCAGCGTGCTTCCGCTGTGATAAGTTGTGTAGTTGTGTTCGCGTTTTGTGTTGCGTTTACATTTACATTTACAGTTGTAGTTCGTTTATTTTTATAACCATGGATCGGAAGAAAGTTTGTGAAAAGTCAAGTGCTAAGAAAAAGATGACGAGTATTGAATTAAAACGTGAAATTATAGAAAAACATGAGCAAGGTATTCGAGTTGTTGACTTGTCGAGGCAGTATGGGCGTAGTACGCCCATGATATGTATTGTACTTGAAGAGAAGGAGTCGATAAAGAGTGTAACACCGGCTAAGGGCCTTACGATAATTTCCAAGCTGCGAACCTCCCTTCATGAAAATATAGAGAAACTGCTGATGGTTTGGGTGACAGAGAAGCAGCTCCAAGGAGATACCTTGACGCAGACCGTCATTTGCGAGAAGGCAAGAGCGATCTACGGAGATTTGCTGAAGTAAACCCCGCAAACTTCCATTGACGAGGCATCGGAAGAGTCATTTAAAGCCAACCGGGGCTGGTTTGAGAATTTCAAAAAGAGGACCGGTATTCACTCCATTGTCAGGCATGGTGAGGCAGCAAGCTCAGATATGAAGGCAGCTGAGGATTACATTAAAACGTTTTCCGATCTAATAAAAGCCCAAGGATATATCTCTCAGCAAGTCTTCAACTGTGATGAGACAGGGCTGTTCTGGAAAAAGATGCCGAATAAAACATATATAACGGCAGAGGAGAAGATGATGCCAGGCCACAAACCTATGAAGGACAGATTGACTCTAGCACTGTGCGCCAATGCGAGTGGCGACTGCAAGATCAAGCCTCTGCTCGTATACCATTCGGAAAACCCCAGAGCATTTAAGTCACATAAGATTTTGAAAGAAAAACTGCAAGTTATGTGGAGGTCGAACCCGAAGGCATGGGTCACCAGGAAGTTCTTTGTGGAGTGGGTAAACCTGGTTTTTGGCCCTTCTGTTAAGAAATATCTACAGAAAAAAAACCTACCCGTGCAAGCCCTTCTCATCCTCGACAATGCCCCTGCTCATCCACCAAACCTCGAAGATGACATCCTCGAGGAGTTCAAATTTATAAAGGTTCTCTACCTACCACCCAACACCACTTCTATCCTGCAGCCCATGGATCAGCAGGTGATTTCTAATTTTAAGAAGCTATACACCAAGCATCTGTTTCGGCGCTGCTTTGAAGTGACGGAGACCACAAACCTCACCCTTCGAGAGTTCTGGAAGGACCACTTTAATATCGCGATTTGCCTAAAAATTATCGATCAGGCCTGGCTGGGTGTTACAAAGAGGATCTTGACCTCTGCATGGAAAAAGCTGTGGCCTGAAGTTGTAGCTGAAAGGATCTACGAAGAATTGGAACCCGGTATGTCAGTAGAGGAAGAGATTGTGTCTCTAGGGAAATCCATGGGTCTATATATATATATATATATATATAGAGGTGGAAGATAGAGACGTGAATGAGCTCGTCGAGGAGTACACCCAGGAACTGACGACTGAGGAGATACAAGAGTTACAGTCACAGCAGCATACGGAGGTTATGCAAGAAATTGGTTTCGAGGAGTCAGAGGAGGAGGTTATTTCTACAAGTGAGATAAAGGAGATCTTAGGAATGTGGGAGAGAGTTTCACAGTTCGTGGAAAAGAAACATCCAGAAAAAGTTGCAACAGGTCGTGCATCTGATCTTTTTAATGGCACTTGCCTAACTCATTTCCGGAACATTCTGAGAGGGAGGAAGAAACAAACCTCCTCGGACATGTTTTTTTCTAAACGGCCTACAGGTGAAAGCGAGAAAAATGTAGCGAAAAAGGCAAAGACCAGTGAGGATATCTAATTTATTTCTTTACATTCTCTTTTTTGTTTTTGTACAATAAATATTTGTCATTTATGAATACGTTTTTATTATTCAAAACCACGTAACAAAAATAACTGGGGTGACATTTTGGGGGTTGGAACGGATTAATGGTAGTTCAATTGTTTTGTATGGGGAAATTTGCTTCGAGATGCGAGTAATTCAAGATACGAGCAAGGTTGCGGAACGAATTAAACTCGTATGTCGAGGTACCACTGTATATATATATATATATATATATATACATCTTGTTCAAATTTTCAATCGTTAATAAAGTATTTCCTATTCATCCATACAAAGTTGGAATTGAAGATCCGCAGAGAAGATATTTGAAACAAATCTTGTATCTGATATTAAACCTACACTTCAAAGAAAAAAAGGCAAAAGAGAAGCTATTTGTCCTTTCAATTCCTACTATTAGTTCATGCTCTCCCTATATATATATATCTTGTTCAAATTTTCAATCGCTAGTTACATTTTTTTAACTTTTAATGGATGACACTTGACGTTAATACAGTTTTTTCGAATATTAATTCATTAATTAAATTAAAAAATGAATAATTAATAAGAAACAAATATGATAGCCAAATAGCATATAAAAGGGAAAACGCTCTTTGTGTCCCTGTAGCGCAGTGGGTGGCGCGTTGGACTTCTAATTCAAAGAGCGTGGGTTCGGATCCCACCTGGGATGGCCTAATTTCTGCGAGTGTGAGTTCTTTTTTACTATAGAATAAATAAATTTAATTAATGAATAAATAGTAACACAAACAAAAAACAGTCCAACACCATATATAGAAAGGAAAATGGAAAATTGCAAGGAAATCGTTTCTATTTTGTCACTTAATATTGTGATTCTGTGTCATAAGAAAACATATTTATATTAATTGTAACTATTTAATAAAAAGTAACTAAAATAAAAATTTTCTTTGTTAACCTAAGTAGCAATTGACTCTAATTTTTTTATATTATTTGCTGATAACATACATCCATGTGCATACAAAAACCAATAGAAAAATTTGAACTCAACAGATAAACTGCTGGGATTCCACAAAAAAATATAAAAAAAATAAATAAAAAATATTAGTTTTTAGATGGAATTGCATTTTTCTATAACTTTATTATTCATATTATAATTTTACTATCATTCTAACTGTACTTTTTTATTATTCAAATTATATTTTTATTATTAATGTGCTTTGTATGTCCCTTTATTAGGTGTACAACTTTCCTTCCACCGTTTTGCAATAGATGGCTGTAGCGGTAAGTGGTAGTCGAAATAAATAGATCGTAGATGTCATACAATAAGCTTAGGTATTTGTAAACATAACGCCCTCAAAATATTATAGTCGATTTGTGTCTGTATCATATTCTCGATTAAACATGTCAGCTTACGAGCCAAATTCTCGTCATTTGCGGGAGGTTTTAATTTTCTGCTTTAATATGAAGAAATCTGCGGCTGAGGCTCATTGAATGCTCTCAAATATCTATGGTGAGGCCGCTATTAGTGAAAGAACGTGCCGAGAGTGGTTTCAAATCTTCAAGAACGGTGATTTTGACGTCGAAGACCAGCATGGCGGTGGAAGAGAGAAGGTTTTCGAAGTGCAGAATTGGAG
The DNA here is from genome assembly GCA_019973975.1 of Trichonephila clavata. NCBI lineage: Eukaryota > Metazoa > Arthropoda > Arachnida > Araneae > Nephilidae > Trichonephila > Trichonephila clavata. The sequence continues at coordinate 12,024 of BMAO01017749.1, forward strand.
GCATTACTTGATCAAGACTCGTGTCAAACGCAACAAGAATTGGCAGGATCATTGTGAGTGACGCAACAAGCCATTTCAAAACGCCTGAAAGTCATGGGAATGATTCAGAAACAAGGAAATTGGGTGCCGTACGAGTTGAAGCCGAGAGATGTTTAACGGCGTTTGTTTGCTTGTGAACAGCTGCTTGCAAGGCAAAGATGGAAGGATTTCTGCCTCGAATTGTGACTGGGGACGAAAAATGGTTCATTGCAATAATCCCAAGCGCAGAAAATCATGGGGATATCCGGCCATGCTTCCGACGAGTTCAGGTTTAGTTTGCAGTCTGATTCTCGCCGGACTTTCATATGGAAAGTGCCAGGTACCCGTTACCACCAAGAGAACACCATTAAACGACACCTTTACGGTGGTGCAGGATAGCTCGTTTGGGGAGGAATTATTCTTGGTTCCAGAACTGACCTGCATGTTCAGAGTGTAACGATGACAGGCCACATCTATCGGGATGTCATTCTGGAACAACATGTACGTTTGTTTCGAGGCGCCGTGGGTGCTGAATTTCTGTTTATGGATGACAACGCCCGTCCTCACCGTGCAAACATTGTAGACGAATGCCTTCAATCGGAGGATATCACCCGTATGGATTGGCCAGCATACTCACGGGACTTGAATCCAATAGAGCATGTATGGGATATGCTTGGCCGACGAATTGCAGCCCGTCTGCTCCCTCCCACCTGTCTACCGGAACTTCGGAGGGCATTGCTTGATGAGTGGTGTAATATTCCTCAAGCTCAGATTGATAATTTGATACTCAGCATGCGTAGGTGTTGTAAGGCCTGTATTGCATCGTCCGGGAGACATACTCCGTATTAACTATCATACTAACCATATTATACTGTTTTTTGTAAATAGGTTCTTTTTTGAAATTTGCTCCAGGGAGTAAAAATCGCAATTTTTATTAATTATGTCAAACATATAGCATCTTTTTTGCTCTTTACCTTTTGTTTAATAAATAGACTTTACAAATAAGTCAAATTTGTTTTGCTTCTGTCTCTTTCTTTGCCTGAACTTCATTATCCTTAATATATGGACATGAGTGTATGAAGGGAGAGAGTGAACTAAGAGTAGGAATTGAAAAAAAAGCATAATATTTGTCTGCATTGTTGTAATAATGCACACCCGGTTGGAAAGATTGGCTGAAAAACTGGTTTTCGACGCCAACTTTTGTCGTTGTTTTAACAATTACACGAATCTAAATTGGCGTCGAAAACCGGTAATTAATTAAATTAATTACCTGGTAATTATTGAATTAATATTTGAAAAAACTGTATTTACATCAAGTGTTATCAACTTCAAGTTTAAAAAATTTATTTGAACTTGATTCGATGAATAGAAAGTATTTTATTAACGATTGAAAACTTGAACAAGATATATAAGTATATACAAGGGTGATCAAATGAAAAGGTACGAAACGACATAAAAATGAAACAGTTAAATATTTGCATATTCCGCCAAGGGAGAATGTAGCGAGACATCTCAGGATGCCATTGGAGACTCTGACTGGGATCGGATCATGCGCGGGTGCCCGCATGCGCAGGAGAGAGCAAAGGCTCTTATAAAAAGCGGCGTCCAAATGATGCGAGCACAGAATTACTCGAGCACAGAAAAAGCATTAACTCCGATGTGTACTGTGAGACACTCCGACGCCTACGCAGGTCCATCAAGAACAAAAGACCGGGGCTGCTCACGGAGGGTGTGGTTCTGCTCCATGATAACGCGCGTCCACACGTCTCCAGAGTCACACAAATGGAACTGGACAAGTTCCAATGGGAGACGTTGGACCATCCGTCCTACAGTCCGGACATGTCACCCTGCGATTTCCATGTGTTTGGCCACTGAAGAAACACCTGAAAGGAAAGCGCTTTAACTCGGACGACGTATTCAAGGACACTGTGAAGGACTGGGTCTCGTCACAGCCACAGGAATTCTGGGAACAAGGAATCCTGCGGCTTGTTTATCAGTGGGATCGTTGTGCTCAGGCCTATGGTGTATATTTTGAATAAAGTCTATATTTGTACCCACCGTGTCGTTTCGTACCTTTTCATTTGATCACCCCTTGTGTATATATATATATGTGTCGTGTTTTGCGAGTGAGCATTAGACATTTTATTTTAACCGTCTTTATTCCATGAAATCACTTTGTAATCTCCTTTGTAAGAGAGAGATACGGACACGTGTTAAAAATCAAAAGTCCGCGGCTTCTCAAAAGCCAGACGTCTTCAAGTACATGTCTTATTGAAAAGGTATACTTGAGAATTTAAGCATGTCATATTGGTTATGTAAATTAATGGTCGGAGCGGTAAACTGCTGTTAAGGCCATGTGTTCTTCATTCCCGAACTGGGTAATAATTTTAATACTTGAAGATGTAATGGAAAAATAAAATTTGGAGGTGGTCTAGGTTTAATTTTAGATCTAATTTAATTATCCTGACATATATATATATATATATAGGGAGAGAGTGAGTTAGTAGTAGGAATTGAAAAAATTTGATTGGGTTTGTAATCCATTTGTGATAAGGTATACCTCTGTACATGAATTTACTTTGAATGTAGAGGAAGAACTAATTTCGCTCTGCAATAATCGAGATTTAATTTTAAAACTTCCGGAGTCAATTAATTCATTTTGGATTAAAATTTGAGGAGATTATCTCATATTAGCGAAAAAAACTAAAAATATGTACACAAGAATACCTGTGACTGTCTGTAACAAAACTTAAAATAGTCCCATACAATTCTGGTACAGGTTACATTCAACATCTTACATTGTTCTTGGTTCATAGTGTATCAAAACTGCATATTTCTTTATGAATCCCACTGTACTTTATATTATTTGTTCCAGAAGAAAGTTCGCTAAAGACCGTATCACACGTATACGCATTTGGTGCAATTTTCCTTGAAAGAAACCAATTTCTACCTAGTTGCCATAGCAACGGCTCCGAACAACTTTTCCCAGTGAGCTGAAAAGTTGTTTCAAATAAAAGTTGCTTGAAATTCCAGCCAATGGGGTTCTTCGGCACCCTACGTCATAAACATGATGGCAGCTTCGGTTTCATCAAACGCATCAGAGAGAGAGAGATATGGCGTATAATATTTTAAGCAGAAAGGCGGTTTATTCCTGTTGACGCCCGTTATCCAAAGCACGAGCGAAATAAAAGAAATAATGTTGGATGTACGTTTTCTGAAGCAGAAAACCGGCAAGTAATATTTCAATGTGGAGATAGAGCGCGGCTGAGACCAGAGCATGTTGTTTGTTTACGGCAACCCTTCACCCTCAGTTGCGTGAAAAATTGTCCTAAATGGTTGTTCCAAATATGCGTGTGTGATAGGGCCTTAAGTACAGCGATATTCCAAAAATGGAGGTCTGACTTTATTTATGTGTTTGTTCTCCATGTTTAAAATATTGACTTACAAATAATTTCTATTTCTATAGGATTGCAAATGAGAAGAATCCTGTTGGCAAGAAAGTGCATTGATTTATTTTCGCAATGAGTTGCGTGAACTGGAAAAAGTATCTCCTGATTCGGAATCTTCTTTAGCAATCAGCTTATTCAGTGTGAAGGCACAAGCACTACCTCGTTTCATTCTCTCTAGCATGAATTCATGGCAGCCGTTCATAGTGTGCACAGAGTTATATATAGGCCTAAACATAGGTATTCTGATAACCTGAGAGATCTCGCAAAACATGCACAATTCTTTTATAATTCTATGGAAAAATTCGTATTAATCATTCTAATTGTTTTAAAACATGATGAATTAAACACTAAGGTATTAAGATAGTCAACTTTAAACATGGACTGTATTATAACGTAATATAAGATTTATATAGTAGTTTAATTTGTTTTTCATTGTTCTTAAGATGCTTGGTTCTTTTTACAGAATGATTAATAAGACGTGATAATGTTTTTGTGAAATTCGGCCTATTTTTAATGTAGTTTCCTAATTTTTTTCCATCTATTCTCTATGAAATCCACCATCTTACATGAAAACATGTATTTGAATATCTTAAATCACAGTCATGTTTTGTTCAGTGTTAATGTATTTGTATTACTGTGCGTATTTGTAATTAAAATTCAGTGTGATCAATTTTACTCATTGTTTTTATTTCTGTTTAATCTTTTATTTTTGTCAAATAGATGTTTAGCGCAAACAACAGGATTTGTAATTTTGAATTTGATAACTCAGTATAAAATGTGTAGCTATTTTATATTTATCGTTGTAAAAATTTGAAACAAGTTATGTCGAAAAATCTGAATTAATTCGAAAAAAAAATGTTTAAGAAAAAGAATTGTTACAGAAAATATAGTAAGATTGTAAGTTTCTCTGTGAAATTGTCGAATCGGCCACTGGTGGGCGAGATATTTGAAAAATTGCCAATTTTGAGCGCTTCTCCTGAATCCGACTTCTCCTTCACTTATAAAAAACCAGGAGGATTACCAGATTTGGCGAAAAAAATCTCGCCAACCAGTGGCCGATACGACAATCCAGCCAGTTTCAGAATGAGCCGAGTGTTCAAAAAAAGATGCACTATAAGCAATTCGGGGGCTATTTGCAATGAACCTCTTAATTTCAAACCTTGGTTAAGTGACGAGGTACCCACCTGAGCTGGAACCCTCTTCTCCAAACAGCCCCACCACAACAATTTGAGGACTTTGAGTCCTTCATCTCTTAGTGGACCTTCAATGGCAGTAGGGCTTGAACTCCTGCCACTGGCTTGTGACCATGACCACATGGCTAGCACGGCGTAGAGCCAAGATAGAGCCAAATTTGTAACATTTTTGGCGAGTAGGCGACCTCATAGGTACTTTTCGAAATTACTGGAGAAATATTTTAATATTACGATCTATGACGTAAGCGGATCTTTCGAGAAAGATCCGTTCGGACTATAAATAGAAGACCACTAACTGAAGTTGAGTTAGTATTATATTGACCATTGAAAAGTCGACTAGCGATTAGTTGCTACGACCGAGTTTTCGAGCGAGTGCGCTTGCGATTAATCTTAATGTATAAGTATTCGTATTTTTGAGGCACTGATAGTTGTGTCTGAGCTCTGTAGGTGTGAAGACCTTCTGGAATTTATTAAGCAAATTTTAGTGCTGTATCCTGTATTTCAAGGATTGTTTTTCTACAATAAATATTCATCGCTCCTGAAGAACTAACTTTCTTTTTGAGACTGATAGCATAAAATCTTATAACCCCAATTTACGTAACGGTATTTATCATGTTCATACAGTGCTGAAATAATTGATTTAATCATTAAGGAGATCCAAAGAACAATAACCGAATACTCGTATCTCAATGTGCTTACGCGTTTATCATCATTTCTTCAATTCCTACTCTCTCTATTAGCTAACTCTCTCTCTATATTTATCTTGTTCAAATTTTCAATCGTTAATAAATAGCATTTTAAAGCACTCAATTGAGCTAAAATTTTATATACGCGATTATTTTGGCTGACAATACAGTAATTTAACTATAATTAATAAAAATTAATTGATTAAAACTAATTATTCAAAGAATTACAAATACAGCCGCGCTAGTATCATTTTTGGCGACTTAGCGACCATTTTGGCGTGTCAAAACTTGAAAATTTTTTCTCACATTTTAAAGCGCACATTTCAGCTGAAATTTTCTATACACTATTGTTTTGGGTAACAATACGATAATTTAATTACAATTAATTAAAATTATTGACTGAAATTAATAATTTAAATAATTACAGATACAGCTACGTTGGCTTCATTTTTAGCGACTTCGGTCAAAACTTTAAAAGATTCCCCCCCCCTCACGTTTCAAAGCTGAACAGCTGAACTGAAACTTTATATGCACGATTGTTTTGGATGACAATACGATACTTTAATGCTAATTAATAAAAATTGATTGCCACTTAATGCTGTGATTCTGTCATTTGTATATACATATTTCTATTAATTGCAACTATTTAATAAAAAGTAACTGAAATAAATTTTTTGTTGTTGATCTAAGTAAGAATAGACTTAAATTTTTTTTTATATTACTTGTTTAAAATTTTATTGCTTTTCAGGGGCCATTTACAATGTTTCTATGATTTCTAATTCAATTGTAAATAGGAATTCCAAAAAACTTGTATAGAGCGTTGGACTTTTAAAGTTGAATTTAAATGTGGTAAACTCGGGTTAAATGAAGTCTCCTTTAGTGTACAGTTACTGTTATAGTTTTTTTGTGGGATATGGAGCAACAAAGGTTATTATCTCCACCTTTAATGTAGCAATTATTTATTAATTTAAGTGTTACACAAAGCAACACATATCATTAATAAAACAATGGGCAAAGAACCCCATGGGCGGTTTTTCACAGCGACCACATTCTTTCTTCACTTGGCTTCTGCTGAAGATGTGCGCCCTCTAGTGGTCGCTAGAGGGCACACATTCTATAATTAATATTATTTTAATTAAAATAATACACAGAATTTACGATATTTTTGATAAATAAAATTTACTTCTTTGGAAATCAGAAAAAAAAGTTATTTTAAATAAAGAATTTTTAAAAATACAAATTATTCAGAAATATCGAAAAAAAATTAAATTAAAATCATCGAGTAGCGAAAAATACAAATACGTATTAGAGTATATTCTGTTTATATATATACATATATATCAGGCCTGGAAAGTTAATCTTAAAAATTAATTGAATATAATAAAAATAAGTGAACTTTTTACTACCGTAGGGATTTTAGGGTGAATAGGACTATTTAAAGTAGAGCGAGTGCCCTGACGTAGAGAAGGAATAATCGAGAAGAGAGGCTGTTTTGATTCCTTCATGTGTGTGATGTCTTTTGTTCCATCCGATTAGACACAAGTGGCCACCATGTTGGAATGGTGGTGTATGAACGGGAGCAAAAATATTCTTTTTTTCAGCATAAACCTTCCTTTTCTCAACACTAATTTCATCTACTGCCTTGAAGAACATCATTAAGTTTAAATATTCAGAAAGTAAAGTTAAATTTTAACTAGGAACCTCGCAATTTTGAGCTATGGACCGTGGGTAAAAATTCAGAAAATTAATCTCTCTAAATAAAGCAACAAAATTAAGAACGAGCTCACATATTTAAAGTAAATAAAATACCAGCCAATTAAAAAAAATCAATCAGAGCAGCCATGAATTTCGCGTTATGAACGTAATATTTTTAATTTTCATTATTCATTCTAACAATGTAATATTGTTAACGGCGAACACAAAAGTTTTTAAGGAGGGGGGGGGGGTCTAGGGTCGAAAGTCGACTATATTCGTATCATACCACAATATGTCCAGTGGCGCACACAAAGGGAGGGGATCCTTGGTCCCCCCCCCTCCATAGCTCTTGATTCGATTGCTTATAATCCTATGTATATAGTACGTAAAATTTAACTAAGTATTTGGAATGAAAAGTTAATTTTATTAATCAATGCTAGTTATTTAATCAATGGTTAATTTTTTAATGTTTTTGTTCCCCAAACCGACAAAATCAAAGGAATATGTCGGACGGCATTTTGGGGTATGATACGAGAATAATGGACTTTGATCCTGTCCCCCCCCCCCCTCCTCCTTGAAAAATTCCTGTGTGCGCCACTGCGCCTCTCCAAACATATTCTTTTGATTTTGTCAATTTTGGGAACAAAAACAACAAAAAATAAATTATAGAATTAATATTTATTAGTACATTATTACTAGAGTTAACTAAACAAAATAATAAAAATTCTTACTAGCTTAACAGACAATAAATATTTCATATTTTTTTTCTATCCTCAAAAATATTTTCCTTCTAATACTACCTGTCAGGGTCACGCGATAAATTTATTATATTACTCATTAGTGACGTAATGATGTAATGGTTTGAACGAGCTGCTTGTGTATCTTGTCTTTGGCAAGGAGCCAAAAGAATGTAGTAGATAGATTTCTCTGGAATAAATGGTGAATTGATGCTGCTCTGATGAATTTAGTTTTTTTAAGATGAATTGGGTTCACGGCTGACATTTGTGCGGGGAAACCCAATGGATTTCGAATCGTTTCGAAGATTAAGGATTTAAAACTGTTTTGAAGATTGAGGATTTCGAACTGTTTCAAGATTAAGAATTGCGAACTGTTGTGAAGCTTGGCGACATCGAAACTGTTTTGAAGATTGTGAATTCCGTTATATCCAACGGTTGATAAAATGGCGTTTTTAGGAAGAGCTTTGAAGGTAGATTTGAAGTGTTTGGTGGAAGAATTAGGAGAAACTGTGTAACGGAAGAAATGAAAGTTTTCTGCTTTAAAAAATATATTAGCAAGTGAAGAGTATGAAGAGGCGTTCGCGAAAGAATTACTGCACAGAATAGTAAGTGAAAGAGAAGCAATAAAGTGCCAAGAAAGAGAAAATGAAATAAAGCGTCAAGAAAGAGAAGATGGATTAGAAAAGTTGAGGATAGAAGCTTCGATAAGGAATAATGGGTTTAGGAGAGAGATGGACTCTCAGAATGAAGGAATACAAGAACACGTACCAGTTGGATTGCAAAAATTAATGCGTACTTTTGACCCTAAAGAAGGTGATATAAGTTTTTACTTAATACTGTTTGAAAGACAAGCACGAAGAGTTATATTAAGGAAGAAGACTGGGTTACGAATCTTGTTGGACTATTGCCGTTAGAAATGGCGAATTTGATTGCCAGGGACCTGAGGAAAAGGCAATGACTATGAGCATATAAAAGGTGTGTTATTAAAAAGATTTAAATTGAGCCCAGAAGCATTTAAAATAAAATTTAAGAGGCATTGTAAATCGACCGAGTGCACTTGGCGAGATTTTGGATTTGAGTTGACGAACTATTTTAATGAGTGGATTTCGGGACTAAATATCTACGATTTTGACAGTCTGAAACAACTTGTCATTGTAGAACAGATGAAGGAACAAGTATCCGGGATATACAACAACATTTTATTGATGATTGGGGTAGAATTGTTACAGTTGACGATCTTGCTGAGAAGTTAGATGATTATGAAAACGCAAGGCAATATAATCAGGCCACTAAAGCTACTTCTTCTCAACCGTATAGAAATTCCTATCGGGAAAGGCCTGGCACGTTCAATAGAAGATGTCATACATTGAGTGAAGGATATAGACAAGAATCTAACAACCGCAGTGGATACGATAAGCGGAATTCTTTCCAAAACATTACATGTTTCAATTGTGGACGAGTAGGATATTTTGCGAGATTTTGCAGGGATAAGAAGGATGGGAGAGAAAAGACCGACAGTAAAGTTGCTGAGGTAAAGGTATCTGAAGTGCAAGTGGCAGAAGTCAAGTAGTTGAGGATGAAAGCAAAGTAGTCACAGCGAGATTCAATGGTGAAGTTTTAATGGAAAATAAGAAATGCCGCACAGTTCAATTAAAAATGTCTGATCTTAAAATAGTAAAAATTACTTATGGTGGAGTAGAATATGAAGCTGTAGTAGATTCAGGTGCACAAATTAGTGTGTTTAAAAGCAGTGTAGTAGGGAAGGAAGTCGATTACAAAGGATATATAATGTTGCAACCTGCATTTGGGGATTGTTTAAAGGCTGAACTAAAAGAAGTGGATATTTGTTTGGTAACGAACGGGTATATTACACCGGTAATTAAAACGGTGGTGGCAACTGTGGACAAACTGAACGCTGACATTTTATTAAATACTGAAACTTATGAAGCATTATTAGAACAAGAGAGAATATACAATCCCAGATTTACAACCGCTATAAACTTAAGATCAGATTCCTCCAAAAAATTGTTAGATGAAAGTGTAAATACAGAGGAGGAAGAACAGGAGCCCACAATAACAGAATATGATGAGGAGAATGAAAATAACACGAAAAATTCAAGAAACAGCAAAAGAGTTGCGATCTCTTCAAGAAGCATGGAATTTTGCTAAGCGAAAAAAAGGAGGATATGTGATAGAAAACGATATCCTGTACCATGAAGAGCTGTTGTGCGGAAATAGGATAAAACAGTTAGTGATTCCCGAAAATTAGGAAGAGGAAGATACTAGAAATTGCACATGAATCAGTGTTCGGAGCACATCTAGGAGCTCATAAAACAATTCAGAGAATCAAGTTTCATTTTATTGGCCAGGAATGTAAAGGATTAAAGCATATTGTAGTTCTTGTCATGGTTGTCAGTGCAGAAAAGTAATTCGTTTCGGTTGACAAAATTCCAATAACACCAGTGTCTCGTCCTGAATTGCCATTCCAAGTGGTAAACGTGATCTAATTGGTCCTGTAGATCCAGTATCACAAGGACATAGATATATACTTTGTTTGATGGATCAGCATTCTAGATGGCCGGAAGCAGTTCCGCTCAAGTCACTAACGGCTAAAAGCATGTGAAGCACTGCTCGAAATTCAGTAGAACAGGCATTCCAGAAGTGATCGTAATGGACAATGACGACATTTTACAGCAAGTTTAACGCAAGAGTTTTTGAAGATTTTAGGAGCTTGCCCACGTTTTTCGACACCATACCATCCAGAAGGAAACGGGTTAATTGAGAGATGGAACCAGACTCTCAAGAACATGTTGCATCACATTATTAGAGAGGAAGGAAGAAGTTGGCATAGGCATATACCGTTTTTTACTATGGGCTTATCGGGAAGTTCCAATGCAATACGGGTATACACTTTCTGCTAATGTATGGAAGGGAGCCGAAAGGTCCGTTGTCTATATTGAAGTCAATTTGGACTGGAAACACGTTATTACCTCTGAATATGAAGGGATCAGTAGAGAGTTATTTGAAAAAATTAAAAGAAAAGTTAGAAGTATCAACCGCGAGGCAAAGTTAAGTGATGTGCAACAAGGTAACTACGCTAAGTATTATAACAGGCAAAAGAAACATCGAGAATTTGCACCAGGGATCAAGTGCTTGTTTTGATACCTGATTCAACGAATAAACTACACTGGTGTGCAAAAATTAGGACGAGACGGTTTTTTTCAATATAACTTTGTACAAAAGCATTCCAAATCAACACATTTAATACCGTAAGATCCCCAATACGTAAGGACATGAGTAATGTAAGCAACACTTACTAAAGAGAAATCAGAGGATAAAAAGAAGCTTTATTGAAAAGTAGCATGGAACGCAATGCGACTGAAGGCCGAAACATCTCTGTGATGGGTGTCCAGTAAGAAATATCTGGTCTTTCGTAGGGATATGATCTTCCCTGACTGCTAGGCAGGTTTCACAGCGTCTGCTCATGCTGAGAATGAGGTGTCAATGAGTTGTTGAGGCATTGCTGCTCATTCGTCTTGCAGCGCCAATCGAAGCTCCGGAATCGTTACTGGTGGTAAGGTACGAGCTGCCAAGCGTCTGCCTAGAAATCCCATACATGCTCGATGGGATTGAGATCCGGAGATCGTGCCGGCCCAATCCATACACTTCAATATCCTCACTCTCTAAGAGCTGTTCGGCAGCTGCGTTGGTGCATGTCGTCCATGAAATGAAACTGCGGATCCATAGCGCCTCAAAAAGACGCACATATCGGAAAGAGATCTCGTTACAATAACGGTCCCATTGACTGAACCTGCGTCGAAGATGTGAAGGTCTGTACGACTACCAAGCATGATGCCTCCCCAAACGAGAACAACCGCCACTCCATACCTTGTCCCTTTCAATGATGTTCGAGGATGATTGCGGCTTCCCCGCTCTCTCCAGATGAGTATGCGATGAGAATCGCTACTCAGACTGAATCTGCTCTCATCTGTAAAGAGTACTCGTCCCCATTCATTGCCTCTCCAATTCTGGTGTTCCCGGCACCACAGAGAACGCCTTCTCCGATGGGCAGGCGTTAGAGGTACACACCGTACAGGGCGTCGTGCAAACAGACCACCACCGTGCAGTCTTCTGGCCACGGTAAAACGCGATATCGGTCGTCCAGTCGCCTGTGTCGTGTGTCTAGTGATTTCTCCCGCTGTCTGCCGCCTGTTTCTTCTAGCCTGTAAGGCAATATACCGTCATCTGCGGTGTGGTTCCTCATGGACGACCACTACTGAACCCCCGGATAGCTGTTCCTGTAGTTTGAAATTGTCTCCAAAGTCGTGAAACGATGCTGTGAGCAATTCCGAACTCTGCAGCCACACTTGTCACACTGCGACCTTCCTCCAACTTCCCAATGATTCGACCTCGGGTAAAAGCATCCAGATGTCGTCTAACAGATTGATTATTCGCCATTTCTCGCTGAGGCAGCAACTCGGTCTGATTTTAAACTGCTATACGGTGTGCAATCTCTTTGCCAGAAAATATTAATCTTACACCGACAACGTGCTTTACTACTCAGACACTCCCCCATTACGTCTACCTGCATATCTGCGCATGTGCTACCGTACATCACCTCACTTAATCTCTGATTGGTCTTTCTGTCCTCTCTGCCTCTTCGTTCAGCTGATATGCTAATTTTTCGACTTCGTCCTTAATTTTGCACACCAGTGTG
>BMAO01017750.1:0-94708 GCA_019973975.1 Trichonephila clavata
TTTCCTTTCCACTACAGTGAGACCACTGTTTAGGATCAGTGAGAGATTGAATCTCCGAAACCCTATTGCATACAAAGGGCTTCCAATTCCTAGCACATCCCCTTATCCAATGTAGAACTATTTGACTATTCAATCTAAAGAAATAGTCGTTGGCTCAGATCGGAAATAAACTAGTCAAGTAATTAGCTAATTGGCAGCTACTAAAGCCTGCCATCATTCTAAACGGGGCAAAGTCATTGTTTTCAATGGAGCTACACGACCCTTTGAAATGATAAAACTAGTGCGAATAAGTCATTTATCATCTAGGTATCGAAAATACCCAACCTCACCATACGCTTTAGGACAGCGTCAGCAAATATGTGAAGGCTGATATCATATTTCTCATTACTAACAAAATACTTCTTTGAAATAGAAAAGTTCTGCAGTAATTTTAATTTGGATCGCCAACGCACCCATTCCTTCCTCATCTCCTCTGGTAGGGTTTCATCCAATCAAGTCCTGCAATCCATATTTTTTGTAACAGGATTTTCATCATTCATCGTAAAGGCTGAGACAATCCCATTGGATCGTAAACTCTTGCTACAGTCTGAAGAATAGTTCTCTTAGAAGCCTTGTTGAGGAATACGAACGAATGAATTCTCTAAGAATTCACAATTTAATTTTATCTCGTCCATTTCTGGGGTCCAAACCATGCCCAAAAATTTTGACTCTTTAGTCAATCCCACATTAAAACCCTTTTCAATCCATAAAGAATTAAGTTCGAGGAAATTGGATCTTAATTTCCGTAGATCCATCCCAGAATTTAAAAATTTTTTAATTGCGTCTGTGACAATCTATATGCATCTTTTATTGTGTCTGCGCATCATACAAATCGTCTACATATAAAGATGAATCGAGCATTTTATAACCTTCCGGATTTGTATTTGCATATTTTTTATATGATATTTTATCGTCATTTGCTAAAACTGCTGGACTACAGCATGAGTCCGAATGGAAGACGTTTAAATCTTAAAATTTTATGTTCATCTTCACTTTCACCATACCAAAGAAATTTTTAAATAATTCCTATCATTTTCTGCGATACTTATAATTAAAAATGCTTCGGCAATATCTCCGTTAAAAGCAATTTCAGATTTGCGAAATTTTAAAATTACGTCCAATACAAGAAGGGACAAATTAGGCCCAATATCTAAAAATCATTAAGGGATTTACGCTTTTAGATCGTGAAGAGCTCGCGTCATAAACAACTCTACAACTCGTAGTTTCATTTTGTTTAAGTATTTCTCTATGTGGCATAAAAATACGACGAATCATATCCTTCATCTGAACATTCCTCAAACTATACCACTTTAATTTGCTCTTCTATTACTCTTTTATACTGCTCAAAAATATCGGGGATTTCTATTTAATCTATTCTTTAGGTTTTCAAATCGCCTTATTGCAACTGCGAAATTATTTTCTAACTGACCATTTCCGCTTTCCATAGCAAGCCAACAGAATATCTATTATTTTCAAATTGTATTTGCCTTTCGAAACCCTGAATTATCTCCCTTTCCTCCTTAGAAACAATTTGGTTGTCAGTAATTCCCATCAAATCTAAACTCCACAAGGATCTTAAAGAATCCTTCACGCAAGAAGAAAAATTTATAATTGCACTGATTTGAGTTTCGAATTCTCCCTCCCGTGTGTAGGGGGGATCTTGTAACCCTGCCGGTACCCAACAAAACGAGTTGAAATCGCATAAATTTCTTTCCCTATTCTGACCTTTTCACCTCTTACTATTTGCCAATAGTGATCCACCCCAATGAGAATTCCCAATGTGGTCTCGGACATCACGCAATGTGTAACCCTAACTCCTTCATAGTCTTTAGTGTCAATCGGGAAGGGGCATTGACCTCTGCCGCCGTTAAAACTTCAGTAACGAGGCAGCTAACTTCTATTTTATTTGTTTGCTTCATATCCGAAATAAACAACTCGACAACGGAATATTTTTTGGGTGTGGTATGAGTCATTCCCGAAGGAAAAAACAGAAAGTATTTCTTCTCCTACAATTTTTAAGTTTAATTTTTTCACTAAACTAACATGTATAACACACACACACTTCGCGTAGCACCACAATCTAGAATTAAATTAGTTAACTCAACTTTATCCTCATGAAAAGCTAGTATGGAACATGTTTGTAATAAAGGATCTTTTTTACATAAAGATTTATTTTGAATAATAGAAAGAGAATGCTCATCCGGAGAGTTAATTGGTTCTTTTACGAGATTACTTTGCGGGTTTTCAATATTTTGATTGGCAATTTGATTTGAAGTTGTTCGGTTGTTGTTTTGGTTTAATCTATAAGTGCATATTGATTCATGATGCGATTTAAGTCCGCATTTTAGACAATTACTTTTATTTTTACAATTTTTACTAATATGATACTTCCGGAAACAAATATAACAACGATTTTCGTTACGTAATTTATATAATTTTTCTTTTACACTCTTATAACAAGAAAATAAGCAATGGCATTGATTACAAAAGATGCACATACGATTGTCAACAGTATTGAAACTCGCAGCCGTGGGTACATTTCTAGACATGTTTCTATTTTCAAATTTTGCCTGTTCGAAATGTGGAGACCATGTATTTGTTTTCTCTTGTGTGAAAGAACTAGCCGCTTCACGACATTCTATTTCGGTTTTAATGAAATTCAATAAATCTGTCACGCTTATGTCTTTTGAATTTTCCCTTCTATTAAATTCCAGAACAAATTCTTCTGGAATAGATTTTAATAAAAGTGGTATTAATAATTGACCAAATGATCCTTTCGTAACTCCCTGAGAATCCAGGTTTCGAACAGCAATTTCTATTTCATCGTATAAATTTCTTAAACCTTTAACATTATTTGAATTCTTTACCGATTCCAGTTTTAACAATTTATTCATGAATTGACTAATTATAATGTCTTTTTTCCCAAATCTTTCTTTTAAAGCTTTTATGCTCTCATCATAATTCTTTTCATTTAATTCTAGTGAAGCTACGACATTATGTGCTTGACCTATAAGTAATGTTTTTAAATACGCAAATTTTTCTACTTTACTTAAGCTTTCATTTTTATCTATCGTACTTTCATAACTATTCCAAAATTCTGTAGATTTTGTTGGGTCACCTGAATATTTTTCTAATACTAGTTTGGGAACTTTTACTGAACTGTGAGCACTTCGCAGGTTAATCCTGCTTTCATCAGGAATTTTATTAAAATATTCTGTTCTTTCTCCTTTTCCTAATACTCGTGCTATTCTTTTCAGAGCTAGAGAACATTTTTCCTGATATTCCTCTGAGTTCGTTACATCCGTTTCTAAAGACTCTAATTCTATTAATGAATGAATTGAGTCATCAATTTCTTTTAAATTACTTTTCTTTTCTAATAATAATTCATTCAAATCACATAATTCATCCCTGTCATCATTCGTTTCTAAATAATCTTCAACTTTCTTAATTAGCTTAGTAGTTAATGTTCTCAGAGCAGTTCGCTTACGCTTTAATCTATCTAATTGTTCCTCCATTATTTCGTGTCAACATAAAGGTACACAAGACTGCAATTATTACTATCAAATCTTCAAATTTAAAATCAAATATTTTAAACTCTTACCTCAACCCTGGGCACAGTTTAGACGTCGTAGTAGATACTTGGCGGCCGATGCGCCACTTTTACATCTGGTGAATTCAGTGGTAGAATGAAGACGATCTTTTTTGTCTTTTATAAGGTTTTATTGCTGGACGACACGGACATGACACGAACATTAAACATATATGATTAAACTTAGGTTGTATTATTAGGGCAACCACCCTTCAATTACAGATTACAACTGTACCAAATGGTAGCTCACCTGCCACAGAGGTCCTACACATAACAAAAACAAAAGTTTCGCGTTACAGAGCAGCGCCCTCTATACGACGCTTTTCAACACATGTCAACTAAGTTAGATTTCAAGTTTTTTCTTTTCAAAGCAAAGAGTTATTATTTAAATTCGAAGCTAAATTACATTATTTTTATAAATACGAGACATAAGAATCAAATGAAACATAGTTTTAATTTTTTGCCAGAACGAAGGAAAATAATTATTTATAATTACAATAAAACCCACATTTTAGTACAATCAGTGCAGATTGTCTAGTCAAACTAATCCAGAAATCTCAAATATCTTACTATCCTAAATATTTATCATTTGTTTTATCTCATCATTACCTTAATTTTTAAAGCAGATAATCACTCAGATTTTTCGAAATAATCGAATGCTTTTCTGAAAAAACTTTCTTCCTTTATATATATTCAGAGATGATTTATTTTTTAAAATCATAGATTATTTTATATTGGGGTTTTTTTAGATATAATAGTTACAAGGGTTTTATTACAATTTGGAAGGGAATATATACTTATATACAATACAATATCTTACACATTTCATAATTTTCATTATATTTCTCTTTTTTTTTAACTACAGATTTTCGAAAAAATAGCGATTTACAAAAAGCTGTTGATATTGTATGAGTTTCTGAATAGTATAAGAAAATTCATTTCTGCTTCTGATAATAAAAGTGGCCGCGGTAACCTTGTGGTCAAGGTAACGGACTCGTGGCTGGTGTATCATGAGTTCGAGCCCAATACTACTGAAAACCCGCATTGTAGGGGAGCAATGCATAAAAAATCTATCGATGCTTAAACGTTCTCTCGTTGGTGTGGTGTAGAAGTTAGGAGAGGGGTTGCCAGCTCAGGTGTTGTTCTCGTCACTTGACCGTGGTTCAAAATTACGAGGTCCATCTTCAAAAACTCTCGAGTAGCTGAATAGTGTAATGCTAATATTTATTCACACAAGATAATAAATGTGTTGAAAATAAATCTCGAATTATCCACTTATAATAAAGCTAGCATTTTCAACAACCAAAACATCACGGCTTCTAGGATTCCTGGAAAGGAGTGACTGTAAAATGATATCTTTGCTGCACCACTTTGAATGAACAGGAAATTCATCAATAAAGAGTTCATTAGGGATGTAAACATATTTATCTTAAATTAACATTTCAAAATTTAGTATTTTTTATTAAACTAATCAAAATAAAAACTCTAGAATTAACTAATGTCTTTTTGAATCCTCCTTGATATTATTCCTTTTAATTACTCTTTTACACCTTTACATATATCTGTGTAAAATAAATAAATGATTTTTTTTTCTAAACAGGACGTAAGATGTAAAAATTCTTTTCATTGAAAAATGTGTGATTTCCATTTTGTACAATTTATATTTCAATATTTGAACCATATGAAACTACAATTATAGCAAAAGTTATAATTGACATAGTTTAAATATCCATGTAAAAATTAAAATAGAATTGAGACAATGATGAAATAACAAAATTTATGTGCTCTTTAATCCATTGTCTTACACTATTAAAATCCGAAGGTAAACAAACGTATGTATGTATGTATGTATGTATGTGCGTCTATCTTCTGACGAACCGCACCACGCAGAAAATCGCGGAAGGTACCAAAAGATTGGGAATTTTCCGGGGAAGCCGTATTGCCCATTTATATTCCGATATTGTAATTAGTTGAAAAGATGTTAATTAACAACCTTAAAACGCCTAATTGTTTTAACTCCTACTGGTTGTTTACTTGGCGGAACTTCCGTTCCGTTTCGGCCGAGCGGTGATCCGACGTTTTTGTCCATCTTAAAATTGTCATCCAATTTTCGGTGTTACAATCAGAAAAAAAAATAATTACAGAATCGGAAAGATCATTTATTTCGCCACGATACGGTATAATTTTTTTTTGTAAAATAACGATATTTTCTATTTTTTTCGAATTTTTTTAGAATAGTGTTAAAACTGATGCGTTTTTATGAAAATTATTTCTAAATCGTTGGGTATGAATTACTTTTCGTGTTATTAAATCGATATTCTACACTAATTAACTTCAAGCCTTTCTCTTTTGATCCATTCATTTAAAAAATAAAATGACCAAAACTTTTTTCTCTGCGATTTTTTAAAAATTACTCGAAATTTTTACTCGACATTGAATAACTTCGTTATTTAAAATATTCCACGAAACTTTTTTTCCGTGTGTAAAGCAATATTATCCGTAACATATATGAAGATTGAAAAAATTGCTTTAAAATTACGGATTTTAAAAAACATTTTGTGATTTTCGTAAACTGCTGTTTTTCTGAGAAATAACTTAAACAGTAGTAATTTGTACATTTTTTATTTCAAAGTACGTTATTTTTGCAAATAGTTGGTGATGTTTGAGAGCATTAACGTAAAAAGTATGCCCTTAAAATGAAGGTAATGATTTTTAAAATAGTTTAAAATACGCGATTTTACATTTAGCCACACATTGGCATCGAAAATTAGCTTTGCACCAAAGACTTTTGACCTGTTTCGCCTTCGACCGGATCTAACTGAAAGGTTACACTAAAAAAAATTCTGCCTTAAACAGGGGGAAATCAGTAACTTTGGCGATTAAAAAAAAAATGCGAGTGAAAAAGTTATCTTTTCGTCAATTTTTCTTTATATTATTTTCAAAATTAAATAACTATATATGTCAGATTAAGATGATAAAATGCATTCAATGCATTTCTGAGAATTCATTTAAAATATTTATCAGTATCGAAATTTTTGTTCTCTTTCATAAAACTTATAGTTTACATTAAAATAATGCCTAATGTATATTTCTTTTTTTTTGACATATAATTTCATAATAAAATCGAAGAATTGGCCATTTCGAAACTTTTTTTTGCATAACTTCCTTAGAAAAAATAAGCTATGTTCATATTACATATTCTTTATTATTAATTGCTTTTTATTAAAATATCAAAAATTAATAAATTTTTTGCAATACATTTAAATGTAATCTTTAATCGAAATCTTTCAATCGTTGTGCGAATATCCTGTGGATTCCCTCCAATTAAAAATTAATTTCAATTTGAACCTCCCATTCATTATTATTGCCTATTTTCATTTTTCGCTATGGTGCTGGGTAGCTCAGTTGGATAGCGCGTCGCTTTTGCTACATCCTTGAACGGATCGTGTCGCTGCGAGTTCGAATCAGGGGATCTCTTTTTTTTCATTTCTGCTAATTTTTCCCACGTAAATTAATTTTACTGATAAATACTTATTTTAACATGATCCTCTGTTATTATAATGTACTTTTCATTTTTTTGCCTTCAAAAGGTTTTTTTCTGATTTTTAATCATTCAAAGTAATTTCTATCTTTTTCAACAATTCCTAACAAGAAGCTTTCATTTCTGTTTATTTTTCCCACGTAAATTTTCAGTGCTGCCATTATTTAAGCAAACGGAATGTCACAATTAATTGCTAAATGAACATTTTTAATCAATTTTAATGTAAAAATATTAATAAGTTATAGTTTTGTATTTTATAAATATCGATGAATTTAAAAGAAAATGATTTTTAAAAAGTTCATTGATATTTAGAATCAGTGATTTTAAAAATAAAATGCCGAAAACTATCTTTTTTTTTTTTTGAATTTTAAAAAAAAAACCTTTTTTTTTAGAAAACAAAGATATTTTGCATATTTCATGATTTTTTCTAAAATTAATCAACATCGTTACTTTTAAATAAAAATGATTTTTAAAACTTTTAAAATCAGTGATTTTCAAAAAAAAGCCAAAAACTTTTTTGAACAAATTTTAATAAAACACTCAAAATACTTAAATCAATCATTTAATAATTTCTTCTTTTATAAAGGTAATTGCATGAAACCTTTTTCCCCCGTGTCGAATATTTCAAAAAATTCTCACAATTTTACTTCAAAAATTGAAATAGTAGTGAAATTTTGTAATTTGAAAAATTTATACTTCCTGTCTTTTTTTCAGCACACAACTATTTTTAAAAATGCTACAGTTTTGTTTCCGGGAAATAAAAAATTGCAACGAAAGAATTGGAAAGTGAGTGGGTGATTTTTAAATTCGCACTGTTTGCCTATTCGATGGTTTTTGGTGACGGACCTCGAAATTTTCAACCATGCTCAAGTCATTAACGTAAAAGTTCAGCTCTCAAAAAAAGAAAAAATGAATAGTTTAAAAAAAATTCTCAATTACGTCAAGGTCATTCACTTTGCGTTTGCTTTCTGTTTGGAAGACGTGAAAGGTTGCGGTTGTTTTGAGTCTTTCGCTGACGTAGTAAAAAGGGGAATTCCCTTATATCATTTGGCGCAGGACACAACCGATAGTTTTTTTTATTCTTAGATTGCTTTATTGAAGAACAGTGGAATATAAGAAAAAAAATCATAAAAAAGGAAATATTCTGAAATATATTTTCTATCACATGTATTATTTTCTTTTTGAATTTTATACTGTGAATATGTAAATAAAGGCTTATGAACATTTTAAATCAATTTTATCACAAAATAATTAATAAGTTAGTTTTGTATAAAAAAAAACTTTTTTTCTTCAGATACGTGTTTAAATAATTTAATTAACACAGTGTCGAATGAAAAACTAAAATTAAAATAAAAAAATTAAATGTTTTTATCAGATAGTATTATTTCTTTTTGAATGATTTTTTTCAGTTAATGTGTACTTATAACTAGGTTTTTCACATAGTGTTTTTCTTAGCACTTACATATGTTTAATCAAACATCCAAACGTTTCAAGAGATATCTGTAGAATTTTTTTTATTATTATTTATAGATAATGTGGATTTAAATTAATATATTTTTTAAAATCAAATGAATATTTCTATTATTTCCTTATTAAATTAATTATTTGTTAATGAAAAGTATATCGCCTATTATTTTGGATAAAAATACGTTCTAGAGAGACATTTTTAAGCTAACTGTAAGTAGCGATTGATTGATTAATGAAAACCTGAAAATTATTTTATTATTTTAGATTCCTAAAAATTATCTATTATTAAAAAATGATGACTTTTTTTTTTACTCAAGCATCAAAATAGTTTTCTTTTTTATTGTTTAAATTTATTATTTTTTTACTAAAGCAATATTGTTTTTGATATGTAATGAATAGAAACTTGAAGATAAATCTTATATCTGAGGGGAGAGTCAGGGGGAAAATAGTTCTACACTCAAAAAAGCCACTGTAACACCGTGCTGTAGAAAGAGAACTGAAACCTGTTTGACAATAGTAAGATCTGGAAGATATTTTTTTTTCGAAAAAGGAAATTGTAGTGACGTTAATATAAAGGGAATCACACACATACCAGGAATTTTGATAAAGGAAGGTGAATTTCAATGGCAGTATGTTATGAATTCGAAACAAATTTTAATAAAACACTCAAAATACTTAAAACAATCATTTAATAATTTCTTCTTTTATAAAGATAATTGCATGAAACTTTTTTCCCGTGTGTCGAATATTTCAAAAAATCCTCACAATTTTACTTCAATATTTAAAATAGTAGTGAAATTTTGAAATTTGAAAAATTTCTACTTTTCTGTCTTTTTTCAACATACAACTATCTTTAAAAAGGCTACATTTTCGTTTCCGGGGACTAAAAAATTGCAACGAAAGAACTGAAAACTGAGTGAGTGATTTTTAAATTCGCACTGTTCGCCTATTCGAGGGTTATTGGCGATGGACCTCGAAATTTTCAACCATGGTCAAGTGACGAGGACGACACCTGAGCTTTCACCCCTCTCTAATAATTAGAACACCACACCAACGCAAGAACAAATTTCGAAAAAAGGAGTTTTAATGACATAGTTAAAGAAATCACTCACATCGCGCACATAAGTGCTATCGGTCTGAGGGAAACACGAAATTTCCATGGGGATGAAGTCATTCACTCGGTAAAAGCCCGAGCAACACCGGGCTAAGCGGAGAGGAAAGAAACAAAGAAATCAAAGTAATTTCGAAAAATAATATTGGAAGTGTTGAATTTGTGAAGAGAAGGGAAAATGTTAAGCGACAAAGCCATGACACGCACTCACGGGTCATGCACTCACATCGTACGTGTCAAAACCACACAAAAGTGTTGGCGTCAGAAAGAAAGGAGGAAATTAACATGGGGAATAAGTTATACCCTAGGTATAACTTAATCCCCATGTTAATTTCACATATGCACATATGTATGCACTCGGTAAAAGCCCGTGCAACGCCGGGCCATGAAAGCTAGTTTTCTAATAAAAGATGATAAATATTTAAAAACATGTAAATCTCAAAAACTTTTAAAATGATTTTAAAAATACCATATTATGACTGAAGGTTAAATATATTATGCCAATTGCAAAATTTTAAAATGAATGTTGAAAAAAAGAATATGTTCTGGTTAAACACTTTTCTCCTTGCAAAACAAGAATGAATGTTTTAATCAACAAGACTTAGATTTTTTCATAGGTCATAGTCAATTTTTAAAAAATGATAGCATTAATTTTTTGATTTGTTTAAAGATCATAGCCAATAAAAATATGATTAATAGCATTTTCTTAATTTCAGAACTTAAAACAAAAATCAGGAAAAAAAAGTATTAAAAAATGTAAATTAATCCAGTGCTTTTCAAATTGTGGGGCGCGCCCCTCCAGGGGGGTGGGATAACCCTACAATGAGGGTGCGAGCATGTCGGAAATAAAAGATTAATTAAGAATGTATCTATATATTAATTTATTGAAAGAAAGCAAAGGAAAATATATTCTGAAATAAAAATTAATCAAATATCCATGTACACTGTTATAATATACTTATAAATTGTACAGTACAATACATTTGATAATAAATTTATCTATATTAAATTAAGAACAAGTTTAATAATTACTACCGACTTCTTTGAGCTTGCTATATACAAAATTTGGTACTTACGTATTAAAGCAACCAGGCCAAAATTCGCATAAATTGCCAAATTTGGCAACCCTACTTACGGCAACCCTACGTGTTATACGTGGTTTTTCGTAAAGAAATTATTTTGCTTACTGGTTTGATTGAATGCCGTGAAATACTTTAACTATGGGTATTTGGGATCTGCCTGCGAGTGAAAAAGATGCTGTTGAATTGTTACAGGGATATGGAATTATACCGAACGAACGTACTTGTAAAAATTCTCATAAAATGAAACTGTATTTTGGAAAGCAAATCTTCTGGAAATGTAACGTCGAAGAGTTCAATCAACACTTGGGTGTGAGAACCGGAAATTGGTTTGAAGGTAGCCGAATTTCATTTGTGACAGAGGTGCGGTTCATTTATTATTGGTGTAAAGAGTTAACCTCAATTAAATTTTGTGCAGAAGAGCTGGGAATTGCTGACAAAACTGTTATAGATTGGAACAATTACATGCGGGAGATATGTGCCCTTGAAATGGATGAAAAAGAAAAAAAGCAAATAGGCGACGAAGGACTTATTGTGGAAATAGACGAAAGTTTATTTATAAAAAGAAAAAATAACACTGGGCGTGTACTACCACAGCAATGGGTTTGCGGCGGAATTTGCCGAGAAACGAAAGAGACCTTTTTGGTTACTGTACCTAACAGAAGCGCCGTTACCCTCATGGGAAAAAAATTGCGAAAATATCAAGGAAGGAAGCATTATTTATTCGGATTGCTGGAAAGGATACAAGACAAGTGAGTTGGAAAATGCTGGATTTCTGCATGGAACTGTTAATCACAAATATAACTTTGTGGATCCCGACACGAGCGTTCACACACAACATGTAGAGCGCATGTGGGGCTCAGTCAAATGGAGCAACAAAAACACAGAGGAACAGCCCGTCATCATCTTGACTCATACCTTATAGAATTTATATGGCGCCAAGCTCAAGCTGTTAATGGCGAAGACGGTTTTCAATCAGTGCTAAAAGCAATAGCCAAAAGATTTCCGCCGAAAAAATAATTCTGCAACTTATTCAAATTCAAAACCGGAAGGGTTTAATTGCTATTTTATATTTTAAAACAAAATAATATAAAAAACTGTATTAAAAATTATCTGTAATTAATAAATGTACATTTTCTTTCTCTATTCATACTTTCTTACTCAAACTTACAAATCGCGCCAACCTGGTTGCGATAATACGTAAGTACCCAACATTTAATATATCTTGATAATATGTGTTATCTATACAAATAAATAAAATTGAAGTGTCTGTTTTTAATTTCAAATTAGCAGCTTTTTAACACGCTTTTATAAGTTTCATTTGCATATAACGGAGTCTTGGAACTCGATTTTTACCCACTTTAAAAGGCCAGATTAATTCGAAATTTTGCACACTTGTCAAGGATCGATGACAATACAATAATTTCATAATTTTGTTCCATTGTCCTGATTAGGATCCTCAGGAATAAGGATTTCTAAATTTGGCGACTAATTCCATATACCATTTCCAGATTTGGCGGCTAATTCCATATACCATTTCCAGATTTGGCGACTAATTGCGTGTACCATTTCCTGATTTGACGACTAATTCCATATACCATTTCCAAATTTGGCAACTAATTCCAGATTTGGCGATTAAAAGACTATGGTATAACCCTAAAATTGAAAACACGTTTGTGGTTAATGAATTAAAATAAACAAAAAAAGTGTTCTTTATGTGAGAAAGGGAAGAGTGGGTGCGTCACCAACTCTTACCATAATATAAACAATTGTCTAGTTTTCTGAAAATAGAAATAAAAAAAAACTCGTGCATGTGGGGAAAAAATAATTTATGTTCTAACTGCTGAACTCAGACATATTCTGTTTTTCAAAATTCATTTTACCAAAACAGCTGATTCTCCACTTCAGCCGACCTTGAACTCTGAAAGTAAAAACAAAACTTGCTGAATTAATCGAACAAAACCTTTTAAATGAAAGTATATTTTTACGTTTATTACAATAGATAGTACTATGTTATTGAACCTGAATAAATTATTTTTAAGGGGGTCACTTCACAAAAGTCGATCCAAAAATCGATTTTTCAATTTTGATTGAAAAATAAAATACCACTCTTTCTCTTTCTACTGCAATTTAAATTTTTGTTCTAGTTGAATTAGAAGTATTTTTAATATTTTTTTAAAAATTTGTTTACATCCGTCAAACCCAAAACCAGCTGATTGCCACGCCCCTTTCATTTCAAAACAAAAGACACTTGCTACTTTTCAGCCTCATCAAATATTTTAAATTGATTAAAAGGATTTATTTTGATCCGTAACTTGTTCAGGAAAGAAGTGAAGTGAATAATTGTAGCTGTTTGTTTACTTTCTGGAAACTCGCGTGTTGTTTTTTACCTCTTCAAATATTTTACGAATTTCTGCTATTGGAAACATTGTTTCTATCAAAACCTTTTTTAACATGTTTATGTTTAATAATAAAACGTTTAATAATAAAGTTTGGAAACAAAGGTACAAAAACCCAAACTTTCCAGAAATTAAATGCGTCATAAGTCAGAATAATGAATTCATATTATACATGAATAATTCAACTTTAAAAGCTAAGTTAGGTAAGTCAAATAAAGAGTATGTTTCCTTTTAGATTCATTTGAAAGTTTTTTTTTTGAAATAATGAACATTCTACTGTTTTCTTGTGCTTTGAAACCACATTTATTATAAATAAAATGTAAAAAACAAGGTATTCACATAAATTTTGGTCGCCAAATCCAAAGTTTGGTTCTAAAGTTGTTGACATGTTGTGATGTTATTCAAACATTTCTTAATACCAGGTTTACTAAAACAGTAGTTAATCAAAAAAGATACAAAATTATATGAAGTAAACACTGGGCTTTCATATGCTATTATTTTTATTGGAAAAGAGAAGCAACTGCGAAAATATTTTGTTGAGTTATGAATTGTCACGTCCACCAAAGTGGTTTTACGAGTTCATGCATGGCATTAAATAACTCGACACAGAAAGTAGCCAGTCTATGGTATTATATATATAACTGCTGTCGAAATGATATTTAATAATGCAAGTCCTATTGTACCGGTGTTTGTCTATGGCATTTGGCAAAAAAGGGGTCATGTTTCTCTGAATGGTATTACAGCAGTTAGTGTGAACACTGGGAAAGTTGTTGATGCCGAAAAACTATAGAGGAAATACTCAAGTAATTTTAACGACAATGTACATAACATTGAGTGTTCGGCAGATTACTTCGGAAGTAGTAGGGGGATGAAAGTTGAAGGTGCACTTTGTATTTTCCATTGCTCAGAGGCACGACACAATTTACGATACACAAATTACGATTTACTAATTGCGACAAAATATTTGGGTGATGAGGACTTTAAAGCATACAAAGCAGTTTTAGAATCTTAACCTTAGAAAGATGTCAACATTAAAACATTAGAATGTGTTGGTCATGTT
This sequence comes from Trichonephila clavata, assembly GCA_019973975.1. Taxonomy (NCBI): domain Eukaryota; kingdom Metazoa; phylum Arthropoda; class Arachnida; order Araneae; family Nephilidae; genus Trichonephila; species Trichonephila clavata. The sequence goes on from BMAO01017750.1 coordinate 14,286, forward strand.
GAGAAAAGGATGGAGACACGACAGGGCATTAAAATCAAAATTTAAAGGCAAAAATCTTGTGGACAAAAAATCTCTAGGAGGTCGTTATAGATTAACAGATGCAGTAATAGACAAATTGTAAAGATACTATGTTTCGTGTGGCTATTTGAAGCAACTCAGAAAACTTGTCAGTCATGATGCAAACTATTTGGGCTATATTTTTTTCATAAACTCTCCACAGATTTGAAAATACGACACGGCTTATGCCCCATGGGAGGTGATTCGTGGTGTGAATATAATAGGTTTATACTGAAAGGTGACACATATAAGCTTAACACAACTCACCTATTGCAATTAGCAATTGCATTAAAAAAGTATTTAGAGATTTCTATAGTCTTGAACTTTTATTTACGTGCTTTCACAGTAAAACTTAAAATTTCAATGAAACCTTAAATTGTATTTGATTTATAGTTCCCAAAACTGTATTTATACAATTAGGAACTTTAAAAACTATAGTATTTGAAGCTACATTTTTATATAATCAAGGTTTCATTACCAAATTAAAAGTTTTAGATGTATTAAACATTCAAACCCTGGATTTTACAAATGTCGAGCGTTGGAAGAAGTAGATCATGCGCATATTAAGAAAGCAAAATAGGCAGTTTTACAATGAACCAAAGAAGCTAGAACTAAAAACAAACAATTAAAATGTAGACAAGAAGATGATCTTGCATATGATACCAGAAATCCAAGTTGTGGTTCTGGTACGTATTAGTTAATAGTAAATTTTTACTTTAAATCACTTTTTCTCAAAAGTGTAAATTTCAACACAAAAGGAACATTTTTGAAAAATCTACTTAATTTATAGCTTTGAAACTTTGCACATATGTTAACACTATACAAATAAATATTTTAATGAGAGATTTTGTCAAAAAAATTATTCAAAAAAATTTTATGGATTAAAATGTACAAGAATTTTCATCGTTTTAATAATTTTGACGTGTTACTCCACATATGAATTTTTTTAAAAAAAACTAATCAAAATTTTGAAAAATGCTCTCATTAAAATAATAAAAACAATACAATAAATCTACACAAAAAAATTCATGACTGTACAACTTGTCAATTTTTCAAAAATGTTCCTTAAATTTGGTCATTTTTAACATTACGGAGATAGGGAAAAGGCTGCGTGAAGTGACCCCCTTAAAAAACCTGATCTAAAACCTGAACCTTTTAAAAAACCTCTACGAATACTGTCGTAGAAAACAGTTTAATTGTCGACTGGTCCCAAATACTACGCTAGTCCATGAAATCATGAATAGCATGCTAAGCAATGGTAGTAGAGAAATATAACAATTGATAGTTTAATCACAAAGGAGCAGTCACATAGATGTGTAAAGAAAATGATGAAGACTTTCTCTATTAGCATATCATTGAAGGCATACTAAAGTTGAAGAAATAATTGTTTTCTACACCACACACAAGGTGGTAAGTTTTTTTTATTTTTGTAAAGCAATACGCTTAGAAGCGATTATATGAATTAACATTATAATTAAATTTGCTATCAGTCCTTGAAGCAATACGTTTAAAAGGTGATAATACGATTGATATTTAATATTTCTTCTTAACAAACTTTTATTAGTTTGACCTGTATCTATAGAGACGGAATCTTTGAAATATAACGATACGGGACTCACATACGAGACCCGGTAAACAGAGAGAATAAATACCCTTCAGATTCGTTAATTAATATCCATTGAAAAGCAAGTTTAATTCCTGCAGTCACGTAATTCCGGCTCCAAATATCAAACTCAAGGATAAATTCAACAATGAATAAATGATGGATCAAAAAATTTAAAAAATACGCTTTTATTGCAGATCGAACTAAAAAATGAAAATAAATTATAGTTTAAAAAAACTAAAAAACACGCTTTTATATTGAATCTCTAACTAAAAAGTAAAAAAATAATTCTTCATATAGAATAAAATGATTAACGAAAAAATTAATGTCATTAGGGTAAAAGCGTGGGGTGTTTTGTACTACATTTTTACACTAACTCAACATTTAGGAAAACTACTAGTCTATACAAATAAATAAAATTGAAGTGTCTGTTTGTAATTTCAAATTAGCAGCTTTTTACTTAATGCACTAAAAGTATATACAGTACTCATAACAAAAAACCAATTTTTAAAATTTTTGTCTGTCTGTCTGTCTGTCTATCTGTCTGTCTGTCTGTCTGTTTGTTCCGGCTAATCTCGGAAACGGCTGGTGCGATTTTAAAAATTCTTTCACTAATGGAAAGCTACATTAACGGGGAGTAACATAGGCTATATTTTATTCCCGTATTCTTACGGGAACGGAAACTATACGGGTGAACGTGAAACTGAATGCCAAGATGAACGCCAAATTGAACGCCAAGCTGAGCTAATGAAGTCGTTGTTTTGGTTACTGGCGACCGATGCTCTTCATGAGACATAACAGTGTTACGCGCACATCATAATTCGCTGACACGTGCCATAATTTTTTTTTATGATAGTTATCTCACTGTTCAGTTAAGTAGAGCATCGGCTGTTTCGGATGCACTTTTAAAAATAATAAATCAAGGCTTCATAAGCAAAAATCAATGCAAGAAACAAAAAATTGATAAGTTTTACGGTTAGTTTTAATCCTTTCTCTTTTTTTTATTTACATTTTTAGTCACATTTAAACAATAGTTATTATTTGCTTAATATTTATATTGTAATCGAAGAATAATATTTTTCAAGGTATCTCTTTCATTTTTCTACCTCTCTGTTTTTCTTAATTCAAATTGTTCTTAATTTCTTAATTGTGAGTTTCTTTAATGTGGCGTTGCGGGGGCTCAAGTGGCGTTATAGATAATTATCCCCATTTTTAAACTATTAGACGTACAGTCTTGACATTTGATAAGCAGATTCCTTTCGTAAAGTAGAGAACCGCTACAAAATGGGTTTCGCGAATATGAACTACTAAGTTTAATTTCGGGAGATTAAGAGGCGTAATCGATAAATATTTCCATTTTAAACTATTTGATCATCCTGCTTGAAAATTGGTAGGCATGTTCCTTTCATGGAATATAGTTCCTCTAACAAAGAGTAAAACGAAAATTGACCCCCAAGGAGGGTTGCGAGGGGTCAAGAGGAGTTACAGAAAAAAATTCCTGTTTTTAATTGTTAGACCCATATACTTGAAATTTGTTAAGCATGTTTCTTTTGTTGAATAGGGATCCACTAAGAATGTATTTTAAGCAAATCAAGTTCTGGGGGGGGGTGCAGGGGATTACTGGGACGTATTGACAAAAAAAATTACTTTTTTCGAGCTACAAGGACTATAATAATGAAATTTGGTTTGCATTTTTCTTTTGTTGAGTTGAAATCCGCTAAGAGCGGTTATTTTGGAAAACGGCTCTCAACGGGATTACGGGGATATTGATAGTAAAACTGTTTTTTTTTCTGTTAGATTTAGACTTGAAATTTGGCTTGCATGTTCAATTTACGGAGTAGAGATCCACCGAAAATTGGTTTTGCGGGAATCCACTTGGTTTTTGGGTTACGAAAGAGCGAACATCATTCTATATATCAATTTTAGAGATTTTTAGAAAACACAAATTAGATGAGTTCTGCCCCTTTTTTTTATCAACAGGCGACAGTTACAGGTATAAGTATATTTTTCAATACAATCGAATTCTTAATGCAGGACTTAGATATCAATAATTTATACATATATATAAGCAGTAAAAATTTATAAAATATGAAATTCCCAGCGAAGCGGGCGGGTAACAGCTAGTAAGAAATAATAATTGATAAGAGCACTCCACGCTTTTACCCCAATGACATTAATTTTCTCGTTAATCATTTTATTCTTTATTAAGAATTATTTTTTTACTTTTTAGTTAGAGATTCACTATAAAAGCGTGTTTTTTAGTTTTTTAAAACTATAATTTATTACTAAATGCATTTAAAGGTATATACGGTACTTATATCAAAAAATCAATTTTTAAAATTTTTGTCTGTCTGTCGGTTTGTCTGTTTGTTCCGGCTAATCTCGGGAACTTCTGGTCCGATTTTAAAAATTCTTTCACCAATGGAAAGCTACATTATCAGCAAGTAACATAAGATATATTTTATCTCAATATTCCTACAGGAACGGGAACTATGTGGGTAAAACTTTGACATTGCTTACTCCCCGCCAAGTTGGCGCAAAATTATGCATTTGTTAACAATGGAATTTTAATAAAAAATTTCTCACATTTATAACAAATAACTGAAACATAGTGTAATTTAGCATCTTTACAAAAAGCAATTTTTTAAATTGTTTTTTATTAAACGTCTAACCTTTATTACGTTACGTTTGTTAAGTGTCAAACTCAAACTTTGAGAAATATCGCCAAGTTGGCTAAGAAGTTCTCTATTCCGACAATCCCAGATATTTTAATGCAAATTTTCTCCCACTTTTTAAAGAGGGAAACGAAATAAAGTTTTAGCGAATTGCGTGCGCGTGATATTAAAAGTTCTATGGTAACATTAATTGACAGTTTCATAAAAAGTTTTGATTACTTTAGTAGTTTTGAAAGTATTTATTACTTGGAATTTTTTTAAACCTAATTATACAATATTCATATTTTGCACAAAATTTTTCACTTATACTGAACCAGATATTTTACATAAAGGTACTGCTTTGAAGATATACTATGGAGGCATCCATACAATGTTACTCGCCGGAAAAGGGGAAAATTAGGGAGCTTTACGCAATACTTATTTCATCTTCAGTCTTTCTAATCCTCAAACCTTTCGGAATAAGTACAAAGACTACATGGCAGAAGATATTTTGCGACGAAAAACAACCAAATTTGCCTTTCAATGAACACATCTACAACGAAACGCAATAACGGTTTTCAGAATGGTTAGGAAGAAGCTACATGATTTTGGAATGATTAGCCCTAGACGTGTTGACGGAAATGGCTTCGCTAATGAAATTATTTGAGAATTAAAATACGATTTTATAGTATTGTAACATCAAGTAACATAATTTATCCTAAATGTACCAGTTATGCAAAATCTCGATGCTCCTCGACTATGTAAAGGAACATAGTCAAAAAACTGATGCCGAATATTCTTGGTGCCAATATTTGAACATATGTCATGAAAAGGGATAGTGTTATCATACCTCGAATTCCAAGTATCCCCACTGACCTACCGTTTCAATTCAAACAAGTTCAATTTTCAGTTTTACTGTTGCTATTAACAAAGCTAACATTTCAGGTAGCAGGGGTGCATTTAAAAAAGCAATGTTTTCCCCATGGCCAACTAACTATATGTAGCCTGATCGGAGTGTCCAATGCCCATATCTTCACATATTTGCAGCTGACGGAAGAACATGTAATTTGGTATACAGTAGCATCTTAGAATAATGATCTGTTTTGAGTACTTTTAAAGAGGAATTATATATTAAACGTAGATACTTTCGATTTTTAAAAATATTAATAGTTTAAGTTATTGAATATTTGTTGTTAATTATTAAAATAAATTACGTTTTCAGTTTTTTTAAACTAAGCTCAATTTTAGAATTTTTAAATTTTATTGGTTCCAGTCAAACAATAAAAAAATTACCATATTATATTATTTACTTTCTAATGATAATGATTGCGACTTTGACAGTTATTTAAAGACATCAATGCGAGCGGAGCCGAGGGTAAAAGCTAGTTTATAATTAAAGTCGTATTGTAATTTCAGCGTCAAAGTACATTATTATTGCTTTAAATACAATGTTATTGTATGGGGGGGCGAGGAAATTTATGATTGAAAATTGGGTCGCCAATATTTAAAATTTGAGATGCACTGAACTTATTGGTAAACTTTTTATTTTAGAATATCATACATGATTTATAGCATATCATATTCGATTGTGTCATATGTAACATCTACGTACTAAAGTATCATTGAATTTTGTAGATAGGATGCAAAAATGAGAAAAATTTATGAAATTAATATACTTAACTATTAATCATTTGTAAGAAAATAAAAATTAACTGGATTTTTATTTCTCATATAAAATTCTGTTTTTGTTTTTTTTTGGTCATAATACTGCAATTTTTACCTTCAACATTAAAATTCTGTAAAATATAGAGTATGTTGTACGGAAATCATTAATATAAAACATTATCTTGTAGATTATTACACACAAATTCAAATGTTTAATATTATTCAGTCAACTATATAGAAACAAATCTTTTGCGGAAAAAAATTCACAGGTCACAAAAAACAGAAATTTTTTTGTTGAATATTTTTTATATGCCACGAAAACAATAAATTAATAGTTTCGTATTCGTTTAATTAATAATCATTGAATTCATTACCGTCTAATTGATTCGATCAGCTGAACTATTTTTTAGCACATTTGGCAGCAATTAATCGTGTAAATGTAATTCAAGAATTGGCTCTGTGCATTAAATATTTAAATTCTACGGGGATATAATGCTTAATTATTTAAAGAAATTTAGAAGTGATACTTTAAATTTATAAGAGGACATTTTCTTTCTAAACTTATAATAATCAAATTTATATTATTTGAAGACTCCTAAATTTCTTTGCGTATTCCAAGAAAAAGAAATTCTTTGTGTTCATCTTTAAATTTGACTTTTTTTTCTTTTGCTAAATCCTATGTTGTATTTTGCAGAGTTTCTTGATGAAATTATTCATTCAAGAGTATCTTGATAAAAAATGTTTAAAACTCGGTTTATTAAGTCATCAAATACTTTTTTTCTGCTAAACATAATTATTACAAAAATATGTTAACAAACTTTATATCAAGTGTTTTAAATGATTCAGTTTTATTTATTTATTTTACTGTTCATTTTATGCTACTACATACAAAATACCATATTTAATTAAATATTTGGAAATTCTACATCGTCTGAGTTTTTTACGTATGTTTTAAATTTTGATTTTTAAAAATTTAAATACTTTTGGTTAATTCCTTATAGTGGTTGCGGTAACCTAGTAGTTATGGTCACGAACTAAAGGCTGGAATGTCTCGGGTTCGAGTCCTAGTGCCACGAGGGATCCACCTTGTAGAGCAGGCCGATGTACATTAAATCCGTAGAGGCTCAATGTCCTCCCGATGATGTGGTGTGGCAGTTAGGAAAGGGGGTTGCCAGCTCATATTTTAGTATAATCAGTAAAAATTTCTAGTCAACATATATTAAGACTGGATCTAATCTAGAAATTTTATATCTCTTACTATTCTAAATGTATTATTTGTTTTATTTTTATCATTATCTTAATTATTAAAGGAGATCAATCTCTCCTATTTTTAGAAATAAATAACTTTAGTTAAAGTTTTTGTTTTTTACAAAATCAATACTTTGAATTTTCCTCCATTATATTTATTCACAGCTAATTTATTATACACAAAGGTTAATTCATACAAAGTTTTTTTCGATATAATAGTTAAGAGATATAATTTGGAAGTGAATATATACTTGTAGTATGATATTTTGTTTCACATTTCTCATTGTTTTTCTCTCTTTTTTTTTATTAATAGTTTTTCGAAAAAATAAAGATTTACAAAAAAATTGTTGATATTGCGTAAGTTAGTGAATAGTTCAAGAAAATTCATTTCTGCTCCAGATAATAAAATCTCTTAAGTAAATGTGTTGAAAATAAATCCAGAATTATTCCGTATAGTTAATTTAGATTTCTTAACTACTGAAACATCATGACTCTTAGACAGGATTCCTGAAAGAGGGATAAAATTGATATCTTATTTGTATTACTTGACTTAACAAGAAATTGACAATCATCGATATAAATATATTTATCTTGAATTAACATATCAAAATTTTAACATTTATTTATAAAACAAACTAACGCAATTTAGATCAAAGGATTTTAGAGGTTTGCTAGTGCCTTTTTGAAATTTCTTTATTCCTTAAAATCCTACATGATCTTTTTTTTTATTGTATCCAGTTAAGGGAAATTTATTAAAGCTCTTTTGTTTCATTTAGTAAAACACTTCTATATACATGTGTGTAAAATAATTAAATGATTCCCCCCCCCCTAAACAACATATAAGGTGCAAAAATTCTTTTCAATGAAAATGTGTGTGTGAGTGAGCTTTTAAAATTTTCCGTTCATAATGATTGAGAACGAACAAAAATATTGTGATTAAAAACATTTCCGAATACGAACATCCCTTTTATTTTTTTTTATATATAACTAAAGATAAAAATTCTTCTGATCTTTCATGTTTAGAAAGACACCGTTTTGATGTCAACAAATCTATAGTACTGTTTTTGCGGCATGGTCCAAAAGATTAAAAAAAAAGGGGAGTGTCAAGAATAGGGAATTCCTTTTGTCAAGAATTGGGGAGTGTTTCAAATACTTGAAAACTATCCTTCAAGTAATACTGGGAATTTCTTTTTCTTTTATTTTTGCTGCTTCGCTACTATAGTTCACTTCTTGTCTGAGAATCATCAGTTTATAAATCTTTTTTTTTTACCAGTCATTTTATTGTAGGCGATCTACAGTTTTAATTAAATATCTTCAACAAGTACGAAATATGAAATATTATGAGTTTTGTTCAGTGATTAATTATATAAAAATACTAGCCGCGCGAGGTATAACGGCTAGTATTTGAACTGATCAAATGAATTTGTTTCACTTGTTAAAAAAGTCTTCTGTTAACAACAAATGAAATCTATATTTTTTCTATATTTATTACAATTGAAACGAAATGCTTTAATTTTCCTACCAATTAAAAAAAATTTACGAAGTTTGTATTCCTTTTTTTATAAACTGTGCTACTTAGAAAAAGCCACAACATTTTAAATTTCACAAAAAGCAAAAAAAAAAAAGCAAAAAAAACAAATCAAATGTGTACTCATTTAAATTTCGAATACTCTTATCCTTATGAGAAAATAAAATGATTTTGAAAGGTAAAAAAAAAGTCAGTTCTTGAAAACACATCTAAAATAAAGTTCAAGTAATGATCAGCGCATATAATATGCTCAATTTAGCCAATTAAGAAACACACATAAAAGCTATTTTGTCTAATCACTACATATTTTCAAAAATTTAGAATGTTATAAAATCAAAGTATTGAAAATTAGGGAATATAAAATGTTTAATATTTTTATATAGTTTGACAAAGCTAATAGTAAATATGCTCTGGATATTAAAACATTTGAATAGCAATGTGCTTAAATAAAGTTAAAGCTTAATCAATTGAATTTAATTGAAGGTTGCGCACGAAAGATGAAAATATACATGTCAGATGGATTAGCTATTGAATGATTCTTTTAGAAGAAAATTATCCCATATTCACATTGAACAATTAAAGTTATTCAACATTTTTAAACCTAAAAATTAAATTTTAAATAATAATCAAATAGTGTTATTAATTAAAAATAACAAAATGGACAACTAATTTATAACTTAATTTAACATTGAAATTAAGAACATGGGTTCTTTGGCTGCAGACTTCAAATTTATATGCAATCACACCTCAGCTGGGACGTTTAATTTGTATTTTATTAACTACTACACAACATCATCTGAGAAATTTGAAATCCTGTCCTTATATTGGTCACTTGCAGAATTTCACAAAGTGGGTTCTGGTAAAATCAGATCGAACCCATGACTAATCTTTTAGACCTCGACCCATTAAAAGATAAAAGCTGTAGAAATATCTTATACGAAGTAAAATAGACGTGAAAACTAAATACTATGTAGAATTTTCCTTAGAATGTAGATTCTTATAAATAGGTCTGTGGTACTGCGGAAATTATAAAAGAAAGTAGAAAATAGAAACGATCATTTAAGCATTAAAAACTAAACTTATTAAAAAGATTTTTGAAGGGAAATTAAATTGATTGATTTGAACATACCAAATTGTATTGTACCTTAAATTTCATATGAATTTAAACTTACCAATAATTTTATTTTATATAATTATTCCACTTAACAAATGGTTAGAAATTTGTATTTAGCTTTATAATATAACAATTCAAATCAAATAATAAATAGAATGTTTTTCGATAAAATGAATTTACTTAATTAACCAATACTTAAATTAAGTGTTTTAAATTCATTAGAATTCCATGCTTCAGAAAATAATGTAGGCAAAATGCAGAATCTTCCTCCAAATTAAACACAATACATTCAGGAGAGAGACCCATTTTTACTTTTAAATTAGTATTACGATGCATAATCTGTTCTTGCATTTCTTGGTATAAATATTCTCGTAGAAATAATTTACATCTGAATATTCCTTTTCAAATTTTCATAAAACGACACTTTTTAAATTAACGAATGCTTCATTTCATAGAGAATGCCATTTTCCACTATGAATAATATAATTATTGACAAATTCCAACACGTTCACCAGATCAGTTTAGCAAATATAAACCGTCAGAATAAGCTGTTTTACTGATAAAATACCTGTAATTGTTAAAATAATTAATCAAATTTAGTTTTTAAAATAAATATGTTATAGACATATATTTACAACATATATGTATATTAAATAAATTACATATAATTTATTATTTTACAGAAAGTAAATACAGGTAGTAGGTAAAAGGTTCTAAAGATAATTTTATAAAATCACTCAAGTAATATAGTGACGCTTTAAACTTTTGTTTTAGTAAGCAGTGCGATTCCCAGAGTGGTCTATACAGACCCTAAGGGTCTATGACCAAATCTGCATGGCTTCACGTCAAACAATAATTTGGGGTTCATTGAGGTATGAAAGGATAGTGGATCTCATAAAGTAAGAACGACTTTTACTTAAAGAAAATTTAATCAAGTGGAAACTAAATTTTACCGGTTTAACAGATTTATTTACTGCATTTAATGAGAGGTTGTTTGTACTACAAGTGGACAGCATGAATTATTAAAAGACTAAGAACTATTCTAGCATTTCTTCCAGATAAAGAAGGATAATACTAGAGATCTCGACTTTATCATTGGACATAGACAATCTGTCAAGACATTATTAACCAACGTTCAACAGTGCTAAATACCTTTAATTCAGTTTGAAACCAGGTGTGAGAATGTTTAACTATGGTAATACCAATAATATCGGCAATGCATTCATATGGTCACATTGAAGAAAAAATGTTACATTACAATAGGGACTGATCGTAATGACCTCTAACGAAGGTCTTAAAGTTTAGAAACAGATGTCAGGAATTTTGGCTTTAAAAAATGAAACCTGTTATTAGTCCCGAACTATAGAATATCGTGAGGAAATGTGTTAAATTGCTTTTCCTATTGTGAAGAAGTTTCAACGCAGTTTCCTATCACCAAAACTAAAAAAAAAAAAAAAAATTGGACACTATTAACAGAGGAGATTTAAGGTTAAATCTGACAAAATTGATACCAAATGTTGAAAATTTGATATTGTTACACCCGATCCTCCCATTAAAATAATTTGTTTATTTTTTTAGATATTTTATTTAACAGTTTTATTTATTAATTAACTTTTAATTTAATTAATTCACGGTGATTTTTAAATTTTAAACACTATACTTCATTACAGATAGAAATTTAATTCTTTTAAAGTAGGGGTAGTAGTGCCAGCTGTCAAAAAGACAGTTAAGTTGATAAATTTGCAAAAACTCAATATTAATTAAGCAGATGTCTATCCCAATCATTTCCCCCTGAAAAACATGACAAGGGGTCTATGAGACAAAAAAGCTTGGGAACATATGTTTTGAAGAGTCCAGAAAAAAACAAATGTTTTATTACATATATAGTGAAAATCACTTAACACGAAACTGAAGGGACTGAAATATTTTTTTGAAGAACTTCGTGTTAAGAGATATTGCAACAAAAAAAAACATATCAACAAAATTAAGTTTATTAGAGCTTATTTTATCTACATAGAATGTATATGCATGTATTTCATAAAAATCAGTGAAACAAAAACATTCACAAGAACTAAATTAAATTTAATACAACATTTTAAAGTTTTTTGAAAAACAAAACATTTATTGAGTTTTGAGAAAATAATCTAATATTTTTCTTTGCATTGGCTTTTTTTATCATCAAACTGTCAACAAATTGTTCAATGTCGTTCATTTTGTTATTCATTTCACCATTGGGATGCATGTGTGTGTCTTAAAACTGCGCACACTTTGTATTGTGTTAAGATAAAAGCACTGCAAATTTCTAAATCTTTAGTGAAGTAACAAATATGAAAAAAAAAATGTTTGTAAAAAGTCACGCAATTAAAATATGATACTATTTGGTATTTTCAAATCAGCCCATATATTCAAGGGAAATCTACAACATTTCATAATACTTATTATCTAATGTCTTAAACTTAATCATTAGCATTTTTTTTCCAACTATCTTTTATAAACTTGGAAACTGCATTTCATGAAAGGTTTCTGTAATATACTCCTGGGTATAATAATCTGCATTTTGAGGAATAATTCTATATGTTTAATTAGAACATTAATTTTTATTTTATATTAAAATCTTTTTTGTATATTTTATTGTTTTTTAAAGAGCCGCAGCTGAGTTGTGATTTGAATTTTGATTTTAGCAAAGGTATATTATATGAAACTCTGCAAGTGCTAATTATAACGTGAAACGGGTGATATTGTGTACAAGTTAGGATAATACCAGTTAGTGAACCAGTTTACGTGCCACAGTGGTATTCAAGCTTTTTAAACTCACGTAATCCTTAGAACTATTAGGTATTTTCAGGGAGCTCCATTCCACACACACACAAATACTATAAAGAATGCAATTAAAAAAATAATATTTTGAAGTAGATCAACATGTTATAGGTACTTCATGTACAGACAATTTTTAAAAAAAGTACTATATTTTTCATCAAAAATTTTACTGTGATTTTTTAATATAATTTATACTCACTAATAATATTAATTTGTGATCTAAGTAACACTTAATCATGTGTTATATTCAGTATTTAGAATATGTGCTTGTTATACAAACTGTTAAATTCTAGATCTATTGAAATCATCTGCAATCGCATTTTATATTCTAAGTGTTTCATTTTTTTTCTTATATTTTTATATTTTTTTCCCGCAGATACATTCAAAAATGTTTTTCCATTTAAATGCATAGTTCTGAAGGGCATTAAAATGTTTAAACTGTGAAACAAATCCCATGTATTTTGCATGAATTCGCATCCTAAAATTTAGGAGCTGTTATTGCGTAAAGTTAGATTTTAATGTCGAATCTGATGATCTATCGAAAAGTTGCTTCTTTTCTTTCATTATAGGTATTATTTCCGCAAACGGAAAAAGGTGTATTTTCCATTAGAAAACTATTTAGCTTTAAAGGACATTGTACTAGCGACTATAAAATCATTTCATTGAACTCTGGAATAGTAAGCAATAGAATATAATGTTAATAAATTCCAATTAATTATGCTAATCAATATTTAAATTTCATTCTAGATAAGGGCTTTGAAGATTTGACTTTCTTCTTAAATCCTAAAAATGATTTTACTTTTTAAAATGACAGGGATATACTAAGGATTTAAATAGATAAATATTTTTTTCTAATAAAATTGAAATTTTGCTGATATTTCTAACTAAGCAGTAATAATAACACAAAAAAGAAATTCAAATTTTATTGAATTTTACTGTTTGAGGTAAAAACTACAGTATAATGACAAAAAAAAACTTTTTATGAGAAATAAAAAATCCAGTTAGTTTTAATTTTTTACAAATTTAGAGAAATGTATGATTGGTTTTATAAATTTTCTCATTTTTGCGTCCCATCCACAAAATTATCATATTAATCATATTTTTATTGGCTCTAGTCTATAGCCAAATCTAAATCTAATGTTAGATTTTTTTGAAGATTGACTATGATCTCTGAAAAAATCTAAATCGTATTGATTAAAACGTTTATTTTTGTTTCGTAAAGAGAAAAGTGATTTCTAAAACATTCTTTTTTCACGTTCAAAATTTCACAGTTAGTGTAATTTTCAGCATTTAGTACTATTAAAATATTTTTAAAATCCAATTCTGAGTTTTTGATATTTGTATGATATTTTTAAATATGCAATAACACTTTTTAGAAAATTGTGGGTTATGGAACACATAAATTTAAATATCTTTCCATAGAAAGTATGCAAATTTTGTTTTAATTTTTACATCGATATTCAGACTAAATAAATTGTAATTTTGTCTTTAATTGCAGTTGAAGTTGGTTGAATTAATGAAATATTGTTAACTCTTGCATGGGCACTTAATGAAGTGCTAGCTTTAAGTTTATCCAATTCTTTATTTAACCCTCTGAGTGTTCATCCTTGTCCTGAAAAATCATTCCGAAAGCGTTTACTTCTTTTTTGAGAATTCCTTCGAAAGTGCAACACATTTAATTCCTTTCCCCTTTAAAGTTAGCGGGAGGTCTACAGGGGAAGATTTTATTACTCAGTTCGGCCTCTTTGTTACTTTAAATCCAGGAGAAAACTCGTCCACAGCTGTGACGTTGCCTTGTGTGAATTTTGGGTGGAAAAAGCGGGTCCACGGGTTGTTTGATCGGTTAAGTCACAATAAAAGTGAAGAGTTAAAAAAAAACTCGAAAGAAAGAAACTTGTTACAAAAGTTGAAAAATACTTGTTTATTTTAAACAAAACAAAATTTTAAAAAATTAATTTAAGAAAAATAAACTATTTTGGACTAACGATTTGAGCCAGGAAAAAGTACCTTGTATTTTTTGTGGAATATGAGACTAAGAAAACACAAATACATCGTAATGTTTTTTAAAAAGTAACTATGTAAAAAAGAGTAAAAGTGACCATCTCTCTCTTTTTAAACAAAAAGAGGATAAATGAAGTATCGTTACATACGACGATTATGTTTATGAAATGAAATCAATCTTCCTCTATTCAATTATATTTTAAATTTAAAGTAACATAAAGAGGGATTTCAATACTTTTAATTTATATATATTTTAATCCTATAAATGATGTTTTATGTTAAATTAATTTTTCGGGAAAATCTAAATTTTATTTCATAGTCAAACAACTTGTACTAAGCAAAAATACCTTCTTTACATAGGCATTTGTGACGGAGCAAAAAGCAAATTTAGTCAAATTTTTTCTTTTTATTTTAATGGGAATATATTTTTCTTCAAAATGGTATAAGTATTTCTAACCATTTTCTATTAAAATTTAATTTTTTATTTTTCTGTTTCTTTAGTGTTAAACGGAAAATTCACCGATAAATACAACTTTCACACAATTCAATCATTACAAATTCTAATGAGAAAAAAACTTCTCCCAATTAATTTTGTCTTTCAAAACAGTACACTTAAAACAATTTTGCTCAGTGAAGCTAACCGACAATTCCACAGTGTATTCATATTAATTTTTTTAAAAAAAATAACATTCGGAAATGCTGTATTCAATTTTTTGAGTATAAAAAAATAATGCCTGCTGTGGAGAAGACAGAGAATGAGATGTGATGTATGGTTTTGAAAGAATGTTTTCGTACATGTAGAGTATTTTTGAAAATTTAAATATCACCAAAGCTGATCATATGATTGTAAATGAGTCTTATTTTAGAATGTGAGCTGTGGGGTATCAAAATTAACATTTTACTTTTAAATAGCCAAGGAGTTTATACTCAATATCCTCTTCATAAAATTGCTTACAACTTTTATTCAAATTGTAAAGGAACTGAAATATAAATATCTGACTTACTCCAGTCAAAAATATTCATATTATGTGAAAATACTGTTCCTCCACTTATTTAAGTACGTTTATAAGCTATAGCCCAAAGCAATATTTTATTTTTATAAACGAGGCACAAAAATTCAGTTATAAAAATATATTTTTCATTTTAGAACATATAAACCGTACACGGATTGTAAGACCATTTCTAAAATATTAAGAGTTTTTAGAGGAACAAAAACATATAATTTTGGGTAGTTCAAATTTTAATATAATACGCAAATATATATATTATTAAGCAAATACGTTTGACAAGAAAAAAGTAATTTATTTAAATCTTGTATTGCATGAATAAAATAAATCAAAGATCCTCCTGAAATAAACACAATTGAAGGGAAAATGTTTAATTTGCAATCGATAGCATATAAACATTTCTGTTAGAGGTATCCCCGAAGTGACGCAATCCTATTCGGTAAAAAAAAAACTTACTGCTGGAATCATACAATTTCCTAATGAATGGGTGAATCCGAATATTTTTTTCATGTAAACTGTTTGGACGGAAATGGCTAAATAGGAACATTTAATAATTTGCATAAATTAAAATTAACCGTTATAGTTTATATAATTTCTTAAAATTACAAAAGGTGTATTTCGGAAGCACAAGTTTTAATAGGAGTACGGCTTATGAAAAGTAGAACAAATATATCTGAAGGACTATGGTTTGTTACCTTAAATATTGTGAGTGAGTGAGTGAGTGATTTTGGGGTTTATTGGCGCAAGAGCCGATTTCGGCTATACTGCGCCAAACATTTGTTTTAATATCTGTGGTCTAGACGGGAAGAGAGAAAGAAAGAATGAATTGAATGACAAGAAAGAGGGTCGAAAATAGAGAAGGATCACTAGGGTACCCCGGGTTCGTGAAGCCCGTGTTTGCCAAAGACAGTAAACCCCGTGGGAAAAGGAAAAGATCACTAGGGCACCTCGGGATTGTGTGACACCCGTACTCACCTAAAGAAGGTGAGCTCCCTGAGGGGCTTAAATATTGTGAAACACAACAAAGTATATTGGAAATCAATTCCCCAATTCATGTTAATAAAAATGTATGAAAAAACTGCAAGACTTATTTTTGTATTTGTAATTATTATAATTTTTCCTGAAAACTGCAATTTCTTGTGCGGCACCCATCAAAACCGCTGGGCCCTCACTTTTTGCCCAGCTCACCCCTACCTAAACCAGCTCTGCTCTAGCAAGTGAAAATGCCGTCTTCTCTGTTTATCAAGGTTATGCATTGCAGACTGCATCCTGTATGTTAGATGTTCGTTTTTTTCTTCTACGTCAATCTGTTAAAATCTGAATTTAAAATTATATGAAATTCTTAACATTCGCAACAATGCCCTTTATAATTTTTTTAATAGTATATGAATGCGTCTTCAAACATTACATTACATTTATGTTGACTTTTTAATTAATATTAAGTATAACTTAACGCAGAGATTTTCTGAATTTTAAAATAGATAGTTCAAAAACTCTTGTAGATATGATCATAATTTTTCATTCCTGTGTTTTAGCTTCTCAGTAGTGCTTCTACTTAAAAATTTATTGTATATTCATCAAATTTTTCAGCATAATTTTTGCTCTTAACATACAGTTTTAACCGGAATTGTATGAAATTTACGAAATGCATTAAAATGCTTAAGATTCTTATGTTAAAATTTTAATTTAATATTTTATTCGAAGAATTGTTAGTACTTATTTTAAATAATTTTTAACTGAGTATGTGCACGATACATAAATATTTTTTTCTGAAATTTCAAATACAATTTCTAAAATAAAATTCCTAGTTTTGTATGAAAATCTGGATATTTTCTGAATGTTAATTATAATAGATATCCAGATTTTAATTACTTGTTCTTCAGTTAGCTTTAAAAAAATAAATATTTATAAATTTTGCATAAACAAATATGTTTAAAAATTTTTTTCAAATTTATCTTTATATTTATATATATGCGTAAATGTCAACTGTAAATGTATCCGAATATTTTTAATTACTATTTATTCAAATATTCAAGGTTAAAAATATGAATTGGTATAAAAAACCCCTCATTCATGTTTTCTCTGAAGTAAACTGAAACTCAAGCATTTTTTTTAATTCAAATATAATTTGGTGTATTGTAACAATACGCGCCCTGAACACCTGGCTTTAAAATTAAAAATAAATAAATAATGGATCTGAATTAGTTTCTTCATTATTATTTTTATGAAAGCGTAAGAATTTTTTACAAATAATTTGATGCAAAAGTTTAAAAATTATTCATTTTTAGTAGTTGGAAAGTTTAAAAGGTTTTAAATTTTGAAGCGTTCGGTTTCTTATTAACTTTTTTGACACCTTATAATGAAATAATCATGGTTTAAAAACTGAAAACATGGGTTAAGAGAAGAAAAATGAAGCAATTAAATATAGTTCTAGATATTATATAGAGATTTATGTAGTTTAAAAACTTAATTTTCCGTTTCATCATTTTAAGATGAAGAAAAGAATACGAGTTAATCAAGCAAAGAGAATATACTTAAAAAGTTATTTGTCCAACTATATAAAATAGCAGATTACAGTCCCAACTTATTAAAACTTCAAATTAATATAAAATCAAAAGTGAGTTATATAATATTTTATTTCTACGTTGGAACATTTTTCAAAACTTGAAAAAAAAAGTTAAATTGCTAAAAGTACAAAAAGAATTTATTTAATTCAAACGCAATAATATCTCAAATGAAGCTAAATTACAAACACTAACTTATAGTTCGTTCACTAAGGGGTCTAAAGAAATTCTTCCCAACTTTTTTATGATTGCTTCAGGGTCAAAACGCAGGGTTCCCCGAGAGCAATAAAACTTCCTCTCAGTGACCATTGTGTCGTCCCAACCCTCCCTAATTTTCTTTCATGGTGTTAAACCATAAAAGAGGGGAAAGGATTTCAGAAAAACACGGCCTACCCACTTTTGAAGCACTCTCTTGAAGTGAGAAAAAGACGTGTGGTGCGTTTTCGAAGCATCTCTAGACGTGCGGAAAAAGACGTTCAAACCGCTAAGAGGGTTAAGTCATTTGAAAATCCACAAAAATACCCAGAACTCGCAAAAGCGAATCTTTCAACACTTTTCCGGGAGGAGGAGAAAAAAAAACGGACATGGCTATGGTTTTTTATTTTATTATGTGCCAGCTGCAAAGGTTGTTGTTTGTCGGAAGGAAAATGCATACAGTGAACGGATGGAACGGTCAGCAAGAGATCCTTATCAGAGAAGGAAAAGAGGCCACATTAAAACTTCCACGGTGAGCAGCTTTTTCTTGAACAATAGAGAAGGGTCGTTTTATCCTAGGGGTCAAATTCTGCATAATACGACAC
Organism: Trichonephila clavata; assembly: GCA_019973975.1. Lineage (NCBI taxonomy): Eukaryota > Metazoa > Arthropoda > Arachnida > Araneae > Nephilidae > Trichonephila > Trichonephila clavata. Next base: position 33,344 of record BMAO01017750.1, read on the forward strand.
AGTACCCGTTTGAGATGTTGGGACGTTTCTTCAGCCAAAGGGAAAGGAAAGTGTTTATAGAGGCAACTAATTGTTTAACCCCTCCCCAACGGATTTTCATAGTATTTTTAGCATTGACAACAATGAATACTTATCTGACAGAATGTAGCTGGATTTATAGTTTGTAAAGAGAAACAGGCAAAAATGAGAAAATATAAAACAGTAGGGTGTGGAAATGGCAAAGTCAAAACCAATGGTCAAAAATGTGTCTAAAATAGATTGCCGCCAGTGATCTTCCCAACTCCTTAAAAATGAAGACATGGCAGTTTTAAAGAGAGGTCATCGATTGTGTGGGGACAGAAAGACAAGCAAAACTGTTCTTTTTTTACTCGTGTAGAAGGGGATATTTACCATACAAGGAATTACTTTCTTCCTTTGTAATAACTATCAAAATTCAAATCCCAGGATATTGAATAAACTTAAAGCATAATAAAAGAGATTAAATCACGAAGGATTTTCACTTTGAATTCAAGCAAAATAATTAAAATTAAGAAAAAGCTCAAATAATCAAATTTTTCTTTTGTGTGAAAATCATTAACTTTTCCTTTTGACCCCACTTAAACAAATGAACATTGCTGTTGCATTTTTTTTTAATAACAGCAATAATATTTTCTACGCATTTTGATGCACTCCTCAATAAAGTTATTTTCAAATAAACACAAATTTCTAGTTAAATTTATATTTTATTTAGATCAAAACATCGTAAATTTAAAAAAAAAAACTTATTTGTAACAAAATCTAATATGTACATACAGTAGCGCATACAAACATTTTTTAAGGGGGGAAGGGTCCATTGTAGAAAGTTCCCCAACTTGTATCATACCTCAAGACAAAACCCATTAATTCTTCTGATTTTGTCGATTTTGATAACAAAAAACAGTAAAAAATAAATTACTGAATTAATAGTTAGCAATAATTAATAAAATTAATTTGTTAATTGCAAGTACTTAATTAAATTTTGCATTATATACATATAGGATTATCATCAACTGAAAAAAACTCAAGGGCTTTGGTGGGGGTCCCCCCCCTTGTGTGCGCCATTGTGTACATATCTTTTCACTTTTTAGCAAAATTTTTGAAATTTATGGGAAAGTTAATACATAAACGATACATTTAAAAAACTAAAATTAAAGTATAAATTTAATTTCTTTTACGTGAAAATCTAATTTTTTTTCTGTTGAAAGGAGTAATTGAATTCTTTCTGAATATTTATGCGATGTTGAAAAGAAAATATATAACACTTTTAAACTTGTTTTATAATTCAGTCTAAGAATCAGTGGCGTGCACATACCTCTTTTTTGAGGGGGGAGCGAGGGGTAAAAAACACATAGACCTAAGCGCGAAGGCATAAGCTCTATGGCGAAAATTAAAAACTTAGTCTAAGGAGGGGGATTGAACTCTCAAACCCTCCCCTTGTGTGTGTACGCGCCACTGCTAAGAATTACTTGTAATGAATACATTCTCTTATATTTGAAGTTAATGAGGAATCCCAATAAGTTGGATTCAGATACACAAAAAATTGCTATACTTACACTATAAATCTATTTAACAAAATAAGTGGATTTATGTTTGATATATATAAAAAAACAAACCATTGAATTGCACTTTAATTAAAATATTCTTTACTATCTGGATTGAAATTAAAGTTTTGTATGAAATTATAAAATCAAGATATCTATCTTCATTAATTCATATATTTCCTTTTTATAATAATCTTCATTTGAAAATGTTGAAGTAATGAAATTCACTAACATTTGCATTCAATTTTCTTGTTGAAAATAAGTGTTCCAAAGTGGTAGTTAAAATTTGCTTTCTTTCTTGTAGCCAGCTCTGACGGCAAGTTTTCCTCATTCTGAAGAACAATTATTCCTGCATAAAAAAATTCAATAATGAAGTAAATTTGACAATATTAATTAAATTGACAATTACTCGATAATTATTGCAAATTTGAATTTTTATACAGCTTTCGCAGCCAGCAGTACTCATAAAAAATCAATTATTTTCAAACTATACATAGTTTATTAATTAAAAATGAAATAAAATTTTTTAAATTTATTTAAATAATAAGAACTACAAATCCCCATTAGTTTTAAAAATAAAATTTGAGAAAACATATAGAACACGAACGTATATTTTTTGCGGCAGTTTTTGAAAAGAAAAAAAAATGAATATAGAATTTTTTAGAAATATTCCCAAATTTTATATTGGAAAGATAGCTGCATTTTTAAGAATAACATTAAAGCTACTTTTGTATTTGTATAAATACATTTTGAAAAACCGAATGCAAAGGATGATAACATTTAATTTTGACTCTTATCACTTCATTGTGAATGTGGTGTGGCAGTTAGGGAACGATGTACCCATCTTCCGTCATCCTCTTCCTCTTAAAAATGTGTAGAGATAGCATTTCCAATAATTAAATATCAAACAATAAATTTTAAATTAAAACAATGTAATAATTGTTAATAACATTATTCAAGAAAGTAAGAGAGAGAGAGAGAGTTATAATTACATCGCACTATAAAGCTGCACGAACGCTATTGGTGAAGGCCCTCATAATTTCGAACCATGGTCATGTTTTGAGGACGACACTTCAGCTGTCACCCGCTTCTCCTAACATCCACACCACACCAATGGGAGGAATTGGACCCCTCGACATGTTTAACGTGCATCGGCCTCCTTTGCACGGCGGGTCTTCAGCGGTATCAGGCTCAAACTCATGATACGCTAGCTACGATCGGGTGACCTTGACCATTAAGCTATCACGGCCTAGTGGTCAAGCTGCTCATGAAAACTGGCAGTGCATACATAATTCGATTCAAGGTAATTATAGAAAAAATAACAATTTAGAGAAATTTAAAATTTTTATTAATATTTTATCTAAAAAGCTTCAACATTAAAAAAAAAAACGAAGAAAAATTTGTTAATTATTTTTATTGAAATAAATTTTGTAGTCAAAATAGGCTTTTCATTTTTTAAAATTTTATTATCATATCTGTGTAAATCAAATGTTAATTTTTAACATTAAAATAAGGAGTAGTCAAAAATAGTTTTTTGAAGATATTAGAAATACTAACATATAAATATATATGTATATAGCATTTATAAAAAAGTTTAATCGTAAAAATTTTCAAAACAACAGTATATGAAAATACACAGTATAAGTAGAAAATAGTTTTATTGAAAAAAAAATAAAATGTAAAAACTTAAAATATATATATATAAAAATAGATTTATAGAAAATAAACATAGTATGCAATACTAAATCAAGATAAGAGAGAAATTTTTTAAAAATTATGTTTATTTATATATTTTTAAGACTATTTTAATAAATTTCAACATTTTTTATTTCATCTTTAAATATAACGAGATCTCCTTACTTAAAAAAAAAATACCAATCGTTTCAAAAGAAAATTAGAAATTTTATTTAAAAAAAAAAGAAAGAATTGTATGTGTAATGGAACTGTTTTTGAGCGCTTAACATACCAAGCAAAAAAGTTTCTTATATCTTAATCTTTTCAACTAAAATCAAAATAATGTTCAAAAACTAGTTCAAAATTCCTACCCTGAGATAAGCCTAAAACAAATATTAAAAATTCATTTTTTTAATGCATTCTATTTAAAAGTTGTAATAGTATTTCGAACTCTTTTTTTCTGGTGGAAGCCCACAATTTTTAACTCTTTTACTCTAACTTAGTGACGCAGTCAGACGTAAGAAGATCCAACAGACGGGCAGCCACATTTGAATGATACTCGCGCTGCTTGGCGTTTTTGAAGCATGAAAAAGCTCCTGTTTCTGAAGACATCCCTAAAATGCTTTATTTCTCTCTCTCATAGGGGTATAGCTTACGGGAAACGTTTTTGAAAAACAAATCATCATCTAGTATTATTTATTATTCTTAAAGCAAAATTTAGTGGCATTATTGCCTGTGCAAAATAGTCACGATTCGACGGGGTGAAGTTTATCAGAGAATTCCTGACTACTTAACTGTTTCAAACAAAAGACAGCCACAAGAGGCAAACTTTTTCACAGATTTTTTTAAATTAGAAGTAAATGCATGTTGTTTTTGTAAAGTGATCGTGGGAAAAAATGCGCTGATGTATGCAAATGTTTAGGCACAACTGCTTTAAAAATGATAAGACCTCACAGGTTGCTCATAAGATCTATAGTGTCTACACAACTATACGTATCTTTACTTCTATAAAAAATGGTGCAAAAGCACTCGTTTGTTTTCTGTTTTTCAAAACATTGGTGGTTGCCTTCCCGTATTTCATTTTTTCCCAGTGCTTTCTCACAACGAGTGCTTACATTCTCTCCTACTAGAAGGGAAATCTTTTCATGTTAAGATGGGAGGAAATAATGCTTGAAAATGTATAGCAGTTTGTCGGGACCGTTGTATTATTTCGTGTTATCCGATATTTCGCTTTAAGCATTTTTGGGTTAAAAGTATTGAACAGTAAATCATGATTAGCTTTTAATATCTATTCTCTTATTATTGTTTATAGTGCTATATTGTGAATCTTTTGATTCATCTATTTGATTATATGGCATCTTGCTACATTTTGGGATTTTTTTTAAAAAAGCACGTAAAAACCACAATTTGTTTATATAGCACTAAGGTACCTACAACATAAAATAAGATTTAGAAATTCGGTAATTTTCGCTAACATAAAAAATACTATGCGAATATTAAAGTGCTTTTCAAACATTCTTCGTAATGAAAATTATTTAATCAAAATGAGCTGCAAGATTTTTTCTCAAATATTTTCTGTACCAAATATATTAACAAGAAACTACCTTTTAATGGAAATGTAACATTTTTACTAAAAAGGAAAATGGGCGCTGTTAATGACAGCGCTATAAAACCATAAGCAAAAAAAAATCCCTTATTTCCTCTATTTTTTTATAAATTTTAAGGTTATTATAAAAATGAAAACTTATTGTTTCCCCCACAAACATGTTGAATTTAAACACTCCTATGTCTTAGGTAATATAACCATATTAGATATTTTCGTAAAGCAGTTTTCGCAAAACTCCATTTTGAGCTGCCTTTGTTAAGTATCAATCCACAGTGGATTGCCAGTTTCACTGATAAGCAACAAAAAAAAAGAAAGAAAGAAAAAAACTTTTATTCGGTGCAACCAGCTTTGTCACGATCTTTGCTATCAAATGAAGGATATGCGTGAAAAGTAGACATTAATGAACAATGTGTGTGAACCAACACACTGTGCATTAACATTCTGTGTTTTCTTAAACTATGCCAGGCATGTCAAACTCATATGATATAAAGGGCTACATGATCTATTTTAATCAAATTAGGGGCCGCATACTTTAAAAACTCATAAAATAGGGGGTTTTTAATGATAATATTATGCATTATATAACTGTATATAGTTAGTAGATTCAATACATCAAGCTCAATGTATTGTTTATTATACTACACTGTTATTTTATATTTTATGTTATTTTTTTAACTTAAATTATAAATATTTTATTTTATATAAAAAAATTTAAAGTATGAATAAGAAATACAGTTAAATATTATTTTTTACAGAAAATATTTAAATCGGGTTTCAAAAAGGAAGTCATCAAAATTTGGTTAGTATATTGAACTGGTTCTATTCTTAAAACTGATGATAAATGTTGATGATCGTCTAATTTTGATTTTTCTGAATTATTTTTCATTAAAGAAAATATTTGCTCACATAAATGCTTCTGAACATAGCCACTCGAGTAACAAACGACATCATTTTTGTTATTATGGAGCTTGTTGGTGATGCTTTGTCCCCCCCCCCACACCTAGAGACGTGCCGTACAGAGAGAGAGGGGTGCCAGTTAGAACCCCTCCCCCACAATTTGTGTGTGTGTTCAGTAATTCCTGCTCAGTAAATGTGATTAATAGTGAATAATATGCTAAAATGCATTTTTAAATGTAATAGAAATTAATTTATTAGTTAAAATTATGTGAACAATATTAATAAAATGGAAAAAATACTTTTTAATCCAAAAAATATTTCTATTATCAAATAGAATTTCTTTAAAATAAGAATAGGTAACTAGTAAATACGCTGCAAATCTATAAAAAGTTCGTTGCGAAAAGAAACCTTAGAAGATTTATATTTAAAAATTTCGAAGAAGTCTTGGAGGGCCGCAAAATACGCCCTTGTGGGTCACATGCGGCACATGTGGAGCACATGTGTGTCTGAAAAGCCTGAACTATGCTGTGCTATTGGGAAATCACGACTTATTTTGAAATAACTATTTAAAATTCAGCATATTTATTCGACGTATATAAGCTTCACTTTTAGAAATTGTACAAAATTTTGCTTGATTGATAGAACTAAAAGCGGCCGCCTCTTGTTTTAGCCGCCGTCGAGCGTTGCACGCTCTGCACACCTGCTAGGATCGCCCCTGTCCCTACTTCCCATAGCTTCAGTTCTCCTCCCACCCTCTCATTAATAGACCAGCTCATTTTCATTCAGTTTATAGCTACTAGTGCAAACGAGCTACCTTCCCCCTACCCCAATTTCCAAGGAAAATACCAATGCTAGCGATAAAGACAAAGAAATCTGCGTTGTTGAAAGTAACGATGAAAATCCGATCTAGCTCAAGTTATTGAACTTGTTAAGCTAGTACCTAAAACCTTAAAAAGATCCCGAGAAATACTAAATCTTATTCCCAAACTCAAAAAAAGGAGATGACAAAACCCAGACCTATCTGCAAGGTAAGCAAAAATGTTCTTGCCTTTTTTAATGACCCAATAGAATATGACATACAGACAGCGTAGCCGATTGTTAGTCCTCGAAAAGTTACACCTTCTCCCAACATGTCTTCAGTTGTTCAACCCCCTTGCGGTAAAATTTGGGGGTGTGGGACGCAAAGAATTCAGTGAGAGCTTGGCACATGTCTGCTTCATTGATGAAGGATTTACCACGAAGATGATTTTGCAGGGAATGGAAGAAGGGGAAATCTGATGGGGCAAGGTCAGGTGGTAAGGAGGATGGCACAAAGTCTCCCAACCAAGTCGCTGTATCGTATTCCTGACCACCCGCGCAACATGCGGCCTTGCGTTAACATGTAACAACAGTAGACCCTTTCGATTAAACAGTGCTGGCTCTTTCCGATGCAATGCTTGTTTTATACGTTCCAATTGCTGCAAATACAAGTCCGCAGTGTCCGTTTGGCCCGGTGGTAGCTACTCAAAGTAAACCACTTGATGGCAAGTCCACCAGACACAAAGCATAATCTTGCGTGGAGGCATAGGTGGTCTTGCGCTGTATGGGACAGTATCCTGAGGTGACAACCAATGTTTGGAATGCTTCGGTGTGTCATACAGGGCCCACTTCTCGTCACTGATAGGCGCCCGATAGAATATGGATGCGCTATGGTGGCGAGAAAGCAACGATAAACAAGCTTCCACTCGTTGCTTATGGACTTTCAACAACGTGTGAGGAACTCACTTGCTCAGCCTGTGCGTCTTGCCTAAGCCGTGCAGATGAAGTCTAATGGTTTCAATAGAAGTGCTGAATTGTCTGGCAAGTTCATCACACGTTTGACTACTGTCCTCCTCAATTGCTCCCTTCAGGGCTTAGTCATCCAATGTCTGTGGTCATCCTGTTCGAGTTTTATCACAGAGGGACAAATCTCCCGACCTGAATTTTTGAAACCAATGCCTGGCCGTACGTTCATGGACAGCACTATTCCCAAACGCTTGACATATTGGGCGACTTGATGCAGCGGCTGAGAAGCCCACTTTGAAGTCGTAAAGTAAACAACCCCGAACGACCTCCTTCGAGACGTCCATTTCGCTTCGCTACTGTACGATATCCGATTGATGAAGGTGCTACGGTGCTGTTATTGTGCATCTGGGCCACTAGTGTCCCTCCATCCCATATCCGATATATAGATATGATGAATGTGAATGGACGTTATAATGTGGGCATCTGGACTGTGAAACAGTCTTCAATCCCATATCCTGGTTGACTTTGATGTTGGGCAGGGCGATATTGGGGTTTTTCCTTCTGCTTAACAGGAATCATGGCTATTGGCTAAGACGATGGCATTCGGGAGGCGTGGCAATGATTCTTCATCTGGCTGCTATAGAGATGATTTTTCCCCGGCTTGGTGAGAGCTTAGAGCTTGCTCTCTGATTGATCGTTGGTAGCGTGATCAGACTCCTATTGACTGCCCTGGGGGCTGGGAATAAAGAAAGTGGAAGGTGCTTGTCTAGTGGAATAGGTAAAATTTAATATGAGGAAATTAAAAAGGAAAAATGGTAAATGAATTTACTGAGATGCAATAATAAAAATTATTGCGAGAATAAAAACAATTAGGGGGGGGGGTGTAAGAATAGAGAAGTATTCTTCTCGGTCTTTTGATATCTATATTGGGATCGTATAGGATTAAGTTAAGCATATTATCGTTATTTGTACCTGGGATAGCATTAAAGAAGTTAATTGCAATCTTCTGAATATGAGATTTAAAGCTGCTGATTTGTAAGGCATTCCGTACGTCGCCATTACGCATATATCTTGTGGCTCTGACAATCATGTGTATGTAAGAATTTTGTACAGTATCTAGAATTTCAATATTGGTTTTAGCAGCATATATTCCCAGACTAGACAAGCATAAGCGATAATGGGACGCATAACGACTGTATAGAGAAGCACTTCGTTATCTATAATTAAATTAGAGTTCCGGGCAATTAAGGGGAAAAGTTTAAACATGACTTTCCGGAAATTATCGCGGGCGTATAAGATGTGTTGTTTCCAAGTTAGGTGTGAATCTAAAATGACGCCAAGTTATTTAGTTTGCTGAGACCATGGTATTTGTTTATCGTACACGAAAAGTGGGGGTGGTGTAGTGTGTTTTTTTGTGAAAATAACAGCTGAGTATTTTTCTACATTAATACTGATTTTCCACTTGTCGTAAAAATTCTCTAACAGTTGTAGGTGTTTGTTCAGGGCGAAGGTGACAGATTTCATGTTTTTGTAGGTCGCGTGAATGGCCGTATCGTCTGCGTACATGTTAATTTTTGTTAGTGAGTAATTGGGGATATCGTTAATATAAAGAATAAATAGCAGGGGTCCCAAGAGACTACCTTGCGGACATCCTGCGGTGATGCTATGCAAGTTAGAAAAAGAGTCATTTATCCTGATTTTGAAAGATCGGTTGTAAAAGAATAATAAGAATAGAGATAAGAATACAAAAGACGGATGATGGGAGAGGGAAAATTTTGGATAATTAGTTTGAAAGCGAGTCCATTAATCCAAACACGGTCGAAGGCTTTCTGGATATCCAGAAATATAACTCCCATGCTCTTTTTCTGTAAACCTTCCGAGGTATATATATATATATATATATATATATATATATATATATATATATATATATATATGTTCAGTTAGTCTGAGTAAGGGATGCAAAGTTGAGTTTATTTATGAAACCGTATTGATTAGGATTAAGGAGGTCTTTATCTTAATGAAGTTTTTGAGTCTGTGAAGAATGATGGATAGTTTACTAAGGGTAGAAAGCTACGAGATAGGTAACTAACTATCTTGTAGGTTTGGATTTTTACCGGGTTTGTTAATTGGAAATATAATGGCTTCTTTCCAGTTATCAGGAAATGATTGAATTTAAGAATTTTATTAATTAGGATGGTTAAAATTAGAATAAGTTTGATGGGAAAAATTTTTAACATTTTATTAGTAATTCCGTCTTTACAGGGTGCCTTTCTGGCATTAGTATGTTTAATGTAGTGGATTATTTCATCCGGCAAGGCCGGCTCAAGATAGTTAGTAGGGGAAGTAGAAAGGAAGCTATTGACAGCAGTGTTAATTATTTCGTCGTCTTCATTAAAGTTATCGTTAGTACGCTCATTTTCAATAAAATTATTTTTGATGTTAATAGCAAGAAGGTTAGCTTTTTGCAAATCGGTGACGGCCGTTTCAGTGGTGCAGTTAAGAGATGGGATTTTAGGACTTTTGTTTTTGAAGAATTTTTGCGCCTCCCAGTGACTGTTGTCACTAGTGTTAAGGGCTTCTCATGTCTATTATTCAAGGTGTTAGTAGTGTATTTTTTTTAGTTCTTTCTTGAGATTAGCTTGTGCTCTATTGTAATAAGTTTTGAACCTGGGGTTTAGAGTTTGTTGATAGTGTTTTCTGAACCAATTTTTCACTTTGATAAGTTGGTTTATGTAAGGAGGAGTGAAATTTCGATGAGCGTTTTCTATTGGCTGGGAGGCGTGGCTATGTGTTTCGATGACCACGTCGGTGAACTCTGCGGTTTTGCATTCTAAATCGTTAGTATTATTAATGCTATTTGGGTGATAATTAAAAAAAGAGAAATTTTTATTCAATTTAGTTTTGAAATCCTTCCAATCTGTGGTGACCGCTCTTGGATTAGAGGGTTCTACAGGACGTTTAAAGTTAAAGTTAAGGAAAACTGGTTTATGGTTGGAAGATAGGTCACTGATTGAGTTAATAGTAAAGCGGTAGATAAAATGTTTTAATAAGAGCGATATCAATGGTATTTGCCGAATTATGACCAAGTCTAGTAGGGGAGTCTGGGAAAGCTATTTTTAAGTTTAGAATGTTCGCGAAATTGAAAAGATGACATTCCTCTATTAGAAATAATGTTACAGGTTCAGGCATTGTGGGTTGCATTAAAATCTCCGAAAATGACACAATTTGAAGGCATGATTTGACTGGTTTGAAGAAAGTATTGTAGGTCGATGGTAAATAAATTTGTGTCAGAGGAGAGGGGAATATAGATAGAGACTATTGAGATGGGATCATGCTTTGGGGATGTTAGAATGATGTTAGTTGCTTCAAAAGCGCGGAGAGGTGGAGCAGGAAGACAATAATGATTGAGCGACTTTCTAACTAGGATATGAATTCCACCAGCGGCCTGTGCGTCTGTGATTCTGTTATTTCTGTGGCATGTGTAGCTTGCAATGTTGAAAGTGTGTGAAGGTTTCAGGTGTGTTTCTTGTATGAGAAAAATATCGGGGGAGTGCTTCTCTATGGAAATTCGTAACTCAGAACTACGTCTTAGCAGTCCGTTTGCGTTCCAAGAACACAAACTGAAGCTAATGGGGGAGCTACTATTCATAATTATTGTTGCAGGATGCCTCTATTTGGCGTACATCTGATTTGGTTTGAGAGGTTGGTTCGAGTTAAAATTTTGATTATTAGAGTTGCATAAGTGCTGTGACAGTTGCAACAAATAGTGCATTGTCATCTGAAGGGTTGTTTGTAAGCTAAGGTTATTATTATTGTTAAAGTTGTTGTAATTAAAGTTACTACTAGGCAAGTTTAAACTTGGAATATTATTTTTTCTAACGTTGGGGGGATTAGCGTTTTTGGCCTTAGTTTGAGCTGAAAACCCAGGTTTACGTGGGGCCATTTGGGGATTATTTTTTGAAGTAGAAATTCCGGTGGTAGCTTGAGCATAAGATATGTTGGGTCTTACTAGGCTATTGTAAATATTGGTGTAGAAATTTCTATGGTTTTTTGTGGCACCTTTTGCGGGTTTGGGGAAACAGTGGCATCCTTTGTAATTTGACATGTGCCCGTACACTTGGCAATTTATACTGAAAGCTGATTCCAGCCTTTGTCTTATAGTACAGTCGCGGGCTCGATGTTTTTCTCCGCATTTTAGACAATGGGGTTTAAGGTGACAATTTTCCGTACTACGATTAAAATTATTACAGGTGTAACACTGGGTTACACCCTTCCCGTCATATCCCTCAACCCTAATGCTCAAGTAGGCCAGAGTGTTTAGCTCAAAAATTTTTAAGTTATCTAAATTTCTCGGTAAGGTTATTAAATATATGGGAAGGGTTCTTTTGGTCTTACGACCAATTAATTGTGTGTGTGTGGCTTACTTTTTCTGGCATAATGAATGTGAGCAGTGGACCTGCGTTTATAACAAATGATATTCCTACTCTCGACTGACGATTTCTCAATCACATCATACACGAATTTGCATACTTATTCTTACTTCTTTCAATGGAAATGAGCAAACAGCAAGAACTTTTTTGTTTACCTTGGAGTAATTGAAGCCATGCTAGATCGGAATTAATTTTAGTTTTTATGAATTCTTCTCTCTATTTCATAATTTAAATATCTTAACTTTTATTTATTTTCCAACTTCCCTTATTCTTAATTCCATAGACCACATTCTATTCTTAACTTCATGTCAAGCTGCATCCAATCAAAATCCTTGCTCAATCTTCTGGACTCCTGGCACGCCAATGGTCCCCACCTCTCCGCTTCAGTCCGCAAAACCAAGCCACTCCATTTCCATGTAGAGGGCAGAGGGATATGATTATCCCAATTTCTTGTGGAATATAAGCATGTAGGTGGGTTATTTTTGCTATTTTTGACCTCTTCCGAAGTCCCGAAGTTCATCGTTCATTTAATTCAGACGTGGTCAAACTATTTGGAAGCGTGCCACAATCTGATAAAAAAAATTACGTGTGCCACTTCCAACTTTTCCACCAAAATAAAAAATATACAAAAGGGGGAAAATGTAACTTATAGGCTTATTATGAGTTATTTACACCAAAAACATACTTTTAAATGCAAGTTCTATATCGTGAAAATGTATTAAAAAATGGTATAACAAAAATAAAATAAAAGAAAAAACTTATATTTTATTGTTGATAAATTTTTACAGGATCAATCAGAGAGAGAGAATTATCTAAGGTACAAAATAAAAATAAGCAACTTGAAACATTTAATTTTAAATGATTATTAAGCAGTCAGTACATTCTTAAAGTGGATTTGAATTTGTAGTTTTTTTACTAAATCATCTATACTTGGATTAGTTCATGAAGATGCTAACAAAATTAGGTGTTTTAGGTGCATATCAATAAATTTTGAGCGATATTTTTATTTAATTACGTTCATAACAGGAAACTTTTCTTCAAAAACATATGTTGATCCAAACGTACAGCAGTATCTAACTGCTAAATCATGTAAATTTGGAAAATTACTTGGTGGCACAAATTTCCAAAACTCGATCTAATTCAAATCATATTTGCGGCTAAAATAATTTCCTAATATTTGCTTTTCAGAGTAATATGGGCTGTAGGTCAATAATTTCAATTTGCACCTGAGGTGGGTAACAATTAATGTCTTGAAGAGAAATCGAAAAAGGATTAGTGAAAAGTTCTCAGTATTTTTTTATCATCCTTAAAATCCTCAAACTTGGCACTGAAATAATCCTGCAAAATGGATATTAAATTTTTAAATCTATCATAGTTCGGAACATTACTAACTTTAGCAGATAATTCCTGCAAGAAAGGAAAATGAGTTAATTTTTACTTCTCCAATATCCAGACAAAAAAGTAAAAGTTTGTTCAGAAAAGAAGATATATGACCAACTAGGGTAGGAAAAATACAATTTTTTCCCTGTAATCTTAAATTTAAATTGTTCAAATGTTCCATTATATCGGTAAGAAAAGCTAAATCCCACAGCCAATTTTCACTCCACAATAGTGAGCCCCCCCCCCCCATTCACTAAGCAGTTCATTTCTTCCAGATATTCTAAAACACATTCCCTCAAACTCCAAAATCTCGCAAGTGAACTTCCTTTGGAAAGCCAGCGCACATTACGATGAAGGAGTAACTCGCCATTTTCTTCCATTTCTTTGGGGAAAAGAGTACGAAATCTTAGTCGAATCAGAGCATGAGCTCGTATTTTGTTGATACAGTGCACCACGGGGTCAACAAAAGAAGACAAGTTTAAGTCCTAAGCACAAAAAGCTTCTTGAGGAATAATACAAAGATACTTGAAAACTTTTTTTCCCAAATAATTTTCAAGCAATGCAACAAAACCTTTTATTCTGCCAACCATGCAAGGAAACACTGTCTGTGGAAACACTGTCTAATTTTGTCCATTCTACTCTTTGTTAACTTCAATTACATTTTTAAGCTCCTAAAAATGTTTTCACCTGTAGTTAAAACTAGTTGGCGCAAATCAAGAAGTTTTTCTACAGTATCAAAATTATTGTTCGTGTAACGCACAAAGACGTTTAACTGCGCATTGTCTGTGATATCACAGCTTTCATCCGAAGTTAATGAAAAATATTTACAATTTTGAAGTCCAGAGACAATTTACGTTCCAACATCCTGGCCCATCTCATCTATACGACGCATGATGATATTTCTAGACAATTTTATCAACCACATTTTTAACATTAAGATCACCGACGTTTTGGGCAAAAATTTAAAAAAAGGCCACTTTTTATTATCTTCTCTTCGTCAGAATATGTTTTTTTCTTGCAGGCTAACAACAAGGAAAGTTCATAAGAAGCCTTAGTTTCCACCATAGTTTCCATTTCGTCATTTCTCTTGAACAAAGATTGTTGGCCTGCTAAAGATTTCTTATTTTTATTGATGAATTCCGTTCGCAAATTTAATTCAACAGGATATTTGCTGTTGAAATCACTACGCAGTTGTTTGAAATGACAGTCCAAGTTAAATTTTTTTGGAACTGCTATACAAATTCTATACATCAAACAAACAGGCTTGGAAGCATTTTGATGTGTAAGCAAGTATTGTTCTTCCCAGACAATTTTAAAATCACGGGCTGCAATATCCTCTTCATAATTTCTTTTCGATGTCGAAGGTTTACTCCTAAACACATTGAAAATTTAAAAAATGTAATCAACTGCGCTCAACACTAAAATCTAAAAACAATTTTAGAAAAGGAAAAAAGCTTAAGGTCTTGCTAAACAGGGTTTAAAATCAACCGTGTCTGACAGCTAGAAACAATTTGCAGGTGTTACGCTACAAATTTTCTAGGCTCCGAATCCAGCAATGTGATTAGTCATGGATGCAAGTTCACACTCCGTATGCTTTTTATGCGGCTACTTTGTGTGCAAAAAGAATTACTTTTACCGTATCAACAACTGCTCTCCTAATATATTGCAGAATTACTTCTTGATATTACAGAAATCGTAAATAGCCAACACCTTCAGAAAATCCTTTTTATCTGACATCACTCTGACAAACAATAGCTATAAACTTCAGTGCTGCCAGAGGAAGCTGAAATTCGAGATGTTAAAAAGTTACCGCTTCGAGAGAGGGTGACTTTTTGGGCATATTCGACCGTCTGAGAGAGAGAGAGAATTTTGTGTTTTTAGTCTCGCGTTACTCAACACTCTTCTCGGAACATTACAATACTGTAGAATAGTAAGTTTTGGAGCCGGATCTAATTTTCGGCACTATACTGAAGAAAAGAAAAAACCTTGATTAGCGCCTTTAAAATTTCACGCTGAAAATTTCTGTTTTTTACACATTCTCTTCATGACAATTTTCTATTGTAATTCAGTAATATTTCCATAAATTTTTTTAAATTTTTCAATAAGTCTTCACGTGCCACAGTTACGACTCCAGCGTGCCACAATGTGGCACGCGTTCCGCGGGTTGGCCAGCCCTGATTTAATTGAACCCTACTAAAAATCATTCTTGTAGTATCCCTTATTCTGTAAGGTTTGAGTGTGAAGTTCTAGCAGCGAGATTTCTTAATGAGATATTTAATAATAATGAATTAAAATATTTTATTCTTTATTTTATTTTTTTAAATTTCAATAATTTCCTGTTGAAAAGTTTTCCATCATTTTGACATATTTGTAGATTTATTGATTATCTAGCTTCTGAAGAACTTTAAACTTGGTGATTCATAATATTTATTTTACTCTTTTTATATAGTATTTTTAGCAAGAGTTAAAGCGCTACAGTCATCCAAAATCCTAAAAAATGGAGGTTAAAGCTATGAAGAGCTAGGTACTCCGATCAACCCCCTCCCCTCCAGCGATTCATATTGTATTTTTATTTTATACTTTGAATTTACAGTTTCCGTTCAATGATTTTCTAGCTTCTGCAGTGTGATAGCTCTATTCTCCGATATCCCGATTGTTAAAAATTTTATGCTTTGACTATTTAGAACGTTTTAATATAATCCGTTTTTTAAATTTCCATGTCTGTAAAATAATAGTAGATACATTATTTTTTTTAGTTCCTGCTGTGTGATTGCCCATTTTCCCCACCTCTTGAGTGTAAGCCTAGGGTTCTTGGAAATAAATTTAAATTTTCGACACAACCATAATTTATCGGCAATATATTTATTGCTTAAACTTAAAATATATTTATTGCTTTAAGAATGAATTGATGAAACCGTGTTGAGTTGCTTCCAAATATTTAGCCTGATACATTCATTTATAAATTAAGAGTATCAAAATTGTGTCCATTGCTGTCTGTTTTGGTATAAGGCCAGATCATTCTTTTATTTTATTCGCAGCTCTAAGAATTTCAGATATATTTATTCATACAACATATCTAATATATAAAATTCTCCTGTCACAGTGTTTGTAACCAAACTCCTCTAAAACGATTAGACCGATTCTTATGAAATTTTAAGGGTATATTCAGTAGGTCTGAGAATAGGACGTAAACTATTTTTCATTCCGATGTTGCAATTCGTTTAATAGATATTAATTAAAAAATTAAAAATGCGTAATTGTTTTACCCCTGTGTGTTGCGTATCTCGCCGTTCATTTTGCTTGGCGTCGAAAATCGGTTTCGCGCCAGATGTGTGACTTTTCTCTGTTCCACCGTCCAAATCACCCTGCTCATGGGTTACAATAGCAAATCAAAAATCACCAAATTTGGCGAGTGAAAAGGGTATTTTTCCACTTTTTAGACAAATCTTTAATTCAAAAATTCATATATTGCAACCGTTTATAAAACAAAAGTACCTAAAATATTTGCCAAAATCTTAATCTTTTTTACTTTGTTATCATTATTTCAAATAAGTGACACGAGATAAATGAAACGGCCAGACCGATTTTTTTGAAATTTTGTGCGTATATTCAGTAGGAAACAGTTGTTGCCTGGGGACTTGATGTCATACAAATCTATCGATGCAGTTTGCGATACCAACGAAGCTGTAAATTATCTAGCAGAGTTTTTGAGCTCTTTGGATTTGCCAAGCTTGCCACCGCACCATTTACAACTGAAGGTTGGATCACCGGTTATTTTGCTTTGTAATTTGAACCCACCATGGCTGTGCAATGGCACGCGATTAGTCATTAAAAATTGATGAAAAACGTTGTCGAAGCTAGCATTTTGCATGGCAAATCCAAGGAGAAGATGTATTACTACCACGAATCCCTATTATCCGCACAGATGTGCCAATTGCATTCAAACGGATTCAATTTCCAATTAGATTGGCATTCGCAATGACAATCACTAAGTCTCAAGGCCAAACGAAGTCTGTTTATGGCTTAGATTTGGACCCACCGTGTTTTTCACACGGACCAATATACGTGGCATGTTCTGGCATGGGTAAGCCATCCAGTTTGTGTTGGTTAAGATGGACTCACTAAAATAACGTACACTCCATTGCACTACAAGACTGATAATGTTATTTTTTAACTGTCATAATTTGTGATAGAGATGTAATTTGAAATTTATTAGTTAGAATAATAAAAGTACAAATAATTCAAAAAATGAATGTTTGGTTTTTTGTTACTTTTATAAGCCGTCATCCTTCAAAGCTTTCCATTCCTCTTTTAGTCATATACCACATCTCCACACACTTAAAATGAGTTAGTTATTTTTTATTTGACTACCAAAATGTTCACTAAATAATTTATATGGCAAAACAACGTTTGCCGGGTCAGCTAGTATATATATATATATAAATGTAAGGATAATTAAATTAGATTTAAAATTAATCCCTAGACCACTTCTAAATTTTATTTTCCCGTTACATCTTCAAGTATTAAATTTATTACCCAGTTCAGGAATGAAGATCACGTGGCCTTAACAGCAGTTTACCGCTACGGCCATTAATTTTTATTACCTATATGTCATGTTTAAATTCTCAAGTATACCTCTTCAATAAGACATGTACATGAAGACATCTGGCTTTTGAGAAGCCGCGGACTCTTGTTTTTTAACACATGTCCGTCTCTCTCTTTCTTACAAATCAGATTACAAAGTGATTTCATGGGATAAAGACGGTTAAAATAAAATGTCTTGATGTTCACTCGCAAAACACGACGTATATATATGTTGCCACTCATTTTATATTTCACACTTCCTGTTGTCTTTTCTAATTATGTAACTTGTTATTCAGCTAGCGGTACTGGCAACAGAGAGGTTTTTGTTTTTGTAGAATTTCATCCATGTTTCGTTTTTTGATATTGCTCCTGTACATAAGGTAAATAAAATAGTTATAAGAAAAGATCGTCTTCAGTCATAATAAAGTGGCGTCCGCGACAGGACAGAATTCTGCTTTCGAAGATTTCTGAACTATAAAATGTACAGGTACGAATAATTTAAATTACTGTTTATGAGTTACGATATGAAGTTTACGAAAGTGATTTAAGTTTCAGAAAATATATTCACTTTACGTTCTTCTTTATAAACAGACATTAAGAATTTATTACGAATTATTTTAAGAAACTATTTTAAGTTTCATGTGAATATGGATGCTTTGAAAACAAAACGAAAGTCGTTAAGAACTTCATTTACGACTACGGCGAACAAGTTGAAGGAATGTTTGGCGAAGAAAGAAGACGCCAAGGATGGCGATAAGTTGCGCGCAGTCAAGTCTCAGTTACAAGATAAATTCTTACGTTTAGATGAGATTCAGAATAAAATTTCGTCGTTACTTCTAGAAAACAATGAAACTGCTGCCGAATACGAAAGTGATTTTCAGGCGGCCGAGGATTATAGAGATAATTTTCTTGAGCTTAAATCCAAGATAGAAACGCTATTAAATAAAGATTTCGGATCTTTTTTGGAAAGTCCTCCAGAGCTTGATGTGGTAAAATTAAAATTACCTAAATTTGAATTAAAGATGTTTTCTGGTGATCCTAAGGAATATTTGACATTTTGGAGTATATTTTCAAAAATTCATGACTCAGAGGAACTGACTGCTATAGACAAATTCCAATATTTATACCAGTCTATGGTGCCTGATTCGAGAGCTGCTAGATTAATTTCCAGTTTCCCAATAACAACTGAAAATTATCCAAAGGCCGTCGAACAGTTGAAATTAAGATTTGGCCGAGAAGATCTCTTAGTGCAAATATATGTCCGCGATCTCCTTTCACTGGTTCTGAAAAATGCTACGACTGGAAAGAATGCCCCTGATTTAGCCACCCTCTACGATATGCTAGAAACAAAATTAAGAGCATTGGAAAGCTTAGGCCGCACAAAAGAAAAATTTGCCGACTTTCTAGAGCCATTGGTGGAGTCATGTTTGCCAGAAAATGTTCTGCGAGCGTGGGAAAGGAGTAGAATTTCAGAAAGTACTGATGATGCTACAAGTCAGAGATCCCTGGGAAAACTTATGTGCTTTTTACGCCATGAAGTCGAATCAGAAGAAATGATACGTTTAGCTCGTGAAGGATTCGGTAAAGATAGGGGAGGTGGTGCTATACGAAAAGATTGTCAGAAATCGGTCCATAAAGATGAACCCACTGCGGCTACGTTAATTTCAAGTACAACTGGTGCAAAACTTAATTGTATTTTCTGTGACCGCCCTCATTTAAGTCAAGACTGTCAAAAGTTATTTGATATGAGCTATGAGGACAGGAAAGCGCAAGTTATAAGGAAAAGATGCTGTCTCGTTTGCCTTAAGGTTGGACATTTAGCAAAAAGGTGTCATAGTAGTGTGAGATGCTTAATTTGCAAACGGAGACATTATCCATTACTTTGCCCAGATTTACGCAAGGGAAAGGAAAGTAATTTTTCGCCTAAGGACAGAACAGCCGATAATGAGCAGAGATCTACAGAAACATTGCTAACAAATCTTCCCTCTGAACATGAAATATATCTCAAAACTATTATGATCAGACTACGAAATAGAGACAAGGAAGTGTGTGCTCGAGCATTGTTGGATGATGGATCTCAGCGGTCCTATATAGAAAAGAATTTAGCTGCAGAACTATTCCTTTCTCCATCTGGAAGAGAGATATTTTCTCAAGGACTGTTTGGCGGAGGAATTTCCCCTGCTTCTGAGCATAAGAGATACATGGTAAACGTAGAAAGCTTAAATCGCAAATATTCAACTCCATTGTCTCTTCTCGAGCAACAAAAGATATGCTCAACCCTGCCTAGAATACATGACAGGAAATTGCTTTCTGAGCTTTCTTCCCGAGGAATAAAACTTACAGATGTTGGAAGAGATTCACCACCTATACGAGTTCTTCTGGGAGCTGATATACTTGGAAGCATTTTGACTGGCAGAATAGAGGTATTATCTTCAGGAGTATCTGCAGTTGAGACCTTGCTGGGTTGGACAATTTTAGGACTGGGAAAGAAAAAGGAAGTTGTTAACCTAGTCACATTAAGCTTACAAAATATGGACGTGCCTAAAATGTGGGACTTGGAAGTTTTGGGCATTACAGATCCCATAGAGAAGGAAAATGAAAGCCTTCTTGAAGAAGAAACTTTGACCCATTTTAAGGAAACAATTAGGCTCTGTGAAGATCGAAGATATGAAGTGGCTTTACCATGGCTAGCTGGACATCCTGCTCTATGTGATAAATACGACGCAGCAGAATCCAGACTTCGTACAGCAACTAAGCGTTTGATAAACGAAAATTACCTTGAAGCCTACGATAATGTATTTAAACAGTGGGAGTCAGAAGGTATTATAGAAGCTGTCGCATTAGATCAGCCTGCCAAGGAAGTCCATTACCTACCTCACAGACCTGTCATTAAGCCCTCAAGCAATACCACGAAGGTTCGCCCAGTTTTCGACGCTTCGTTCAAGAAACCGGGATATGCCTCTTTGAATGAATGCTTAAGTGTGGGCCCAAGTCTTATACATAAAATACTGCCTTTACTATTAAGATTCCGTTCTGGTGCCATAGGTGTAATTGCAGATGTGAAACAGGCATTTCTACAGATACGTTTGAGAACTGAAGATAGAGATGTCTTAAGATCTTTATGGTGGGAGAACACTGAATGCTCGAAAATAAGAATTTATCGTCATTGTCGAGTAGTCTTCGGCGTTTCCTCCAGCCCTTTTCTGCTGAATGCCACTATAAGTTACCATCTAGAACAAGAAAAATTCCAAACAGGGAGCCTCAGGAAGACAATTGGTCATTTAAAAGAAGGATTTTACGTGGACAATTTAGTTACGAGTGTTAATGACGTTACAGAACTGGAACAACTGAAATCGCAATCCATAGAAATAATGAAAGAAGGCGCATTTGAATTGCGCTGTTGGGCTTCTAATGACTCTAAGGAAGATCAAGATAAACAAATGGTACTTGGCCTGAGTTGGGATGTAATCAGCGACGAACTCTCTTGCAAGTTACCGTCAAATATAGATTGCACCCAAGGAAAGCCAGTTACAAAAAGGGTACTGCTATCTGTGATCAACAGTGTATACGATCCGATTGGCTTTACGGCTCCAGCTTTATTGTTACCAAAATTGCTTATGCAAGAAGCTTGGAGAGGAAAAATAGGCTGGGATGAGGTGTTGCCTGTAGAACTTGAACATAAATATAGACTTTGGGAGAGAACCATGCATTTCATGTCTAAATGTGCAATATCTCGACGAGTGTTTGCTGAAAATTACGATGATTTCACGGTGCACATCTTCACGGATGCTTCTGCCTACGCTTACGCTGCATGTGCCTTTCTACGATGTGAATTCAAAGGACAGGTGACTGTCAAACTCATGGCAGCTAAAGCTCGACTTGCTCCAATGAAAAAATCCACAATCCCAAGACTTGAATTGTTGGGAGCAACTCTAGGCGCTCGATTAGCAGAAACTGTGGATTCTATCCTACGAACTACTTCTAAAACCTATTTTTGGTGCGATTCAATGGTGGTTTTAAGCTGGATTAAGAAAAAGGAGCCATGGAACACATTCGTTGGAAATCGAGTGAAGGAAATCAGGGATTTGACCAATATAGATGACTGGAGACATGTACCTGGAGAAGTCAACCCTGCTGATCTAGCTACCCGATGCTGTGATTGGTCAGACCTCCTGCAAAGCAAATGGTGGGAGGGTCCCGGCTGGCTGTATAACGATGAAGAATCTTGGCCATGTTCTGAGGTATCGGAGACTCCGGATGAAGCATTTCTAGAGCGGCGTAAGACAGTTGTGACAAATGTAGCCACAGAAAACGAAGTTAGATTTGGAGATAGATTCCTGTACTTTTCTAGCTATAGGAAGATTCTCCGAATGACTGCTTATGTTCTCAGATTCTGCAACAACATTAAGAGAAACTCTCCTAAATTAGTTAATTCACTTTCATGTGAAGAGATTCAAAAGGCAGAGGAGACTCTAATAAAAATCATGCAATCAGAATGGCCCTCTGAAATACGTGAGAAGTATAAGGATACGATACAGTTTTACGAGGAAAAGGGCATCCTGAAAGTTCAAACGAGACTGATTCTCAGTCAAGACCCAGAGGACTTTACGCATCCTACAGTTTTACCAGACCATCCTCTTCTAGAAAGACTGGTTTTGCATACTCATAGATCCTTAATGCACGCTGGAGTGTTAACGACCTTAGCACAATTAAGAGAAAAATTCTGGATTCCCAAAGGTCGGAGAGTTGTAAGAGCAATTTTACGACAATGTATAAAATGCAAAAGGTTGACAGCTGGCAAAGTTAACCCAGATCCAGCTCCTTTACCTCCCGACAGAATACACAGAGTTGCAGCCTTTCAAATAACCGGCGCAGATCTGGCCGGTCCTCTTTCCTTACGTGGTGGTAGCAAAGCGTGGATAGTGCTATTCACATGCGCAGTATATCGAGCAGTTCATCTAGAACTAGTTTCATCTCTCTCCACTGAATCGTTTATGCAAGCTTTGAGGAGATTCTGGGCAAGAAGAGGAAGAGGTTCTACGCTATACACTGATAATGGTACAAACTTCGTAGGGGCAGCTAATGCTTTGAAATCTTTGGACTGGGATTTCATTCAAGCCGAATGTTCTTTAATGAAAATAAAATGGTTGTTTAGCCCTCCTTCCGCCCCATGGTACGGAGGATTTTGGGAAAGGATGGTTCGCAGCATCAAAGAACTCCTCCGAAAGTGTTTGGGCAAAGCATGCGTAACATATGAAGAGATGTTGACTTTACTCTCCGATTGTGAGGCTACAATAAATGGGCGACCATTGACATATTTGTCAGACGATCCGAAGGAGCTGAAACCTCTCACGCCTGCTCATTTCATCCAAGATATTAAAGAAAGAGAAACATTTGATTTGGATCTGATTGATTCTCAGCATATGTTGAAACGAGTGCGTTATCTTCACACTTTACGATCAAATTTACGCAAACGTTTCTACAAAGAATACCTTGGAGAGTTAGTAAGAAGTCCCAAAGTAGCTTCAAGAAGAAAGATAATTTCTCCGGGTGAAATCGTCATAGTTGAATCAAAGAACCCAAACCGAATGAATTGGCCTTTGGCGCAAGTGATCGAATTGTTTCCAGGCAAGGACGGCGTGGAGCGTGTGGCTAAATTACGACTAGCCAGTGGTGAGATCATACGACCGCTTCAACGAATTTATCCTTTGGAGCTCAGCGCTAGTGACCATCTCATCGAGGACCACCATGGAACTGATATAGCTGCTCAGAACCCAGGCCCTACTGCAACTGATGTTCTCAAGGAAGGAAAGAAATCTCGATGGGGCCGTCCATTAATTCCTGTTAAAAGACTGAATTTGTGAACTGTTAATAATTTTACTTTGTAATGTCATATATAAGGTTTTGAGTTTGTAAGGTAAGTGTGTAATAATTTGTTTATGTTTTGTATTGCTCTAAAGTGTTTGTCTGCAATACAAAAGGTGGGAGAATGTTGCCACTCATTTTATATTTCACACTTCCTGTTGTCTTTTCTAATTATGTAACTTGTTATTCAGCTAGCGGTACTGGCAACAGAGAGGTTTTTGTTTTTGTAGAATTTCATCCATGTTTCGTTTTTTGATATTGCTCCTGTACATAAGGTAAATAAAATAGTTATAAGAAAAGATCGTCTTCAGTCATAATAATATATATAAATACTTTTTAAAAATAATTTTAAAATATTTTTCTACATTTAGAAATTGGTTAGAAATATGTAAGAAATAATCTGTTTATACATTCAACTTTTTTTCAAGTCAATTCAACATATTTCAGATACACTGTTTGATGTTTAAGTTTAAAATTTTGCTTTCCAGATATAACGGTAATTTGCAACAAAAATTAATCTCTAACGAAAAATTATTTAAATTTATTTTCTTGGTTTTATTATTTTTACTTCTACTTGTATATTAAAAATAAAGGTGAAAACAATTTTTTTGTGAATTTCAAATGGATTTTTTTACTAAGGAATTTTAATCTAATTATCACACAAACGCACTCTTAATATTACAAGCTATAATCTATTTCAATATTTGCCAGCAAATATTAAGCCATTAACACGAGATAAAATTTTACTACATCAGCATCTATGTTGCATAGATAAAAGAAAAAAACATAACTTTATATTGTATGTGCGTGTTGTGTGCGGCTCATATATTAAATCTCGTCGTTAATGACGCTGCCAGCTCCCTTGGCGAAATTTCTGTTTTTTTATAAGGTACAAGAGGTATGAAATTACTTTTCTGCGTCCCCCAAAAAAAACACGTGAAAAGCCTAATTTTAAAACAGTTAAGAGAAACAAGGAATGAAGGTCTATTAATGCTATTAGCCCTCTTAAACAAAACCTAAAAAATTATTACCGCATTAAAGGCCTTAAATGAATATACCATGAGAGACAGGAAAAAAAACTGAAGCATTTAAATTTGTGTTCAATTTTAACTTGTGTGATTGATTATCAAGAATTGATGTATTGCTTACACTGCTTCAAAATCCTAAGCCAAACATCGTGGAATGCATTGAAGGCCTGGATAATCTTAAAAAATGTTTGGTTTCCCAAAAATCTGATGACTTTTAGATATCTCTCGATTCAGTAATAACAATTGCTAAGATTTAGACATTGATCCCGAATTTCCTATATCGAAGTCTTGAAAAGGTCTATTTATTTGTTTATGAGGGCAGCTTCAAATTCCTTCTAGCAATTCATGATATCTTCAGCTAATGGACGATTTACCTTATTATTTGAGTGCTATTCGATATTTTGCTTTCTATATGAGTTTTTCAACATTTCTGATGATGATCTCATGAAGGTCTGAAATAGAATTGAATATTAAGTTATAGGAGGAAGGAAGTATTGAGAAATATATAGACAGCATACAACCCTTTAATGAAATGACATCATTCAAAGATATTTTTCCAGGTAAAAACAACCAATTGAGGTATTAGAAATTAAGTCAAGAATGATTTCCAAATTTTGCTTTAGCAATAAGAATTTTTTAACATTACCTGTTTCTGTGGCTTCAGGGAAAAGAAATTTCATTAAATGAAAAATTCTTAAAAATTACACTATAAATAATATGATACAAGAAAGACTTTCAGATTTAGCCATCATCTCTATTGAATCCGAAACTTCAGAAAAAATGGATTTCACCGAAACTATTGACAAATTTGCTTCTTAGAAAGCCAGAAAAGTTATTTTATAGTTATTTAAAAGGTAGTCTTTGTAGAAGGAATGATTTATATACTTTTCGTTTCACGAGATTTATACTCTAGTGATTTTTTTATTGGATTGTATTTTCTGAGTATATACAGTTATTTGGCATTTCTAATTATAAAATGTCTATTTTTATTTGAAAGGTAGTATTTTTGTTTGTTTATTATTTAATTAACGTATTTTGTTGCTATTATGACATATTAGCTGGTAAAAAAAAAGGGTTCTGCACTTATAGAATTAGTATTTACATTTTATTAATACTTTACTTTGATACAGGTAGATGAGTTTATAGCGACAACGTTAAGTATTATTTAAAATATTAAAAATTTTCTAGAGGGGCGGCAGATCAGATCTTTGCACGCGGGTGACCGACAACAAGAATGGCGAACCGTTTTGAGACGTGGGTCAAATTATGTTCAGAATTTGTTTAGTACTAGCTCGTGGGTCACTAATGCCCGTTTGCATTAGAGTTAAGCTTAAAAAATTTTAACTAGGTATTTTTAAAACTAAAAATCTTTAAAAAATTTCAAATCGCTTAATGGGTAAAATTGAGCGTGGTTTGAAGATTTCAAAATTTTTAGTGGGTTTAAAAATTCTTTAGTGTTTAGTGTGCAAATGGCAATAAGTGTTTGAATGAACAAGAATAATGAAAATTACATAAAATATATGTTATGAAATATTATTTATTAATATATACATATATATATGTACAAAAAAATTGATTATAAAATACATAATGAAATATCTTTTGAAGTTTAATTTCAGACAGTTTTTTAATATTAGGTTCATATTTTGTATTCAATTGTTTAACGCATTTTACAGCTAATTAATTCCCTGTCAAGTCCATTTCTACCAGAAGATTTTTCAAAGTTCATTGAAGAAAACAATTTTTCTTACGAACATGTGGACCTAAACATTGTCAAAAGAGCACATTAACTAGAGTTTTCATTGATAAAAAATTATTTGGTAAGGAATCCCATACGCGTTTAATATAATATATTTTCAATTTTTACTGTAGGATCAATATTCACAGAGCTTTCCTTCTACTTCAGAAATCAAGTCTTCAAATTGTGTTTTCCACTCTACGCTGCCTCGAAATTCAACTAACTCGTGAAGTTTCGCCATTAATATTTGTATGTTTTCAAACATCATTGAAAATATTAGTTCATGCTCTTGAAGTTTTTATTCAGTTCATTAAAATGCTGAGTGATGTCGCATAAAAACATTAAATTATTTAACCAATGTATATTGGGTAATTCATCGTAACTATTCTCTTTTTCAATAAAAAAGCTTAAATACTTTTAATAACGTTACAAAGCGTTTAAGGACTAGACCGAAATTAAGCCACCGCACATTGTTGTATATGAAATTCCCAGAATATTGGCATTATATTTCCTCTAAGTATTGTGCTAATTGCCGTTTATAAAGAGCTCTTGCGTTTATAAAGTTGATTATTTTTATTACAATTGACATTACACTGGAAAATGTTTTCAAACCATGCTTCGCACAAAAAATTGCTGGTGTACTTTACAATGAATTCAATCAGAGAATGTGAAATATTTTGCTTAAGATACTGAATAAATCCAATGTTTTTGAATACTATACTAGGTGCACAGTCTGTTGTAACAGAAACTATTTTCTGAAGGTTAATATCCATTTTTTTAATTGCAATTTCAAATTCTTTAAAAATATCAAGCACCGGTACACTTCCCTTTCAATTGCATTAGTTTTATTAACTCTTAATTTAATATGTATTTCCATACTTATACCGAGCAAAAATTGCTAATTGTGCATAACCATATATATCATTACTTTCATCTAAAGCAATTGAATACATTTCTGCATAATTTAATTCATAAAGTATTAGCGAAGGAATATTTTTTTTCTTATTCTATTATTCGATCTTCAATTATATTGCGACTTATAGTTAACTCATTTATAGGCTTTATAATCAAGCCTTTTTCTTTAAAATCAACAAACAATGTAGGACTGCATTCTAAAAACGATTTTTTTTTTACAAATTCTCTTTCTGAAAAAGGTTTCTCGTGGTAAGCAATGCAATGGACAACTTGGAAACTAGCACAGCTTTAGTGTTATTTTTTGCAGCCAAAAATATTTTAAAACATTGCTTTGAGAAAAATTCTCCTTTTTATTTTGTAAATTTCTTTCTTCATCTGTTGATGTGCCGAGATTGAAATCCAACGTTTCAAAATGTTTTTAAACATTATACAAGGTGTAACACGCACACACACAAAACAAACGAGACTAAGTGTGTAGCTCGATAACAGTGTGGGGTTTTCAACAACTGTTTTGGTGACTCCTCCCAATGCTCCTTCTCTATCCAAGTGGCCATTTTCACCTAAATCGATCACGCGATAGGAGTACTGCGTCATTAAGTGACCACGTGCAATTGCATTCTGCCGGAAAAATGTCGAATCAACATCAAGTTTCTTGAGAAACTTCAGAAATTATCAACGAAAACATTTCAATTATTAACCGAGGCTTAGGGAGATGAAACTTTGTCGCGTGCAAGAGTTTGAGTGGCATAAGCGGTTTTCAGAGGAGATGGGTCAGTATAGACGATGCTGAACCTGCTGGAGGGGCAAGGTCAGCAATTACAGACCAAACCGGTGCCAAAATTCGTGATATGAGTGAGTTCCCACTCACATCAGTGGTCAGGCTGTTAATCAATACTACTACATTGAAGTACCTAAGAGACTTCATGAAAAAATTAAGAAAAAAAAGGCCAGAATTGGAAAGTGAGGAATGGCTGTTGTACCAAGACAAATCACCCGCTCACACGGCCCTACCTGTCAAGCAGTTTCTGACCAGTTTCTGACCAGTAAAAACATTACTGTAATTGGGCATCCTCTTCATTCACCTGATTTGTCCCCATGCGACTTTTTTTTAATTTCCTACAGTTAAATATTTCTTCAAAGGAACCCATTTTACCTCAGTTCAAGAGGTTCGGGCAAAAAACGGAGCATTTCCTGAACATTCTTCCAAAAACCATGTTCCAGAACTCTTACCAGCAATGGTAGCACCAAATGCAGAAGTGAGTGAATACTGAGGGAACTACTTTGAAGGTGATAATATGAAGAACTGATTCTGTAAGTGTACAATGATTTACTGGACCAGTTTCGTTTTTTTTTGTGTCCCTCTACGTCTGTACGCGAATTCACTTTTTCAATCCAAATTACACATATTATTATTTTATTCCTTTCAATCACACCATATTTATCAGACCATTCAGTTTAATATAGCCTGGAACTTGTATGGTTGTTTTTAATTTTCAACCACTGTCATAGTAAAGGGCTACAATTAAGAATATTTATATTTATAATACAATAATAGGTATTTTATAGATTGTAAAAAGTATTGTATTTGTTATAAAAATAAAAATCTTCAGAAGTGCAAGCTGGGCCAAGGACGAAAGGCGGTAACCAGCAGAGTTAAACGATACCAACCTTAAGTCAATCGGACAAGCCAAACCCGAGATAATAACGATTTATATAAATTTAAACGCCCCCGCAGAGGGACAATAGGACCAATAACATGGGGGTCAATTCCACGTAAAGCTCACACTAATACGAAAATATGGCGTACCTCTAAAAATCCAGGCCCAAGCTCAATTCCTTACGGAGGTGAAATTTTTTCCAGTTCCCATAGGATTAACATGGGAGCATGATATTTTAGTGCTTAAGCTTTCCCCATGCCTACACAATGGGAATGAAGTAGATGACTGGATGGGTCTCGACGAGTGGAACAGTTGGTTCAAATCTCAAGTCCGAGACTCAAACAGGAGCCAAGATATTGTGAATTTGAACAAATTTAAAAATTTTAAAACAATTAAAAAACTATTGGAGAAATTGCCCTATGAGCATGATATTATAATAACTGAAAGAGCAGATAAAGAGGGATTAAATGAGCTAGGTCCGAATGAATTGTGATTCTCTGGTGCCGAGATACTGGCCAAAAAGCTGTAGAGGGGGTGGGGAATGTACCAGAGGAGGATGCCTCCCAACAGATATAGTTTAAACAATAGGAATAACGATCCCCCAAATATCAGTCCCCTACCACCAAAAAAGTGGCATGTCAGAAAATTTCCTACCCCACAGGAATTACACGGAAGATTAATATTTTAGTGTGCAAACCCTCCCGTATCCCCACCACAAACATATAGATATCAAATACATGTGGGGGGGACACGTCCATTCGATCGACACCCAATAGCCAAGATCCCTCAGTAACTTCCAAAGTTATTAGACAACGGTGTGTGCGCGCATCGGTATCGTGACGGTGTGTGCGCGCATCGGTATCGTGACGGTGTGCGCGCACATCGTAAAAATTTACTCTCATTTTTCCCTATCGCGCCAAAAGAAGTATAACTTCAAAAATACGCTTTTACTGTAGATAGAACTAAAAAATGAAAAATTATAGTTTAAAAAGAATTAAAAAACACACTTTTATAGTGAATCCAGCTAAAAAGTAAAAAAATAATTCTTAATATAAGAATAAAATGATTAACGAGAAAATTAATATCATTGTGGTAAAAGCGTAGGGTGCTTTGTGTACTACATTTTTACACTCTCAGTATTTCGGAATAGAACTAGTAAGAAATTATAACAATTAATAAAGAGCACCCCACCAGAGACGGCTCTAGAGCCGGACAAACCGGCCCTATGTCCTGGGCGGCATTTGGATCGAATTTTAAAAGTACTTTATATAAGTGTGTTATAAATAAATTCACATAAATTAGTTACGATTATAATTGAAAGGACTACTGATTCAAAAGAAAAATAGGTTACTCTAATTTGGATGAAATTATTTTATATATTTTATCTATAGTTATAGTTAAGAGATACGGATTGCAAAATTTTATTTTTAGATTAAATCCAAATAATGTTATTGATGCGAAATTTTTTCATAAGAGAGCTTCCATTTCCGGAAAGAGGAATTGCACTAACTTGATTATTGTTTCTAAAAAAAATAATTACAAAAATTGTGGTTTATTTGTCTTGTTTATTGTAAATTTTGATTCCATTTTTCTGAATCATCATGTTAAATCAATGTAACAGACGTGTAATTTAGATATTTTCTCTCTCTTTTTCTTATACATCGAGGGAAATTTAGTAATACTTTTTTTATTATCCTACGAACTTCTTCGGCATCTCTGCCATTACTCGACGAGCAGCCCAATAAAATGATGATGAAGCATAAAAAGAATTAAAATTTGTCTCCGTAGAGATGTCTACAAAACACTTTAAGACAGTAGGGCAGTGTCTGAGGTAGTCACCATCCATTTCACCCTGGTTGCGTAGAGGGCACCAAGAAGAATCCTTTAGTCCAAAGCGATGTAAATGCCTTTGCAAGTAGTCATGTCTGGTAAGTAGACGAAAGCACGCAACTCCAACAAATCGAGGCAGGGGACTGGGAACTCTGCCACTTTTGTTAAGTAAGATATTCCACCTTCTACCTGCAGCTGCTTCACCATACAGGGAGACTCTATTAATTTGCAGTTTACTGTAAATGATTCTTTTGATGTTACGCAGAGGCAAGGGAGAGTCAGATTGGGACATGAGAGATCCCTCTTTAGCAAGCCTATCTGCTTTCTTATTTCCAGAAATGTTACAGTGACTGAGAATCCACTGGAGGGCAATGCTTTCTCTAGACTTCCCACAAGTTCAGCTTATTTCCTTCTACAGGAATTCACTAGAGCGTTTTCATTATATCTTGAGTTTATTAGAGACAAAATGGCAGCTTGAGAATCGATAAAGAATACAATATTATGTTCAGATATTGTGCTTTCCAATTTATCAATCGCAAATAAAATTGCTTCTATCTCACCATCAAAATTGTCACAATACTTTCCAACAGGATGACTAATACTGAAAGCACTTGAAAAGGCTCTAGCACCACCATTTTTAATAGCATATTCTGCTGAACCATCTGTGTATACATGGAACCAATTGTCAAGAGGATATCTGTAATGTATAGTAGCAAGTGCAGCACTTTTTAAGTCACTTTGTATAGAAAATTGTTTGCCAACACTCTAAACAAGATCCAGGTGGCTTTCCAAAGACATCTGGCACATAATAGGGTTAAGTATCTGTGGGAAAACTTGGCGTTTGGGTGTAGGAATATCGAAAGTATCATAAAGATCATGAACAGTTGAAAGGAAAGACTTATGAGTGTTTAATCTTTCATTTGTGAGTCTATAATAATATAGGAAATTGTTTCTCCTTCTCAAGATCTTTTCAACCAGGTTCAGTGCACTTCTTTGACTACTATTTTACCTCAAAGGTTCCAAATCTGTCTGGATTTTCATTGCAGCTATAGGGGTTGATTTTGCCCCACCAGTGATTAAACGCAACATGCTGTTTTGGAAAAGATTAAGCCTGCTTTTAACAGAATCAGAGGCAGTTATTAAAACCTCATTTCCATACTCAACAACAGGTCGCACATAACACTTATAGGCTGTACAACAAAATATCTTGCAGAAACATCAGAAAATAGCCTTTTCTGATTTAGTAATACTATTTCGTAATTATATTCTTGTAAGTAATTGTGTTATTGCTGATTGGAGTATCGAAAAGGCATTTTATAAAAATTCTTTCTGAATATTTAAAGTTTGTTAATTAGGTCAGTAATAGGTGAGTTATTTGAAAGTTTTCTTCTTTTCTGATGTAAAAAGAGATAAATTTAGTAAATTATTTTAGTATTAATATATATATTTCCAAATGAGATTACGTGTTTATATTTAAATGTTATGAAAAATATTTCATTACACCAAAATATTTTTAAAGCACCTAAAAGGCAGAATTTTATTTGACTGAGAAATATAATATAATGTATTCCATTTATTGATCATTTTTATTAGTGTTGATTTTAGAGATTATTAATTTCTAGTGTCAAATTTATAAGATTAATAGAAAGTATATATTTTCTGAGGGAGTTGTATAAGTAGAACATTTTTCTTAGATTAAAAATATGCAAATTCCTTCTATAGTTTGTGCTTGCTATGTGCAGATGTATATGTAGGTTTGTTCAAAATATAAGTTACGTATATCTATATATATATAGGTTTTCCCAATTTTAATACTTTTAAAAATATACTTTATTTGAATATTCTACATATAGTTATCAATTCTAGATATATTAAATAAAAATCTATACAGTGTTTAAAAGAAAGTAGAATAAATGCTCTCTATACTTCGTTTCAAATTTACGAAAAGTTTTTGGAAAATCTCAAACACATTGATTTTTAATTCAAATGGGTCAATTTTTGATGAATTCAAATTTTTTCCATGAAAGCAAAATACTACCAATTTTCTTTATACCTTGTAAATTTGTAAAGAAATTTTAGAACGTTTGAAGGAGTGGGTTAAAAACACTATCTGGTGCTCAATAGTAAAGAAAGCGACGCGAAAAACAAGCCCACGTTAAAAGACAAGCTAGAAGTTTGTTGAACTACAAGGTGATAATGTAATTAAAGTTTCAAAGGCTATAAAAAAAAGAACCCCGGAAGAAAATGACGTCAAATTTGAAGGGAATATTATTAAAGAAGGGGGGAAATAAAAGAAATTCAATATGCTGTCCACCGTTGTCTGCAGCAAGTTTAAATCGAGAAACAGCATGTTCCACAACTGATCGAAGTGTCTCCGGAGTTACGTTCAGAATGTTTTGCGCAGTGTGTGACTTCAATTCAGTTAAGTGTACAATCGGAGCTCTGAACACATTATCTTTCAGATAGTTCCAAAGCCAGAAGTCTCACGGATTAAAATCAGGTGATTGGAGTGGCAATGCTGCAGTGAGATGGTGACTGATAACTCTGGCATTTCCAAAATTTCCCCTTCCAGCAGCTACTTCACTAGATTTGCAATGTGCAGAGGAGTATCATCTTGAATAAAAATGATCCCATCCACACACGCACGCTGTTGAAGATCTTGAATTACGTAATAACGCAAAAGGCTCTCATAGCGCTGACCAGCGAAGGTAACGGTAACAGGACCAAAAGTACCCATCCCTACGAAAAAGTATGGCCCTATGATAAATGTCGTAAATCCACACCACACAATGAGCTTTTCAGGATAGGTTTGCTGGTTGAGTTGCAAGTGGTTTCTCTGCTGCCCATGTTCGACTTTTCTGTGTATTGACATATCCTGTCAGTTGGAAATGGGCTTCGTCTGTGACCACAAAATTTTCCACGGCCATTTACTATTCATTTCCAAGCGAGCAAGAAAATCTAAAGTAAAAGTCTCTCTTGCTCGCAAGTCAGAAGGAAGAATTCCTGCATGAGGCTAATTTTGTATGGATAGCAATGCAGAATGTTTCGTAGAATTTTATGCACCGAGCTCACAGGCCTGTCCAGTGTTCCGGTAATTCCCCGAGAATTGAACGGCTACAAATCACCACTCGCCTCCTCCTGCACTGATATGTCCACTTCTTCGATTGCCGTCGAATTAACTCTTTTCCCTTCCTCTACCAGATAGCACATGAAGAAAACCTGTCATCTGATCAACGCCATTTTTCATACCTTTGAGTGTCCTGAACTTTTGTAGGGATATTGGTGCAGTCATTATTCTTGTAAAAAAAAGCTTTATAAGCAGAGCGCGGTACTCCAAGAGACATTCATTGCAAAATTCTCAGACGTGAAATGAGGAAAGTCCTGTATCAGGCGTTTATTCTGACAGTTATAGCGCCATTTGTCGATAAAGTTTTGTGTGAACTATTTCCCCCTTCAATAATAATCCGCTCAAATTTTATGTCATTCAGATCAGTGGATCTTTTTTATAGGGTTTTGAAACTTTAATTATAATCACCTGATACTTTCAAGGCACTAGAAAAAAGGAAGACAGTATAGAATTTGAATCTGATTTAGATTTTCATGAAGATCTCGCAAATGAAATAAACAGAACTGATAGTGGCACTGCTCTTATAGGAACTCCTCCGCGCAAAACCAAAGATCACAATACTTTAAACCAGGGGTGGCCAACCCGTGGCACGCGGGGGTCGTAACTGTGGCACAAGAAGACTTTTTGAAAAATTACAAAAATATTATGAAAATATTACTGAATTAATTGAATTACACAATAAAAAAAATTGTAATGAAGAGAATTTGTAAGAAACAGAAATTTTCAGCGTGAGATTTTAAGGGCGCTAAGCAAGATTTCTCTTTTCTTCAGAAAAACGCCAAAAATGAGATCATGCTCCAAAACTTACAATTCTACTGCTTTGTAACATTCCGAGAAAAGTGTTGAGTAACGTGAGACTAAAAACAAATAAATTCTCTCTTTCTCTCGGATGGTCGAAACTGCCCAAAAAGTCACCCTCTCTCGGGGGTGGTTAATTTTTAACATCTCAGATTTCCATTCAAATTTCAGCTTCCCTGTGCAGGGCTGAAGTTTATAGCTATTGGCTGTCAGCGTGATGTCAGATAAATAGGTTTTTCCGGAGATGTTGGGTATTTACGATTTCTGTAATGTCAAGAAGTAATTCTGCAATATATTAGGAGCGCAGTTGTTGATACGGTAGAAGTAATTTTATCTGCACAAAGTAGCCGCTTTATACAGCAGAGGGAGTGTGAACTTGCATCCATGACTAATCAGAATGCTGGATTCGGAACCTAAAAAATTTGTAGCGTAACATTGGCAAATTGTTTCTAACTGTCAGACTCAGTTGATTTTAAACTCTGTTTAGCAAGACGTTTAGCTTTTCTCCTTTTATAAAAATGTTTTTAGATTTTAGTGTTGAGCGTAGTTGTTTAAATTTTTTTAAAATTTCCAAATGTTTATGAGTAAACCTTCGAAATCGAAAAGAAATTATGAAGAGGATATTGCAGCCCGATTTTAAAATTGTCTGGGAAGAACAATACTTGCTTTCACATCAAAATGCTTCCAAGCCTGATTGTTTGATGTATAGAATTTGTATAGCAGTTCCAAAAAAATTTAACTTGGACCGTCATTTCAAACAACTGCGTTGTGATTTCAACAGCAAATATCCTGTTGGATCAAATTTGCGAAAGGAATTCATCAATAAAAAGAAGAAATCTTTAGCCGGCCAACAATCTTTGTTCCAGAAGAGAAATGAAGCAATGGAAACCATGGTGAAGGCTTCTTAAGAACTTTGTTTGTTGTTAGCCCACAAGAAAAAACCATATTCTGACGGACAGGACATAATAAAAAGCAGCCTTTTAATTTTCGCCCAAAATGTTGGTGATCTTAATGTCAAAAATATGGATGATAAAATAGCTTTGTCCAGAAATACCGTCATGCGTCGTATAGATGACATGGTCCAGGATGTTGAAACGCAAATTGTCTCTGGACTTCAAAATTGCAAATATTTTTCATTAACTTTGGATGAAAGCTGTGATATCACTGACAATGCGCAGTTAAGCATCTTTGTGCGTTACACGAACGAAAATTTTGATACCGTGGAAGAACTTCTTGATTTGCGCCCCAACTAGTTTTAACTACAGGTGAAGACACTTTTAAGGACCTTAAAAATGTAATTGAAATTAACAAAGTAGAATGGACAAAATTAGACAGTGTTAGCACAGATGGAGCGCCTTGCATGTTTGGCAGAGTAAAAGGTTTTGTTGCATTGCTTGAAAATTATTTGGGAAGAAAAGTTTTCAAGTACCATTGTATTATTCGTCAAGAAGCTCTTTGTGCCAAGGACTTAAACTTGTCTTTCGTTGTTGACCCCGTGGTGCGCTGTATCAACAAAATACGAGCTCGTGCTCTGAATCGACGAAGATCTCGTACGCGTTTCCCCAAAGAAATGCAAGAAAATGGCGAGTTACTCCTTCATTGTAGTGTGCGCTGGCTTTCCAAAGGAAGTTCACTTGCGAGATTTTGGAGTTTGAGGGAATGTGTTTTAGAATATCTGGAAGAAAACAATGAACTGCATAGTGAATGCTCGCTTCTCAGGAGTGAAAATTAGCTGTGGGATTTAGCTTTTCTTTCTTTTTTACGATATAATGGAACATTTAAACAATTTAAGTTTAAGATTATAGGGAAAAAATTGTATTTTTCCTACCCTAGTTGGTCATATATCTTCTTTTGTGAACAAACTTTTGCTTTTTTGTCTGGAGTTTGGAGAAAAAATTAACTCATTTCCCATTCATGCAGGAATTATCTGCCAAAGTTAGTAATGTTCCCAACTATGATAGATTTAAAAATTTATATTTATTTTGCAGGATTCTCTTTCAGTGTCAGGTTTGAGGATTTTAAAGATGATAAAAAAAAAATGCTAAACTTTTCACTAATCCTTTTTCGATTTCTCTTCAAGACATTAATTCTTACCCACCCCAGGTACAAATTGAAATTATTGACCTACAGCACCATATTACACTGAAAAGCAAATGTAAAGAAATTATTTTAACCGCAAATGATCCGAATTACATCGAAATTTGTGCCACCAAGTAATTTTCCAAATTTACATGATTTAGCGGTCAGATATTGTTGTAGGTTTGGATCAACATATGTTTGTGAAGAAAAGTTTTCTGTTATGAAAGTAATTAAATCAAAAAAGCGCTCAAAATTAACTGATATGCACCTAAAACACCTAATTTTGTTAGCATCTTCACGGACTAATCCAAATATAGATGATTTAGTAAAAAAACTACAGATTCAAAAGTCACATTAAGAGACTGCTTAGTAATCATTTAAAATTAAATGTTTGAAGCTGCTTATTTTTATTTTGTACCTTAGATAACTGACTGATCCTGTAAAAATTTATCAACAATAAAATATAAGTTTCTACATTTGTTATACCATTTTCTTTTTTTATATTTTCACTGTATAGAACTTGCATTTAAAAGTAAGTTTTTGGTGTAAATAACCCACAATATGCCTATAAGTAAAATTTTTTCACTTTTGAATATTTTTAAGTTTGGTAGAAAAGTTGAAAGTGGCACGCGTAATTTTTTTTTATCAGATTGTGGCACGCTTCCGAAAAAGGTTGGCCACCCCTGCTTTAAACAATGATATTTAGTTCAGATCCAGAAACTTGGTCACCTATTCTATCAGACGTCGAGATAGATGTTTTTCGATAAAAGAAGGACCCCCTAAGGATTGACAGAGTATAATTTTCATCATAACGACACTGGTCGAAGGTTATTCTCACATTATTATACCAGATTTAAAAAAAAAAAACAGCGAAAAGATTGCGCGTAAAGGGTTAGACAATTGCATTAGAAAAAAACTCCATATTGTTTTTAATGAAAATTTTTGGCGGTGTCGTTAGTTCTCTTTCCACAGAAGGTTTTAAAAGTTTGAAGCACCTGGTTGAAACATACAAGAACCATAGTCAAAAATCAAAATCTTGGATTGAATTTAGTCAGCGATTCGCAAAGACTAATTGGTAAAAGATGATTCAACGCATTGTAGCAGCAAAAAAAAAAGCTTGCTCAAAATTGCTTAGCCCTTCATGGTAAAAGTAATAAACTATTCGATTCTAATAATAGTCTTTTTGAAGTGAACTTCTTTGTTGACGGGAGTGAATGGGAAATTGACCCAGTTTTGCGTAACAGTGAAAAAGCGAACGGAAGTAGTGATTCCCCCGAAACGTCGCCATAGTGAGGAGATAGCAAGCGCTAAGGACGAAAGGCGCTTAGGAATGGTGACATTAAGTGGGTACCCTTGCTATTCTCGTAAAGAACTCGCGTAGCGCATTTTCGTAGTTTTTTATGTAATAAACATGCCGTTTTCAACGAATGAACTGACCCAAAATATTACCATTATATGGCTTTTCCCGTTACGGGAGTGTCTGGGGCATTGTGTATATGTCACTAACGTTCGCGCCAGAATCGTTACGGTTAGCGTCTTGTAAACACAGTGACTTCTGTTAGTGATGCATTAAGTTTATATTATTAATTTTTATTTCCAATGAATCAAAATAAATTCTGGTCAGATAGCCTGGAACAAACGCAAAAAGAGTTTCGTGAAAGAAAAAAAAGCAAAACTAGCAACAATTCCTGGCGAAAGTTTATATATCACAAGGTAGTTCTGTCGCAGCTTTTATCATCTTTATCCATTAAGTTTTAGTGCTGTACACATCAGAGGCTGCTGCAATCATTGGATCCGATGATGATTAAAAGCCGATTATCTTAACTGGAGACTTTAATGTTAATTTTGCTTCAGAAAAAGCAAAGCCACTCATTTAATTCTTGAAACGGACGCTGAATTTGACGAATACTGATTCCAGAGAAGGAAAAACAATATATGGAACCCCGATTGATGCAGTTTTCAGTTTTCTCACGATTGACTACAATCGAGGACTTTTATATCCTACTTTAGTTACCACACACCTATTGTGTTTCTTGGAAAATGATAATGCAGAAAATTGAATAAAATATTTTCATACGATAAATGAAGTTCGAATTTTATTTGATTAAAGTTATCTTAGCAGTTTAATATAATTAGATCTATTCCTGCATTTTTACGGCCAACGTTGCCAAAGCAGTTTCACATCTATCGCGTGGCTTTCCACGTTCTTCTTTTTTTATACAAATAATTCAATTACTTGTTAAATTTGAAGCAATAATGGAGGAACATGTTCGAAGAGTGCTAAAAAGTCAAGCAACTAAACTATACTATCTAGGGGAAAATATTCAGAACGAGATCTCTTTTTCATGATATTATTAAAGTACAAATTGTTCATAAAATTGAAAAAGCCAAATATTATTTAACATTTTTAGATTACACCGCTGATGCCAGTACGATCGAACAAATGTCATTTTTGGCAAGATAAGTATTGAAAAATTTAATTCAAATGAAGTTACCGTTAAAATTAATAAAATTTGTTATATTTTCTTCCAGTTGAAAGATTGAACACAAAAGAGATCTTTCAAATTTAATGGTTGAGAAACTTATAAAATTGGGTGAGTGAGTGATTTTGGGGTTTATTGGCGCAAGAGCAGATTTCGGCTATACTGCGCCAAACATTTGTTTTAATATCTGTGGTCAAGACGGGAAGAGAGAAAGAAAGAATGAATTGAATGACAAGAAAGAGGGTCGAAAATAGAGAAGGATCACTAGGGTACCTCGGGTTCATGAAGCCCGTGTTTACCAAAGACAGTAAACCCCGTGGGAAAAGACCACTAGGGCATCTCGGGATTGTGACACCAGTACTCACCTAAAGAAGGTGAGCCCCCTGAGGGTATGTACTAAATGGTTTAGCTTCATTGTCTACAGAACATGAAAAAAAATGAACAAATTGATTTAAAAGAATTGATCAGAAAATTTTCAGAGTTAAAAAAAAAAAAAAAACTTCTAATTTTTGTGTTTATTTTTTTATTAATTTTTAATAAATATTTATATATGTATACTGTTATGCTGCCTTTTTCTTTGTAAGAACAATTTAAGTTTTATAGGCATGTATTTATGAACAATTTCTATATATATATATATATATATAAACTTTGCGGAGAAGGGTGGCATTTTTCATTTTTGTCCGAGGCTGCAAAGCTGCTAGAGCCCTTTTAACCCATGATTTTTACACCACAATTACAATTTTCTCATTAATCATTTTCTTATATTAGGATTTTTTTTTTTACTTTTCAGTTTGGTTCACTACAAAATTGTGTTTTTCAGTTGGTTTTTTTATTCTATTGAATTCTTAACCTAATTTCTTTTGCTTGCGTCATTGCTTAATACAAAACAGTACAGCATTTATCAAAACCGCATCCATGTTTGACAGGAACTGAAGGAAGAAAGGTTGATTCGGATTCATTTCTTGGTCAGCCAGATTCGCTGTGATTTGGATTGATTGTGAATGACAGATTTCTTTGGTATGAAGGGAACCTATTAGAAATGTCTTCAGAGAAAGCAATATTGCATATTTATAAAAATGAGACTTTTCCTTCCCATGAATACGCAAATATGCTTCATGTAACCAGTTTCAGAAAAACCCTAGTAGAACATTACATAGACAAAGTTATTTCCTTGGTATGAATCCTTAAATGCTTTTTTAAAGCACCCTTTTGACCAAAACCCTTGTTGCACATTTCACAAACATAAGGCTTTTCCTTTGTATGAATACGTAAATGTCTTTTTAAAATATCTTTTCGGGAAAAGCCCTTGTAACACATTTCACAAACATAAGGCTTTTCCTTTGTATGAGTCCGTATGTGGGTTTTTAAATCTCTACTTCGGTAAAAACCCCTGTTGCACATCTCACAAACATAAGGCTTTTCATTTGTATGAGTCCGTAAATGGACTTTTAAATCTGTACTTTGGGAAAAACCCATATTGCACATTTCACAAACATAAGGCTTTTCCTTTGTATGAATTCGTACATGTGCTTTTAAATTACAAATTTGAGAAAAACCCTTGTTGCACACTTTACAAACATATGGCTTTTCTTTTGTATGAGTACGTAAATGTGTTTTTAGAACATCATTTCGAGAAAAGCCCTTGAAGCACACTTCACAAACATAAGGCTTTTCCTCTGTATGAATACGGAAATGGACTTTTAAATCTTTACTTCGAGAAAAACTCTTGTTGCACACTTTACAAACAAATGGCTTTTCATTTGTATGAGTCCATAAATGTGTTTTTAAATGACCATTTCGAGAAAAACCCTTGTTGCACACTTCACAAACATATGGCTTTTCCTTTGTATAAGTCCGTAAATGATCTTTTAAATGACTAATTTGACGAAAACCCTTGTTGCACATTTCACAAACATAAGGCTTTTCATTTTTATGAGTCCTTAAATGTTTTTTTAAATTACCAGGTTGAGAAAAGCTCTTGCTGCACACTTCACAGACATAAGGTTTCTCTTTTGTATGGATACGTATATGTGCTTTTAAAGTACAAATTTGAGAAAAACCCTTGTTGCACATTTCACAAATATAAAGCTTTTTATTATCTTGAACATGCAAATGATGTCTTGAGTTTCCTTGAGTGAACTCCATTTTGCTAGTTTCAAATGTGCAAGTTTTTTCACAAATGTGAAAAAATATCTATATTTTAAACCTACAGTGAAGAAAATGGGTCTTGCACTCTTGTTCAGAATATGAATTTATATTAACATCTTTCTGTAAAAAAAAA
Organism: Trichonephila clavata; assembly: GCA_019973975.1. Taxonomy (NCBI): domain Eukaryota; kingdom Metazoa; phylum Arthropoda; class Arachnida; order Araneae; family Nephilidae; genus Trichonephila; species Trichonephila clavata. The sequence goes on from BMAO01017750.1 coordinate 75,046, forward strand.
AAAAATGTATTCAATATATCGTAGTACACGTATAAGCAACATTTTATTCACTATAATTTATGAAGAAAAAAATTGAGCTGGTTAACACAGCTTTAAAGAATCAGCTGAAAATTATTTGTCTGATATTTGAAGAAATAAGCAGACTTTTAGATAACATTTTCATTAAATCAATGAAAACTTAAAATATATATTTAATATTAGAAACTAAAAATAAGTTCATGCAATAGTTTATAAAGAAAATCATGTTAACACAAGCTATATACAGGAAACTGAAGGAATATCATGATAAAAAAAGGAATACCTTCTTGGAGGAGGACTCTATCAGGTTATGTCCTGCATTATATGGTACATACCCTGAAATGGATTGAACCTTATTCAAACATACCTTATTGGTTTGAATTATTATTGAGATTAAGAGTAACAATAAAGCTACTGTCGATTGTCAACTAATTTTTATTAATATATTAGTAAATCATAACAAAAGATTTTTGAAATTACAAATTTTTTTTTTTTGACTAAGATATTTTTTAAAATTTTTTCTTATAAAACTTCAAATTAAGAATAGTATATATATTCCCTAAAATCTGCTTGATTTAACCGTTTTTTTTATGAAAAGGATGCAATTATGCAAAAATTAGACTATTCTGAAACAAGTTTTCCTAAAGGATATAAATATATATTCATATTTTATAAATGAATAAACTTAATAATTTTAGTTAGGAAATGAAGAGGCCATGGTAGCCAAATGACCTATGTTGGTATTTCTTAAAAAGCATTGTTCCCCTGAGCCTGCAGTTCTGTGGCTGCTAAAAACTTACCATGTAGAGGAAATGGTGCAAGTATTTCTATCGAAACTAAAAGATCTTGATTTCAGAGAGATGGATGAGAGCTTGTCTTTGTTACTAGAATATAGTTCAAAAGTAAAAACTGTCCTGGTTCTTGGGTAGAATATTACTGAATTTGCATCAAATTTGACTCCTCATGTATTAAAATATTGTTACAATTGCTGGAGATTGTACCACTCTCTTTTTCCTGCATCTTTTCTGGTGTCTAGATGTGTGAATGTTAATTCAATTATTTTTGGAATTACATCCATCATGAGTATAATTTATTTTGAAAGCTTCCTGGAATTTAGTCATTCTATTTTCGAATATTTTATCTACATAAATCCTATGTATAAATTTTCTTTGCACAATATTATATATGTCAAATTTTGAATTTAATTTTTCTCTGAAGTATGAAGAATACACACAATGGCAAAAATCCTCCTTTAAAAAACACATGTCACAGTATTATTAAAAGTTCTCAAATATAGTATTCCACAGATGACGCATATTACAAAATTTTCATGAAGATATTTAATTTAAGCAGCTAAAATATTTCTTGCATCATCTGGAATTGTCCCTTAAGTACTTAACTTCCCTCTGTTAATAAACTGAAAATAAAAATCTATTTAGAGTTGTTTAAAGACAAATGTTTCTAACGATTAAATTTGAATCCGAGGTTTTCTGCTTATTAATACTAATACTTTCCCCCTATTTTGTTCAAATATGTTTTAAAGGATTTCAAATTTATTTCTTCTATAGATTTAATTATCATAACCTTTAGTTTCACCTAGTATCTTATGTTACAACTCAAATTACAAAATTTGAATATTTCCCAATTCTTGGAGAAAAATAAAAGACTAATTAAATTGATTTATTTACCTCTTATTCTTATGCAAAAAAAAGTAATAAACATTTTTTCTAACTTATGCAAAAAGGTATTATGAGAGCCCAACATTGTAATCCCATTAAATTTACTTAAGACACTCATATATGATACAAGTGAAATTGGTACTTATGAATTATCACAACAACCACAAACTGTATTAATAACTCACCAAGATTACAACCCCGATTTCCTACGTGTTGTACACGCTGAATTGTCAACCGGGTGCTTTGTTTCATACAATTTTGTCAATAGGTTGCGATAATACGCAACTACTGTGAAATTAAACACACTAAAATGTACATTTAAGAAATAAAACTAAGAGTAGCTTGTAAGATCCATTAACTTAAAAACAGAAAATAAAAAAATTTTGAAAAAACATAAAATATTATGTACTTATTAAAAGAATGGTAGTTCGCAAGTTGATTTTAAAAGTTTAAATAAAAATATTAATTTCCAACCTTTACATATATATAAATTCAATTAAGTGTAAATTATAAAAAGAAATATTTAATTTCTGTGAATAAGTTTATTATTGTCAGAAATTTATGAATAAAAAATGACAGAATAACTAAAAAACAAATGTTTAGCTCTCTCACTTTTTTGTTTCAAAACAAAATAAATTTAAATAAGAATCATTGGTTACTTATGAAGGTGATTACAACATAATCACCACTTTTCAAATTTTATTTAAGCTGAATTGTAAACAGAAAATTGCTGATTTTTAACATAATATATGCATATATTTTATAATTTTTATTTATTCAACTCTAAAAAAATTATCCTCAAAATATTAAAAATTTACTTTTTTAAACACAATGGGCTCCTTTTATAGGAGAAATTACATATTTTTAAAAACATAAACAAAAGTACTCATATATTAGGGTGGAATGAAAAATACTTTCAAGATCTGTATTAAAAAAATTCAACTGTAAACTGTTGACCTTGCCCAAGAACATTTAATTGAACTACCAACATACCAGTCAACAGATACTCTGTGTATACCTTAAATGAGTGGGGCAAAAAGAAATCCCTATTCAGGCCAATTATTAAGCACTTTTATTCCCATCTTTTGTATGGCTGGGATAGCCTAGAGTTCAAGGTCACAGATTCATGGCTGGCATGTCATGCATTTCAGCAAAGTACTGCAGAAGACCCACTATCTAGAAGGGGCTAATGCAAGTCAAATATATTGATGTTCAAACACTCTTGTTGGTGTGGTGAGGAAGTTTGGAGAGGTGGGTGCTACAGCCCAGGCTTCATCATTCTCGCTTGAATGTGGTTCAAAATTACAAGATCACTTTTTAATAACCCTCACACAACAATATATATAGTGCAACACTTTAATCTAACTCCCTTATCTTTTGCGGGTTGCAACTTGCACAAGAATGGGTTACTGCATACCCCTTTCCTAGAGAAGAATGTTGTTTTTGCTTTCGACAAAATTTCTGTGAGATATATATAGAAGGTTTTTGCAGCCATATTTCAACAGACATACATCTCCAGTAGGTTCAAGTGTTTTTGGAATGTTTTCTGGCGATGTTGTGGGCAATAGTAGAGAGGTGTTGTTGCTGATGCTGTTTGAATCACTAGCCAGGATTTACTCAGAATGTCTTAAAGCTCTACATGAAATTATTGCTTAACTAAAGAGTAGTGTTAGGCTGCGCTACCATCACATGTTCAATTCCTGGGTAACCACTTTGGCTGTAGTTGCTGCTGGGCAATATGCCCTTAGGATGGTTGGAGAATAGGGTGATTTGAACTGACAACTGGCCCATCTGGAGACCTTAATGATTGGGCGGGAAAGGAATCCCTGAATAATCTACACAATAAGGAATCCTGAACGGACATCTACACAATAGTTACAGAAAATAAACATGAGGTACACTTAAGCCTTTTTAGTATTAAATTTTTAAAAATGTCAACGGTCGAAATTACAGTGACAGTAAAGCAGAAGATGGAAGAAAAGCTTGGATCAGATTGATCTAATGGTACACAAATACCTAAAATTTAAATAATTCAGCTCTAAAGTATGGGTGTACGTTAGACACCAGATTTTACGGTATCTAATTGATGAAGTGAATTTTTGTTTCAGAAAAACAGGTATTTTAGTACTTTTAACATTTATTTTGATAAGAACACCCTACTAAATATAGTTACAATTTCAGGTAAATATAAAAACATCTTAAATAATTTTTTTATAAAAAATTGACTGTGAAAATTCTAGTGCTTGATATAGCAAAAAAAGCTTTGACTGGATTGATTCAACAGTGTGGGGAGAAAGAGCTGGGATATGAAATGTGCATTGGATTGGATCGTAGCACAGCCCCCTTATTTCGCCAAAAAAATTTGGCAACCCTGCAAATTAGTAATTCAATGCAGACAGGATTTTTTTAGTTTTTCAGAATTTGGACGCAAGTCATTCTCTTAATAATAGACTTTGATAGTTGTGCAAGGGATTTTTCTAGAAAGCTGAAAATAAAGGAATAAGTGGATTTTTTCCTTTTTTCTAAATGAAACAACTGTGGAAAAAATGTTTCTTACAGAAACGGGGAGATCCATTAACTAATTCAATTTGGACGATGTTTTTTTTATTATTATATCCTAGAAGCAACAGGTTTTTCTGTTTATTTCTTGAAGCGATTTTAGAAAAAATGTTTTTCTCTCAAGAAATTCGAAAAATGGATATTTTTCTTTTGAATGAAATAGGTAAGAAATAAATGAGATTGCTTTGTTTACGAATGCAATTTTGAAAATATTTCAACATAGATGTCTGATATATGGCAAAAGTATGTGTTTGTTTGAGAGAAATGGAGATCGTTATTTCATCAGCCTAAAGCATGCATATGAAATGTTTTTTCTCCTTGTTGCATTTATAGAACCAATGTTTTTTCTGCTTTTCTTGAACCAGACGTTTCTGAAAACCACATTTTTTACAACTCCATTACAATCATATATAAGGCGTTTAAGATATTTAGTTTAGTTTTCTACAAATAGTTATTGAACTGAGTAATACTGACTAGCTTGAGTTTGAATGTTTTCTTTCTTGACAGCTAAAAAAGGAAACTCTAGTTTTCATTTTCATTTTCATACCCCAATAGTTGGCTTAAATATTTACTGCTAGTTGAAATGCTGATTGGGAGGTACATGAGAATCAAGTAAATAATTTTTTAGTTAATTTCTTTTTACTCTTCTTTTACTGAACAGCATATTGATACAATTGTTCTTGTATTGCAAGTTAGTATGATGGAAAGGTCCGCAGAACCATTTTACCTTGCAAAAAACAATTTAATATCGCAAGTAGTAGTTCAGTCTCTTTGTTTTTCCTATTGTCATTACATATTTCTTTGGCAGAAGAACCCATGCCCTTTTCTGAGATACGGAAAGAAGTATATTCAACATTTTCAATAATATTGAATCTCTGAAACAATTTACGAATGAACTTAATGAATATGTTTATATAATGCATGATTATATTAGCAATCACATCACAATAAGCTAAACATAATTTTACACACCTGTAATAAATAACATTGTGTGATCCTAACCCTCTCTTTCTGAACATGCTCCCACTGTTTTTTTAACTACACAAAATACATCTCCATTAGTTTGCAATTTCACAAACCAAGAATTTGTTGCCTAGACATAAATATCTGTAAGGAATCTTTAATCCATTATGAAATGAAAATAGGTTGTGAGGACAAACTGGGGAGAGTATCACTAAAAATTTTATACTGATGTGGTAAATATATATCATGTCATATTTTCAACAAATTATCTGTTCAACAGTTAAATTTTCATTTAAAATAATTAGTTTCTCATGTATTGTGAAAAGATTCACAATACATATTTTTATCAGTATTGGCATGCAGAACAGGATGTGACATGCATCAATAGTAGACTGAATTACAATAATTATCAACAAATTATTTATTGAAAGGATGCTTTATATCAGTTGATGAATTTTAAAATTTTCCATGATTTGTTTAAATCTCATTGAATTTGTTTTTTCTGAAAGAGCTACCAGAAAAATTTCAGTTTTCATTTCAAAATTTGATAACAAGATCATTGAATCATTTCTTCCAAGCACATTGAAGAAGCTAATTGCAAAGCCAATGTTTAACATCATTCCCAAATATGTTTAAAATCATAGGAAACTGTTTGGTCATCTTTGGCCATAATGCAATTAATTTTTAAATTGGACACTCTTTCTTTCAGAATGTTGAATAAACAATACATATCTTTTATATAATTTATTAGTAATAACATGATCAACTGGGTAAAGCATTCCTTATTAGTCAAGTACAATTAAAGTTAGTAAACAGAAATATACGAAGTCAATTCACAGGATATTAGAACATACACAATATTTTAGAACAATTGTTCGTTATTTCTTTCCCTAGGTTTTTGACATTCGATTGCGTAAAAGTTATTGGGTATTCTTTTAAGCAGGTCTTAAAACCATATTTTGCCCTTGAGGTTTATACAGAAGAGCACAACTATAAGAGTCTTTCAGTAACTTAATACTAATAATATTAACAGAAATATCTTTTTTTATTAGTCTGCAAAAACAACATAAAAGAATTAGTGTTGCTTGATAAGTTTTAGCTTGTTAAAAAGTACTCCTAAAGAAGATATTTATTGGAACCATTTCTTATTTCTGATAACTGAATACATTCTATTTTTCTTAAGATTTTTCAATAGCTATTTTGAAAAAAGCTTTAGCTTTAATAGCTGAACTCGTAATGAAAGTTTTATAAACTGGTGGAAATGTTTTGAGGACTCAATTTATGATTATGCTTTAAAAAATATATTTCACTCTCATCCCTTTATTGTCTTTATAAACAGTATTTCTACCAAGATAATCCATTGGCAATATAGGATCTTTGATATTTCTACAACTAGTTTTTCTTTTATCTGTCTTGGAAGCTTTGTACATTAGCATATGTGTTCCATATCTAAATCTACAATTACACTCATGATATAGACAAGGTTAAGGGAAAGTTTAATCTAAACATATTGCACAGATCTTTAAATGTGATTCATATACATTTTTTTGCGACAGATGGTCTATATATATATTCTAATAATGATTATTTTTTCACTTTCAATTTTCAACATTATTTTCTTATTAGGAATTGTGTTAACCCCTTTTTTATTATATTTGTGAATTATTTTGAGAAAAAAGTTTGTATGCAAAGTATACAACAGAGGTCCCCAAACTTTTTTGTCTCTTAGACCCCTTGCCATGTTTTTCGGTTTGGGGTAGACCCCTGCTTTAATATTGAATTTTTGTAAATTTATCAACTTAAATGTCTTTTTGACAGCTGGTACTACTACTCCTACAATAAAGGAATTAAATTTTTAACTGTAATGAAGTATAGTGCTTAAAATTTAAAAAGCACATATTAATAAATTAAATTAAAAGTTAATTAATAAATGCAAATGTTAAATAAATTAACTAAACAACAAACAAATGTTTTTAAAGGGAGGAAAGAATCTCTAGCACTACAAAATCAAATTTTCAACATTTAGTATTAATCTTGTCTTGTTTAACCTTAAATTTCCTCTGTTAGTGTCCAATTTTTTTTTCTTTTTTTTGGAGGGGGGGGGGGAGATTGGCAACCACACTGAAGCTCCTTCAGACTACGAAAAGCAACGAAAAACTTCCTCATGGTATTCCAAAAGTCGAGACAAATAACAGGTTTGACTTTTTAAAGCCAAAATTGCTGGCATCCGTTTCTAAACTTTAAGATCTTCGTTAGTGTTTATTACGATCAGTTCCTATTGTAATGTGACATTTTTTTTCAATATGACTATATGAATTCATTGCCTACTGTGGTAGTGCCATAGTCAAAGCATTCTCAAATCTAGCTTCAAAATCTGAATAAAAGGCAATATTGAATGTAGGTTAAAATGTTCCGACAGAATGTCTGTGACAAATTTAGAAAATTCGGGATCTTCAGTATTATACTTCTATAACTTAACTCAGGAAAGAAAAGCTGAAACGTTTCTTGCTTCAATAAAATTTATGCTGTCACCTTGTAAATGCAAATTAATTTCATTATATTTAGTAAATAAATCTGTTAAATAGGTAAAATTTAACTTCCACATGATTATAAATTTTTTTTAAAAACTTAGTCACAGTTTAGTTTAATGAGAGCCACTTACACCTCATGGACCCCCAAATTAATTTTTGGCTAGCGTAGACCCCTTGGAGGTCGTCGTAGACCCCTGGGGGTCTATATAGCCCACTTTGGGAATCACTTGTACACAACATTTTAAATGCCCTTCTTCAACAAGATCACCTGTAGAAAATTTGTATTTATTATTATTATTCTCACAATCACTTAAAAAATTGGCCAAACAACTTACCTAATATTTAGGCTACTTTTTAATAACAATCAATAGAACTTCCATTTCAACTTCAAGAAATTACTATTTTAACTCAAGAACCCTAGGTTTCAACTCAAGAGGGCTATCGCACAGCAGGAACTAAAAAAATAATGTATCTACTATTATGCTAAAAACCTTGGAAATTTAAAAAAATGGATTATATTGAAACATTTAAATAATCAAAGCATAGAATTTTTAACAATCGGAATATCGGAGAATCAAGCTATCATACGGCAGAAACTAGAAAATCAATGAACGCGGAAACTGTAAATTTACATCAAATCAAAGAATAAAATAAAAATACGATATAAAAAGAGAAAAATAAAAATTATGAATCACCAAGTTTAAAGTTCTTCTCAAGCTAGAAAATCAAAAATTTATAAATATGTTTAAATGATGGAAAACTTATCATTAAATTAATACAATATAAAAATTGTAAAACTTAACAATGAAATATTATAATTCATAATTACCAAATACCTCATTAACAAATCTCGCAAGTAGAACTTCATACTGGAACCTAACAGAACGAGCTCTATGGCAAGAATGATTTTAGTAGGTTCAACTAAGCCAAGGATGAACTTAGCAATTTTCAAAAAGTGGCCAAAAATATAAAAATAATCCACCTAGTTTACAGATTATAGACTTGAGTGCATCCACACACACAACGAAATTCAGCATTAGATGTCCGGCCTTAAGGATTCCTTTATCTGTTAGAATAGCCCTGCTCAATGAGAAATTTTAAGAGAAGATTTAAAATTTTTAAAATTTCTGCGAAATTAAAAATTAAAGTCTGAAGAAACATATTGTTCAAATCTTTTTGGAGGATGACCAGGAATGTCTTAAACGCATGAGCCTTGCCTTTGAGGGGAGCTTCGTCTCGTTCTCAATAAGATCAAGATCAGAATAATTTTAATTGTCAAATGTTATTCCCAGATATGATTGGTTGAAGCAGTTAGTTACTTCTGTATCAAATATTACCATTTAAAACATTTGTTGAGAATCAGAGAAAATATTAGTTTTATTTCTAAAGCGAGATATGTTCAATTTATTGATAAAATTGCTGGGAAGTCTTAAATCGTGGCTTTTTAACCGCTTCAAAATACGCTAAAAACTCCTAGGATCGGGAGTATCATTCAAATGCGGCTGCCGTCTGTTGGATCTTCTTGAATCTGACTACGTCACTAAGTTAGAGTAAAAGAGTTAGAAATTGTGGGCTTCCACCAGAAAAAAAGAGTTTGAAATGGACAAGTTCTACCATAAAGCTTACTATGGGGGCGCTGCGGTCGTTAAATACCCTCAACTTCTTCCGGTTTCAAAAAAATAACATTGTTTTGTATACAAACTTAAGCAGAAGTAATTTTAATTTTCCTTGCATTTCTTAAGCAGAATTTTTAGCCTTTTAAAATTACCGACATGAAAGAGAGTAAACTATGCACTCTTTGTTCCACATGTGGATCTTTTTCTGAGAATCTCTACGAATTTTTAAATCACCGTTTAATTTACCGCTGTCCTACGAGTCTATCCACATGACTACAATAAGAGACTACTTTGCAACCGAAAAATTCGTAAGCGAGAGTTAAATCTGTGTTATTTAATAAGCATTTCATTACAAGTTTGTGTTTAAATGGTATTATTCAAATTTTGTTGTGCTTTTTCGAAATAATCCCATGTATTTGTTACAAACATTGCTCGATTTTTATTTATGGTAACCTTGGCAGCAATTTTGGCGACAGTTTTCACAACACACAATCAGAAATAATTTTCGACTGCTTTTATTTATATTAATTACACAATCACTTATATTTGTATTTCTTGAAAAATGTTAATTAAAAAAAATAGCTTGTTTCTGTTGCACGAATATTTGTTGTATGAATTCAATTGTTTTTTGCGTTGCATAGTGGGTGTAATTACGTAACATAGAAATAAAAGTTATCTAGATACACTAGTTTTGTTAGACTAATTTTAAAATTTCTAGGTTACATTGAATCAGTTGTGCTAAAAAATAAGTCTAATATTTTGTTTTATGATTTATAATATATCGTTTTATGATTGAGATGATTTTTTAATTGAAATGATAATTTGAACTAAGCCTTTGTGTGAGCTATTTATTTTGCTCTTGTACATAGTCAACTATTATTAATATAGATATCATGAATTAAGCATTGGCAATTATTATAGGAATTAAACTGCTTTGTAGAGAGCTCGGAGCATCCTGATTATGTCCCGTGAATATTCGCCTGTATGGAGGATCAAGGTTCTTCAAGCTTCATGAACTGATATGATACACATGAAATGTAGGAAAGAACAGAATGCTCACTTATTTGGTATGTTCAAATTTTATTAATAACTTAAAGTAATCCAAGTAATTGTGCTAATTTACATATTTATTTAATTCATACATATTTGTTAAACTGAAGATTAGCAATTGATTTCTTTTCAATTTATTCTAAATTTAAATTGCATTATGAATTTTTTGACTGATAAATATTTATTTATGAAAATTTTACTTTTGAATCATTTTTCTTGCAGAAATTGAATAAATTAGGACAATCTAATGAAGTTTGAAGCTGGATACCAAATTTGTTTTGGAAAAAAAAAATTACAATCGGGTTCTATTTGTTATTTGCAAATGAGTGTATTTTTTATGTCAATCATCCAATTTATTTCTGTGTAGTGCTTTTTTTTTTACTTGTGTTAAAGACTTTTCACACAAATTAAAGACTTCACATAAATATGTTGTATTAAAGTCCTTTTACAGCTTTGCTGAAATGTGAAAATATTCTGTGTAAATTTTGAACCAAAATTCAAGATCATCTAATTCATATCTTCATTTTAACTCAGAATCTGTTAATAGTTCAATCAGTTCTTTTATTAGTTATGTATCCTAATTTTTATTAAAGGGGAATTTTAACAGGATATCTCCTTTAATACTATGGAAAATTGATATCCTTTATTTTAAATTCTGAAAATATAAGAAAAATGTTCTAAACATGAATTTTACTTAGTATTATATTAAATATAAGATAATATGCAAGAGATTTAGCTTCTTATATTGTTACAATTATTTTGATCTTAGTTAACTCAAAGAATGGAATATTTAAAAATTTGAATTAATATGAATGTATATATTTGAATTGTGTGTATGTCATTAGTTAATTAATTTTATAATTGCCTCTATTTGATTTAAAAATTCTTCAAATAATTCTTTAGTATTATAGGTATATGAAAACAAGCACTGTGTAATTTAAATAATTACAAATGAACAATATGTAATTCAAACAATTATAAATAGAAAAATATGTAGCTTAAATTGTAAATAAACACTGTGTAGTTCAAAATAATGGCAAATAAGCAATTTTTTAAAATTTCCAATGACTAAGGTCACAGAAGGCTACTCACTACAAAAAGGGAAGGTCTGCGGTGTTAAGTGGATATTCAAACTCAGCAAATAAACAGTTTGTATTTCAAATACTTACATATAAAAAAATATACTATTCCAATACATGCAATTAATATCATTGTACTGTTCAAAATGGTTGCAAGTTAACATTAGGTAATCTCAATTTATTGTAATTAATAGTGTATTTTTCTTTGTATTATTTTTTTTATAAAGATGGCCAAATAAATTTTTTTTAATTTTATTTTATATCTAGAAATCTATTTATCTGTTTTACATATAAACTTTCATTAACCAGTTTGTAAAATTCATTCTCAATCTTTTTGAAAGAATCCGTCATTGACAGAATTCAAAGGACTAAGGCAAGCATTACAAAACTAATGAATTTAATTACATGCATACTATTGATACTCTTTAACAGCACCAGAGAGCTGGTTTATTGACACTATCCAGTATGTGCTTCTCATAATAACCACCCAAACTTGCTACTTCGCAGCGATTTCTACTTTTAACAGCCCCTTTGTAGGGGAATTTTGTCTGTACAAAATTATATACATATTGGGATTACAATATACCTGAATGAATTTTTTAAAGCATAAGTTAAGAATAATTTTTTTTAAATTTATGGCAAACCATATTTATTGAAAAATTAAGAATTGGTGTTTAGAAATTCCAATAAGTTTCATCATATTCTATTAATTAGCAATGAAAAATCTGTCAGTAAATGTCACAAATGCTGCAACATGAGAACAAACTTCTCTTAATCTGAAAGAATGCTAATTTTAAATATAACAGATGAATCCAAACAAGTAGAATTGAACAGTTTCAAAGAACACAAAAGTTTAAATGCCCTATTATAAGAATGGTATGGAACATATTGGAGAATTATTTTTAAAATATACAGTTACCCTCAAAATAATTAAAAACAATGAATCTCATAAAATATTGAAATTCGTATGTAAATTGAGGAATAAAGATGTTATCCTTTTTATTAATTTGAAAAAAACAATATACACCTAGCCATGCATGTACAATGATCAGTGCTGGAAGCTGAAATCCAGCATTAAAGGTATTTATATTCAAAGGTTGACTAAAACCTGTACTTCACTAATTAAAATAAAAATGATTAAAACAGTATTTCTATTGACTGAAAGGGGGTTTACTTTAATTTAGATTTTAATATAAAATCTTTTAACGAGTCAATAAGTTGTTTTTTCTCCTCAATTGTCATTCTCAGATGATCAATAACTTAGAAAATTGGAAAAAATTCTTGAATTATTTCCCAGTAAACATGGCTTGCAAAATCAAGACATATTCATCAATAATTGAAACGTCCTGTATAATGTAGAAATTCAGGGCTGAAAGTTAAAATTTGCTGTTGTTGTAAATATCAAATTTCTCATATTCTTGAATAAAATTATTTTGAATGCTGATTAATGTAAATAATTTTATTTGAAAATGTCTATAACATACATTTGCTTAGATTTCCAAATGCATTTTAATATTTTATTCTTAAATGTTGCTGTAGCTAGAATTCTTGAAAATTGGGTATTGAACTTATTAAAAGTTTCTCAATGCGTGTATTGTTATAGGAGATAAATTCCTTATTTGTCATGTGTTACTCAGTTAATTCTTGCTTACTGCAAGTTACTTATTGATAATGTACTATTTTCTCTACTGATGTTTAAATTTTATAAAATAAACCTTTTTAAAAAAGACTTCATGTTATTTCTTTCTTAAATGCATCTCTTAAGTGCATTGGAATTTGTTAGCAGCATTTTAAAAATGGAAAGTAATAAATATTTATAAAAATATTGTTGCATAAAATATTTATTTAAATCTAAATTGAAAATTCTATCTCACATGTAAACCAAATAAAATAATGAATATCATATTAATCTAGATATCCGTCAAATAGTAATACTCTGAAATGTTTTTTCACAAACACCAAACTTTATGTAAATATTAGAAAATAACAGCTAGTGTACATAGATTATTGGTTAATATGAAAGTATTTTTTGTTTTACAAGTGTATATATTATGATTGATAACAATGCTACCATAAGTTCTTAATTTAATATTCTTGTAAGCAACTTTGAATTTAAATTAAATTTTTCATTTCAATAAACATACATTATTCAAGTTTTCCTTGTTTTGTGACATGATTCCAACATATTAAAAGTAAAGGCAACAATATTAATTCTATAATGTAGTAATGATTCAAAACCATTGAAAAATATGCAAATTAAGGAAATTTGTTTAAAAAAATTTGATTTATAATTTATAGTAATTATTACACAATATTAAGTGAAAATATCACATAAGAGAAAAGGCGTAACAGTCTTTAGAAATTCAATTTAATTATCCTTTGTCTTTAATATATTTTTTACTTATTGAATTGCATATAAATTTTAAAAATAGTATGATATATATGAATATTATAGACTGTTTTAAAATACAATTTAAATTTGTAGAAAAATCCTTAAAAAATTACATAATATTAGAGTTAGTTAACATGAAAGTTTTTGATTAATGATAAAAGATTTATTCTTTAATGAAAATGAATTTTTTATTTTTACAGCACAATAAATTGCATATAACATAAAAAATTTATTAAAATACATAATCCATACAATATATGAAGTTGAAACCTTGTTCAAAAATAGTAGCATTTTCAAACACATGCTAAGTAATAAATATTTTTAAAAATATAACATATGTAAGCCAAACAAATATTTCCATACAGTGTAAAATAAAATAATAAACAATGCTAAAAACCTGGATATCCTAATAATATTAAAATATATTTTCAAGAACAAGTTATTTTATATGAAAATAGATAAAATAACATGATTTGTTATTTTCTAATAATTTCAAACTATACAAAATACAGAAATTAATCTAAAATTTCTGGCAAAACATATGTTTGTAAAAAGCGAACAAGAAGTGATTTTTCAAATTCCAGTAATTTTCATCAAATTCAATAAATTGACAATAGAAAACTTTGACAGTAGATGTTACAAATGGAATACGTACATACATATCAGAAATTAAATAACTAATTAATCTTAAATTAGTCAAAAAGTAACAATTATAAATAATAAAAAGTATTTTACACATATTTATAATTACTCTTCTTCAATAATAATAATACTGTTTCATGAAATTTACTTTAAAATTTTTTTTTTAAAAAAGTACATCAATACTATTGATAATTGAAATGATTATAATTCTATGTTTTTTAATAATTTTTAAAAAAAATTTTCAGTTTTATACTACAGAATTTTACGTTTAATCACACGTTTTAAGCATAGCTGAAATATGAATCTTATTGTGAACAATGGTTATAATGAATTTTCAGCAAAGTAAGAACAGAACTGAAAAATAAATTATACCCTTTACATATTAGCTAAATCACAATATAAACATAATTTTGGACTGTTTTTTAACTGAAAAATTATATGAAATTCAAGTCAATTTTTGTTTAGCATAAGCTGAAAATAATTTTAATTCTAAACAGTATTTAAAAGGCAATGGATCTAATTCCTACCATTTTATAACAGTCAATATGATATAGATAAATATAAAACACAATTTTCTTTCTTTATGAATAATATATATATATATAATTACTATATTATATATATATATATCAATATTTTTTCTAGTTATGTTTCTTAGAATCTGTTTTCTATCATTTAGCTTTGTGGGTAGTATAATTTTGTCTTATTATTTTTTTTCATTTTATTATACTATATATATATATATATAAGAATATTGCTCTAAATGAAAATATGATTTAATTTCAGCTGCAAAAGTTAAAAGGATTTTGTAACAATAATCCTCAAGTGTCTGTTTAGAAAAAATTTGCTAAACCTGATTCAAATGTTATAAGGATTAATAAAAATTTACTAAAAATTACAAATAATCAAAAATATATCAATAAACTAAAATATTTTACTCTTCTATTTTAAGTCTACAATATAGTTACAGTTCTACTTTTGTTTTTCCAGTTTCACTTAATATTTTTAAAAATTTAATCTTAATTCTTATTTTATAAACATACCATATTTCTAATGAACTTGTATACAACAAATAAACAATGAAAACATATTTATATCTTAAAATTCAAACAAAAATTGAAAAAACATTGAAATTGTTCAGTAGTAAAGTTATAAACAATAAACGCACAATATTTATAATAAGTTATTAGATGCACACATACTGAAACACACACTCAACACAGCATATCCAAAAAATACAATACATTGCATTTTTTTTCTAATTATGTTGAAAGTAGCCAATAATTCATAGAGAGCCAAATATAACAACCCCAAAACAGAGGAATTTGAATTCCAAGGCTGTAAAAAGTAGGAATAGGTGCTGCCAACAAAATTGCGCATTACACGTCCGGCCTTGTTTGTTCCTTTTATCTATCAGACTTGTTATCACGCTCTCCTGGAGGGCACGCCCCAGAGTTTGAGAAACGCTGCGATAAAGATTTTATTTCGAGTTTTGAGAACAGTTTAATAACAGTATACATGCAGCAAAATATGATTTGGAGAAGAAAAACCAAGCGATTTACATAATTTTAAAAATTTATTTTTTATCATTGCAAACAAAAAGAAACAAAACAACGATGTTGAGTCTCTACATCTTCTCATCATATAATGAATAAAAATATAAGCCCATACAAATCATTCCCATTTCCTGTTGTTACATGTTACAAATTCTTAAGATTTTGAACACGTTCCGTATAATAGCGCAAACTCCACACGGAACGTGTTTTTATTGTTCGTATCCGAAATCAAATTTTGTCTTACACACATGAAAACAATCAGCAGAAACGAAAACAAAATTAAATTAAATTAAAATATAAAATTTTTAAAAAAATCTTATTTTATTGCTAAGAAAATATAAAACATCCAAAATTGCAAGTTTTTTACTAACAACTTTTATGTAAGTAACATTAAATTAAAAAACTAAGTACTATAAATTTTGGCGCCCCTGTCCCAGGCGCCCTTGTACGGTGAACAATTTTGCCACCCCCACGCGGCGGCCCTGTTGTTGTTTACTAAGTAGAACTTGTCCATAGATTTGTAAGTGTTTTTTACTTTAGTTTTTGTGTTGCTGGCTCACATCTTAAATTTAGTGGTTACAGGTGGCAACAAAGCGTACTTGTGAAAATTAAACTCTGTTTCACCTTAAGTTGGCAGCATTAGAAAGGGTTGAAAATGTAACAATCCGCTTGAAAAATAGTTCCAACTTGTTTCGGAATTTAAATGAAAGCAAATGCATAGAAAATTGCTAGAAAGTATCTTGTATTATCGAAATTGTGATTTTAAGGATATATTTTAAGTTAATCACATCTTAAAAGCATTTATTCCTTAATACGTGTGAACGAATACAGTTGAAAAACAATTAGATGAAACTTCACTTGGCTAAAAACCGGGTTTTAAGATTTCATTCTTGGCGGAGTTACCTAAGCATTCCCGCCAAATCAACGCCATTTGCTTTGCGTACTATTTTGATATCTCGTGTTACTATCTTTGTTCTTGTTGTTTTTTTGACATTTTAAACATGTGTGTGTATAGTATTTAATACGTAAGCAAATGGTTCCACAATTTTAATTTTTGATTTAACATTTTAAATCACACACCTTATTTAAGTAAATCAAATTTCACGTCTTTTTTTTTTTTTACAGTGTTTTTAAAAATATACACTATATATATAAATAGCTCCTTATCTTTTTTCCCAAAGTATCTTAATGTAAATTTTTTCTTGTGTTATGCTTTTATTTTGATTCTAAGCGCTTCTTACATGAAATGTTAAATATATACATATATATATAATTTGATTTAGGAATACCTGATAAAAGAGCATTGTCCCTTTAAAAACTTTTAATGGAACTTTTTTACAATAAAAATATAGGTCTAAATTTCAAAATAAATAATTCTTGTTAAATAATTATTTTAAATTATTTTCACCTTAAAAGTTATGCATATTAAACTGAATACATAAACTTTGCATATAATGTCAGTAACATAATTTTTTAAAGTATGCATCGAGATATTTTTTTCAGATGAACTATAAATTTTATAAAAGATAATAAGTTTTAATGTTGATAGTTTTTTTACAAATTAATCCCAAAACTTTAATGTATGCTTCTGTATATCTAAAGTTAACATACATAAACGGCATTTATACATGTAATGTGAATATTTATTTCAAACGGGTTTAAAATAGTAATAACCGAGAAAAGGCGATTAATTCTTAAAAAACAAGATAGAAATTTATATTTTATAAGCGGATGTAATAAATGAAAATTAAAGAAAAATGAGCCGTTTATTTTGAAAGTGGCCTAAGTCACTTAAAAAATCAAGTTAATGAAAGTATGAATTACAATTTAACGGTATTTTTTCATTAAAAAAATGTTGCTATCAATATGTTGAGAACTATTGAGATTTTGTTTGAGAAAAGTTTTGCTAGTTTATTCATCAATATTTCTAAACATATTGAAATCTCTCTTTAATCTTAAATATCTCCATTAAAAAAGCTTCTACAATTTTAAAGAAAAAAATTTTCAAGAGCATTTTTTCCCACTCGCCAAATATGGCGATATTTATTCGTTTAGTCACACTCTTTTCCTAGAGTAACCCGACAGCGGCTGTGATTCGGTCTCATTGTACCCTTCCTAACGCTGACAACTTCAGGTCAAACGCAGTTTTTTTATAGACTAAAGGAAGATTTTTTACAACGCTTCACCATGTTAAAGTAAGTATTCAAAATTTTATAGTAATTCTTTAATCAAATTTTTATATAATATATTGTGATAAGTTGGTCAACCGTGTGGAAATAAAATCGTTTTTGAACGAAAGAATCTTGTAATTGCTAACGAAAACTAGTATCTGATAATTATCGGAAGAGAACAACGGATGAAATAAATTTGAATTTCGTCAAATGGTAAATTATGATGAGGTACTATTTTAGTGTTTGATTTCTCAATAATGTGTATTTTTTTATAAAATGAAATATCTTTTATTAAAGTCAAATAGCATACTTTTTTGTTGTGAAAGTCGCTAAATTTTATCTCGAGAGTCATTTGAATAGTAATTTTCAATGACGTTTATTTTTTATTATTCGTTCTCTTAGAATTGCGTGTTATTTTTTAGAGAATTAGTCTTGATGTTTTTTTCATTTTTAAAATGTTGATTGGTCGCTTCTAGATGAATGTTTTTTTTATTATAATGTAGTTTTATTTAATAAACGAAGACCAATCATAAATATTTGTCTGAAATATGAAGAAATGTGCCATTTGTATGTATATATGCATCAAAATAGAATAAAATTACTGATAAAAATTTCGGAACTAGTTTGATATCACGCTGTTTGGCGTGATAAAGAATCACGCCAAACAGCGCATGCCGTTGGAATGAAATTCAAGATGGCGGCCTAGCGGTAAGACTAGTCAGGAAAATAATTTTTAAGAACCATTTTGAAAAATATTAAAATCGATTTCAAATGAAGAATTTAGGAATAGATTGACACTAACCAAGATCAATAAATAATTAATATATATAAATCATTTTTACTAATAGTAATATTATATGCAGTATACAATAAGCTAGTAATATGGTATTATTTTTTGTTTTATGTAAATAATAAATCACGTAATATAATTTAATAGATTTGATAAAGAATTATCACCCTATTGTAATAAAAAAGAATCGTACAGATATAAGAATACTAATTTAAACATAATTATAAAAAACAACAAAAAAATAATTGTAAATAAATAACATAATAATAAATAAATAACAATACTTAGAAATATATGAAATAATAATTAAATAAATAACACATGTAATAATATTTATAAAATAACAATTATTAAAAATAACGTATATTATATGATTATTACACATTATAATTATTGTATTTTTTATATTATTAAAAAATAATTACATAATATATACTAAATTGATTATGAATAGCAAATAAAAGTACAGAAAGCTTGCTATGTTCCAAAAACTGCAAATTTCTTCAAGGAATTTCATCAAACAAGAAACAAAAAAAACATTTTTAAAAGGGAAAGAAAAAAAAATGATTTATAGAAATAACTAAAAATATAACTCATTCTTTTAAAAAAAATATACT
>BMAO01017751.1:0-13870 GCA_019973975.1 Trichonephila clavata
TCAAAGCTAACAGAAAACCGCAAACCAAATAAGCTTTTTACTGTACGTAGAAGATTTTTTAAATGATTAAATCTTTTTCTCTCTCTTGAAGATCTAGTTTCTGGATCCTTGACATTTCTTAATGGGCATAAAATACCTTAATTCTTTCTCCGTACTAAAGTACCAATTTAAACAAAACAAAAGAACTAAATCAGGATTTTCTGGTGGTTATTCTAAATTTTTATGTGTGTGTGTGTGTACGAAGTTCTGCATCATGGAAACGAAACCATACAAATAACGCTCGGAACGAGTAAATAAAATTTCGAGATATTTTCATTATACAAATGATTTTGCTTATACAAATTTTTGTCAATTTTCTGAAAAACGAATTAAATTGATCAATACACATTCCGTACTCTTAACTTTAGATTGCTTCCATTCTTTTCAGTCTACAACTGTTTGGCTTAAATAAAATAAAGAAACTTATGAAAAAGAAACGAAGATTCATTTTTATGATACGGAACAGGATTGCTTTGTATGTAGGACTTGAAGTTGAATATGAATATATATATTATATATATAAATTGAACTTCCCTTTTTTTTCCATGATGCAAGTTTGTTGGTAAATTGCTAAAAACATTACTCATATTAAGTGGCCAACGTTTTAGTTCTCAAATAGCGCCCGCATGTCCTTGTTTTTCAATTTCTTCTCTATTAGCTCACACTCTATATATTTATATTGTTCAAATTTTCAATCGTTAATAAACTACTTTCTATTCATCCAATCAAGTTCAAATTAATTTTTTTAAACTTGTAGTGGATAACACTTGATGTTAATACAATTTTTTCAAATATTAATTAATTAATTAAATTAATCACCGGTTTTCGACGCTAACTTAAATTTGTCTCCATTGTTGTAAAGTTGACAAAAGTTGGCATCAAAAACTGGTTTTTCAGCCAAACTAGTCTAACCGGGTGTGCATTGTTACAACAATGCAGGCAAATCATGCTCTTTTTTCAATTCCTACTGTTAGTTCACTGTCTCTCCCTATATATATATATCTTGTTCAAATTTTCAGTCGTTAATAAAATACTTTCTATTCATCCATTCAAAGTAGGAATTGACTTTAAAATTTTTTTTTATGTTACTTGTTTATGTGTTAAGCGTTAGTTTTTAAAAATGATTAAAAAAATAGTTAATTACAGTCAATATTTTGTACAGTTAACTAATTCTCTTCCAAGTTTATAGTAACAAATATATGAACTTACACGAAAAAAAAAAACAAAAAAACAAGCACACTTTTTTCATTTTAAAATTTTGAGATCCGCTGCTTTTGAAATTTGAAACAAATTTACTTAGCTTATAATATCCAAAACAAAGTACAAGGGTAAAAAGAAAACAAGGAGGGGACGGGGGGAGGGAAGAAAAACATATTATTCGCACATTCCATACATTAAAATTTCTCTTCCGCAAGTAAAGTGTGAAAACCATTCAGCCCCCAAAATCATTAAAACACAAAATTTACCTCTACGGTGTAAAAAAAAAAGATTCACACAGTTTTCCTTTAGGTTTATAGATTAAAATAATTTTAAAACCTCTAAAGAATAATAATTTTATTCTTACTTAAAATAATAATTTTATTTATAAGTTATAGTTTAAAAAAAATAAAAAATACCCTTTAAAGTAAATCGAACTAAGTTGTAACACAATCTTTTAAAAAAGATTGTGTTACAACTTAACAATTTAAATTTTTTTTATCTTTTTTTTTTTTCCAAATCTGAAAACGGGATATGGAATTAGTCTCCAGATGCGGGATGGGATCTGAAAATGGGAATTCATATTCCTGATGATCCTGATCAGGATAATGGAACAAAATTATGAAATTATCGTATTGTCATCGGTCCTTGACAAGTGTGTAAAATTTCGAATTGATCTGACCTTTTAAAGTGGGTAAAAATCGAGTTCAAAGATTCTGTTACATACACACAAGTGAAACTTATATAAACGTATTAAAAATAAAAGCGCATCGATTGTTGCTTAAGGATACTAAGTTTCGAATCTGACTCAAAAAAAAACAATTTGTCACACATCGCTAATGCAATTGAAGGAAATTGTAAGTCGTATTTATATATTTCTTAAGCTGTTCTGCCAAATCGAGAGGATTTTCTTCCAAAAATTTTGCGAAATAGAATCTACAGACTAGAAAAAATGTCATCCTATTAAATTACAGGTTACGATCTTCAGAACACAAATCGTTGTGCTATTATAAAATTTGGAAAATCATTAAGCGTAATTAATTTTTAAAAAATTCAAATACTTTTCTTTTTTTTGATAAGTCCGATTTGATAGTTTTGAGAAATTCATGGATTTTTGTAATAATTCTGTGAGTAATTTTTATATATATAATCTTAAATACATTTATAAATCATTATTATATATATATATATATATATATATATATAATGTATAAATTTTAATGGTAATGTTATATCTCTAAAATTATTACTTAAGTAGGCTAATCAATTAATGTTCAAATAAAAATAAAATCAGTTCGTTTTTTATTTATTATCTATAAACTGGATATTAAATTAAATAAATTTTAACTAACAATTAAATTACTTATAACTTTTTTAAACACGAAAAATTCCACTCCACGAAACTGTTCTTCACATAAAATTTGTGGCAACGCCCTTAGAAACAGATACACAATCCATTTGCTTAGAAAATTTTTTAAAGATTGGACGAACCTTCCACTCCGTTTTACATAAGGGCGTAACCCACACACACAAGCCACATAGAACTACTTTTGAAACAGAACAACACTAACACTGAAAACACAAGTTCCAATTCAGAAAGATTGCTGCTATTTCGATCTTTCGCTCAGAAAGTTTAAAAACCTTACCCGTCAATTCCGCACAGCTAAATGCGTCTCTTGCTATCGACCGGCAAAATGAGCGCCCGCATACGCTTCGAAGCTTCCTGTGACAGAGATGGGGAGGAGAGGAAATGATGGGATCGGGTCGAGCTAACGGTTTCAAGGTCAATGGAAGAAAAAAATTAGTAAAAGATTGCGCAAAAGTTCAATCTTCAAGAACCTGTCGCTGTTGGAATACGGCAGGATTTTTTAGCGCGTTTTTCACGTAGTGTAAAAAAAGCGCTATTAGGACGCAAATTTCGTCTTCGTCCTCGCCTTCGTTCCATATTTTGTCGTACCTTTTTCTCAGCCAATAATTAACCGATTGACCTCGGGTTTTCGGCATTGGGTCGCATTTGTGCCCTAGATGAGCCGAATCATATTTAAATTTAATATATTTAAAAATTTTAATTTAATTTTTTAAAAATTTTTTTTAAAGTATAGTATACTATTTTCTGTTAGTAAAAAGTTCATTAGTTGCATTATTGGAAAATACAACATGTGAAAAACGCGCTAAAATTACTTGGCCATGCCAATGATTGATATCTTGTTGAGGACAGCAGGCCTGGGAGAAAGTAAAATTATCAGACGCGATAAAATACGATGTTTTCGGAAGGTTGGTGTGTGTGTGAAAGCCCTCGTGTGGCTTCTAAATGGGTTAATAACAATCAATTCAAAATTGTGAGATGATCTGATTTTAGAGTGCAGTTTTTACCATGTTTTTATTAACTCGCTTTCCCTGTCTGTCTGGATAGAATTTGTAATTGATTTAAACTAACTTCCCGATGAGCTAGAGACAAGATATTGGACCATAGCTCAAAAGTGGATGACAATGCATGAAAATGTAAAAAAAAGTTCTAGTCTCGAACCCAGGCACCCTAAGAGGTTTGTATGTCTGTCCGGGTGGAATTTTGTAATGATTTTAAAACTAATTTCCAGATGAACTAGAGACTTGAAATTTGGACCATAGCTCAGAAGTAGATGACAATGCATGAAAATGCGAAGAAAGAATTTCTATTCCCGAACCCGGCCCCCGAAGAAGCGGGCCCAGATTTCTGGTTGCGTGGCTACAGCGGACGTGGTTGGAGCGGACACATAACATTTCGTGGGTGAGCGACACTTTGAACTCGTGGTTGAGCGGACACATTTCCCCATCTTAAAACAGATTCGATTACCGAATTACAAGGATAAATACATTTTGCCATTCAAATTTAATTACTTGTATTAAACTGTTAAGATGTTATAGTGCGAATACATTTTAAACATTGCGAAATGTAATAGAAATAAAAACTTTCAGAGAAATATTTAGAAATTTATAGCAAGTAACAATATAATGAAGGGTATGAACGAATTTCAAGAATTTTGTGGGAAAACAGTATTTTAGAGTCAAATAAATATTAGAACAGGTGCAGTTGCCATAAAATTAATTAGTTTCATTAATGCAAGTAAAAATAAATACTAGAAGTAAAATACACAAGATACAAGTAGATAAAAGAAAAATAAATACAAGTAAATAAATACTAACTAACCTTTATTACAAAGGTATAAATATCATTTACCATTGGATTTAGTCCAACCTAGTTACAAAACTTAAAGATTTTAGATATTTTTCTAGATTGTTTGATGTTTCGAATTTTTTTAGGGTCTTTTCAATTCTTTCATTCAGTTAATAATTATTAGTTCAAATACAAAAGGAAGAAACACAAAAAGTGTCTTTTAATTTGAAATCCAGAGAATTAGGCGACCCCTGAAATAAAAAGAAAAAAAAAACATATATGCAAAATTGAATGGGGGGGGGATGTGTCCGCTCAGCCCACGAAATGCTATGTGTCCGCTCCAACCACGTCCGCTGTAGCCACGCCACCAGATTTCCACAGGGGCCCAGTAACTCCAGAACTTAAACGAATTTACACAAAGACCACCTGTTGAAAGCACGGGTCGAGTTGCGTCTACGTATTCAATTTCGTGGCTCAGGGGTCAAAGAGGAGCCCCAAGGTTACCATGTTTTTATTAACTCTTTCTTGTATGCATGTTCGGGTGGAATTTTGTAATTGATTTTAAACTAACTTCCCGATGAGCTAGGTGGCCGCGGTAGCCGAGTGGTCTAGGCATCGGATCGTGGCTAGTATGTCACGAGTTCGATTCCAGTACCACTGAAGACCTGCCGTGTAGGGGAGCGATGCACGTTAAATCTGTCAAGAGCTCAAACGTTCTTCCGTTGGTGTGGTGGTTAGGAGAGGGGGGTGCCAGCTCAGGTGTCGTCCGCGTCACTTGACCATGGTTCAAAATTACGCGGACCGTCCCCAAAAGCCCTCGTGTAGCTGAACAGTGGGACGTTAATATTCACTCACTCTTCACCAATCCCGTACTTCTGAAGAAAACGGCAAACATTACTTTTTTCATTGTCCGTTGTCTTTTCACCATTGTCGGCGTGGTATCATCATCAAAGACCTATACTTTGCTTTCTTGACGTGTTGGAACTTTAAAAAACGGCAAGTATGTTTCCTCACCCGTTACAATTTTAGGAATGATGCGGGGGCCGATCCTAGGGTATCGGCCGCTCTCGTGCAAACACCTAATATGCCGCCCCCCTAGAGAATTTTTCATATTTTGACTAATACTTAATGTTGACGTCAAAAACTCATCTACTTATATAAGAATAAAAAATAAAACATTAATAAAAACTCAAATAAACAAGTGCCAAACTTTATTTTTGGGCCAGGTAATGAGTTATAATAGTGACATAATATACTTTTACAAAATAATAAACTAACAAAAATATTACCTTTAAAATAAAAACATATATTTTATAATTATAATTTCAAAACAACAGAATTTACTCAAAAAATATGATCTAATAAAAATAAATACTAAGGTATAAATCTCGTGAAACGAAAAGTATATAAATCAGTCCTTCTACAAAGACTAAGTAATATATTATATCGTAAAATCCAGTGTATAATGCGCCCTTTTAACTCAAAAAATAAGATGGAATTTACGGGTGTGCGTTATACGCCGGGTATAAAAATGAGAGCTTTAAAAATACAAAAAGATGAGCATTAAAAAAATCAGACTTTTACATATATCGAAATACTGTTTCTGTGAAAGAAATAACATTCCTTATAAACTTAAAGGGTTGTAATTCTAAAAGTACACTATTTTTTACTAAAGCTTGGAATAATACCTCGAATAAAGGACTTAAAAACATATAAGAGCATTGCGCACGTGTGGTTCAGGTTTCTTCACAAAAAAGGGTGTGCGTGTTGTACGCGGTGAATATACCTAAAAACTAACAATTGCAGCTAGAAAGTATATGGGCGCGTTATACGCCGGATTTTACTGTAACTATAAAATAACTTTTCTGGCTTTCTGAGAAGCAAATTTGTTAATAGTTTCGGTTAAATAAATTTTTGCAGAGATTTCTGATTCAATTGAGATTATGGCCAAATCTGAAAGCCTTTCTCGTGTCATACTATTTCTCAAGTAATTTTTAATTACTGAAACTTCTTTCATCTGAAGCTACAGAAACAGGTAAGGTTAAAAAAACTCTTATTGCTTGAGCAAAATTTGGAAAACAGGGAATAAGATCATTTTTCACTATAATTTCTAATATCTCAGATGGCTGTTTTTTACCAGGAAAAATATCTTTGAATGAAGTTATCTCATTAAAGAGATATATGCCATCTATATCTTTCACAATACTTCCTTCTCCCTATTCTTGTAACTTAATATCTAAATCCATACACAGGCTTTCATGAGATCATCATTAGAAATGTTGTGAAACTCATACAGGAAGCAAAATATTGAATTACACTCAGATAATAAGGCAAATCTTTCCTTTGCTGAAGAGATCGTATGATCAAGAATTGCAAAATAGAAATCAGTCTTGACTTGCTGAAATGTATTTAAAACTGGCTCGTCACTGGCTTCGTAATCAAACGAACCTTTTCCCATAGCTTCGAGATGGGAAATTTTCTGATGAGTACCTATATCTGCAGGAAGTATTGCTGCTGAATCAACAAATATTTTTAAAAATATCGTCAGATCTTTAGAAAATTAAAATATTTTTTTTTATCTAAGCCTTTAATGCATTCCGCGATGTTTAATTTAGGATTTTGAAGCATTTTACTCAATACATCAATTCTTGATAATAAACCATGCCAAATTAAAGTTGAACATAAAAAATTTAAATGTTTCAAGACTTTTAATTATTAAGTGTAAGAATATGGATTATTCATTAAAAATACCCATTCCTGTTAAAAAATTAGAGCAAATTACATAAAATAAATTATTTGTAGCACCCTTCAAAATCTTCGTAAAAATGAGAATCAAAAAAAAAAAAAAAACCTGTTAATTTTCTCAATTTTGTAAGAAAATCTATTTTAAAAAATTAAATTTAGTTTCAATTTTTAAACATCTCGTACTTATTTCCGAAACAAATCATCAGAACACATGCTTATTTGTGAGTTTTCTTTTTTAAATTAGCGTGACAATATGCCAAAATTTTTTCTACTCTTTTATGAAACAGCAACATTTCATTCATTCATAAATTCAATTAAGAGCTTTTATAGAGGATATTATCCTCTAAAATGTGAAACAGAAACCGGGGACAGGAGTTAGTGAACATTATATCAAAGGATCAAAAGAATAAAATAGCAGTTTTGTACTGATCACAGATAATACACTACAGTTTTGATTTAAACAAAAAAATCAACGGCAGCACCTTTCACTAAAACTTAAATAACTACTTATACTTGATCGTGTTACGACCAATATTAGTGTATGTTAAATCAAAATTGAATGAACATATTGAAATAAGAACGGTTTTTCGTATTTTTCCTTATATATACAAGTTGCAGAAAAAAAGCGAATGCCACATACCTCTAACTTTGTCGAGATAGTGCAGGATTCTAAGGATGCTTTTGCCATGTCATAAACGATCAAATTTAAAGAGTGGCTTACTACATGACAAGTAGATTGTGGTTTGAACCCCTGATTTATATTGGCTCCGTTATCGTAGGCCTGCCTCCCGCATATCTAGCAAATTTAGCCCTAATTTTAAAGTTTCTCAGCTGTTAAATATGAAAGTTCTTTTCCAATCAATCTTTTAACTGGAAGGAAACCTAAAAAATTCTTTTATTTTAACGGGTAACTTCATTAAGATAAGATTTCTCAATACATACATATCTTACCAGAAATGTCATTTGTTCGATCTTACTAAAATCAGAGGCGCAATATAAAATTATCTAATAACATTTGGCTTGTTCACTTTTATGAGCAATATGAAGTTTAAAATTCTCATGTAGAAGAGAAATTTTTTCGTTCTGGGTATTTTTCCCTAGATAGTGTATTTAGCTTCTTCCCTTTTAGCACTCTTCGAGGAGGCTCCACATTACTGGATCAATTTAGCAAGTAATTGAATTATTTGTATAAGATTACCATTATATATTGGAATTAAATTTGTCCAAATTTGCAATATGTAAGTGTGACAAATCCGAAGGGCTAAGCAATTTCGAACCAGTACCTTTAACGTTGCTACAATACGTAGAAGCAAATCGCACCAATAATCGCAGAAGTAAGTCTTTTCGAGTCTCTGTCAATTGTTTTAGAGCATTGTAATCGCTGACTGAAATTCCATCCAAGACTTCTCGCTTGATTATGGTTTTTTGATGTTTTATGTTCTTTTAAAATATCAACGTGATGTTTCATGTTTCTTTTAAAATATCAACGTGACGTTTCCAACTTTTAAAATATTCCTTGGAAAGAGAATTAATGACACGGGACAAAAAGTTTGCTACAAAAACAATATGCACAGTTTTTTGTAATGGATTAACGATTTACGCATAACCTTTTCTTCGTTTTTGAAAAT
Organism: Trichonephila clavata; assembly: GCA_019973975.1. Taxonomy (NCBI): domain Eukaryota; kingdom Metazoa; phylum Arthropoda; class Arachnida; order Araneae; family Nephilidae; genus Trichonephila; species Trichonephila clavata. The sequence continues at coordinate 8,764 of BMAO01017751.1, forward strand.
TTTGGCCGTAACATATGAGCTAAATGTTCGACCGGCGTCGTCATAAGGAAAATTATACTTTGTCAATGGCTTAGAGCAGGGGTCGCCAAAGTGGTCTATATAGACCCCTAGGGGTCTATTTAACAACAGTATGGGGTCTATCTGACCCAAGGGGTCGAATGGGGGTCTATTGGGACTCGAAGGAAAAAACAGTTCTTAATACGCAAATCACACATATCTAACTGCGTACGTAAAAATTTAAAATATTTTTATATTTGACTTAATATTATATTCTTTATAGAAAATAAAATAATAAATCAGAACACAATTAAAAACTTATTAAAAATTTGACAATACATAAATTTTGGACTAATATAAATATAAAGCAAAAATATGTGAAACTTTACGAAATGGCTCAGCCATTTATGCTGGCGTTTCCAAGTTCGAATATGGTTGAAGCCGGTTTCAGTCACGTTAATTCAATTTTAACTAAAAACAGAAATAAATTTAATGTAGAGCTTCGAGGGGATTTACGGTTAAAATTGACTAATTTCGAACCCAATATAGCGAACCTTGCCAAGAAACACCAGGCACACCCATCTCATTAAGAAGTTAAAAATCTGTAGCTACTTTTCTTACTGTTTCTGATTTATTAAAAATTTAGACTAATATATAGTTTTATTTTAATTACCTGGAAATTACAATTGTGGGGGGTCTATGGAGATTTCGAAAAATTATATAGGGGGCGATGATCAAAAAAGTTTGGCGACCCCTGGCTTAGAGGTCCTTCTTTTACTAAAAAACATCTAACGGCGTCTGATGAATAGCTGGCCAGGTTCCTAGATCTGAACTAAATATCATTGTTAGAGTATTTGATTTTAGGATTTTTGGAGGAGTTCCTACAACAGTAGTGGTGGCCGCCGGGTAAGCCTAGTGGTCAAGGTATCGGATCGTGGCTGGCATGTCACGAGTTCGAGCCCAGTATCACTAAAAACTCGCTGCGTAGAGGAGCGATGCATGTTAAATCTGTCGAGAACTCAAACGTCCTCCTTTGGTGTGTGATAGTTAGGAGAGGGGTGCTACCTCAGGTGTCGTCCTCGTCACTTAACCATGGTTCAAGATGACCGAGGTCTGATGCCAAAAACCCTCGTGTAGCTGAACCAGTGTGAACGTTAATATTCACTCACTCACCCTACAACAGCAGTTGCACTATCTATCTGTTTATTTGATCTGCAACATCCTAATCATGAAAGTCTAAATCTGATTCTATACTGCTTTCCTTTTTTTCCTAGTGTCTTGTAAGTAATTCAGTAAAACTTTCAGCCTGTTTTTTTTAAAAATGGCTGTTTTTCGAGTCTTATTCTTTTATTAATGGGCACTTGTAGTTTTTTTATGCCCTCCCTCGGACATTCTAAAATTTTCAACAACATATATATCAATTAAGTAGGGAAAGTATAAAAGTAATTGATAAATTGCTTTGCTTTCATACAAAAATTTTTTAGGTTCATCAAAAAGTGACTCATTTGAATTAAAATTCGATATATTTGAGATTTTCCAAAATCTTATCGTAAATTTAAAACAGAGAATAAAAAAGTCCCTATTTTACTTTCGTTGAAACACTCTTTCTTTTAATTTATGTTTAATGCATTGTGACGTTCCCGCAACACAGCTGTGATTCGGCTTCTTTGTGGGTATGGTCACCCTACGTGAAATTTACACCTGCACCCTTAAAAATATTGCGTGGTCTTGTCTTAAACCCCTCTCTGCCCATCAACCGGATGTAATTCGAAGCTAAAGACACGGGAACCGCTGTCATCCCCGAAGCCTAGAGAGGGCAGGGGGAGAGAAAGAGATGGTCTGAAAATTTCACCGAAGACGAACGCCAGAAACTCCTCCCTCACAAAATAACAGAACTTGGACTCTAATAATCTAATTACTAAGTTAATTTCAATGTAAATCTGTAAATTATAGCTGTGGCGTAGTTAAACTTAACATTTAAATTAACCAATATCACGTTACCTTGATTTATTCAAACGTAAGATTTTTCAAAATTAAAATTATTAAGTCTGAATTTAATTATCCTCCCACATATACATCTGTACATAGCATGCACAGAAGATAGAAGGGATTTATATAAATTTAAATCTATAAAAAAAATATAATGTTCTATTATACTGCTCCTACAGAAAAAATACACTTTCCTTTTTTCTTATTAATATAACACTAGAAATTTATAATCATAATAAATACCAAAATTAACACTTATAAAAATACTCAAAAAGACAACAATATTTAAAATAATAATATAAATACTTTATATTTCTCATTCGAACAAAATTCCGTCTTTCAGCTTCTGCAAAATTACGCGGACCGTCCCCAATAGCCCTCGTGTAGCTGAACAGTGGGACGTTAAGATTCACTCACTCACTCATTCAGCTTCTGCAAAGAATGTCATTTCGAAATATTTTTAATAACATTTAAATCTTAACACATGTAGTCTCATTTGAAAATAAATTTATAATAATGAAATAATGGTGCTAAATTTATTTTTTGATTGAGAAAAAGAAGGAAACATTTAAATAACTCACCTATTATTGACCTAATTCCCAAACTTTAAATATTCTGAAAGAATTTTTAAGAAATGCCTTTTCGATATTTCTATCAGCAATAATGCAATTACTTTAAAAATATACCTATAATTACAAAATAATATTATTAAACTTCTTTTGTATAAAAAGAGAGAGAGAAAAACCCATCTAAAAACACATTTCTTGATGATTCAGAAAAATGATTCATGATGAAAAATTCAGAAAAAAAATCAAAATTTACAATAAACAAGACAAATGAAGCAAATTTTTTTTAATACTGGGAACAGTTATGAAGATTGTGCAATGTCTAGTTCCGAAAGTGGAAGCTCTCTTACGAAAAAAAGGTTGCGTCATTAATATTATTTAATTCAAAGATAAAATTTTATGATTCATATACTCTTAAGTATAACTATGGGTACATATACAAAATAATTCCATTGATATTAAAATAAGCTAGTTTTCTTTTAGTTCAGTGGACTTTTCAGTTAAAATCGTTATTCACTTACATGAATTTATTTTTTACGCAATTTATATATGTATATAAACCAAAAGATATTTTATTAAACTAAATATATTATTTTTATAATCCGCTTTTTCATAAAAGTAAATACAATAAAATATTCTTTAACACTTAACTTAATATGGTAAAAATATAATAGTACCTCCAAATAAGGAACCTACACAATATGCCTTAATTCCAGAAATTTAAACCCACAAGACCAGACATTATGTATTTTATCCTTTAATGCTAAGCAAATTAATTTAATTAGAAATTCAGTACATCTTTCTTTAAATAAATTATGTCCAAATAAGTACATTAGTCACAGGTTTTTTTTCTTAATTTTGAAGTTAATGAAAAGTTAAAATTCTTAGTTGAAAAAGTTTTATTAATGAATAAATGTTTGAAATGAGCAGTAAAATCTTGTATTTACAGAAAGTTACGGAAAATACTCTATTGTACGGATCTTTTTGAAAGCCTTTGCATTGTGTCAGCCTAAGCACGCGTTTTTATTTTTATGTAAATCCAAAGAAAACGCGAGTCCATGAGGTATACAATAGCTTTATTATACATTCTGTTTTGTCTATAAATAGAAGCGTCAAACATACAGTGTTGTACTCCCCCCTATTAAGTTACATTGATTTATTAGGCTAACACTTTATTTGATTTATTTAAAGAAAAACACAAGCTACTACTCTCTCTCTTGTCTTTGAGATCCTAAAATTTTACCAAAAAAAAAATCATTTATTTTTCTCTTAACTTATCTTTGAATTATTTTTTTAGTTTCACTTTAATTGAATGTCCCTAAATGAGAGGTAAATAGATAAGGTCCATATTCTAAGAGAACGATATCAACATTAAATGAGCCTATTTCAAAGTGTATCTTACAGGAGGTACTACAGAATGTGTGTATTTTAATGTATACCTTAAAAAAATAAATAATAATTCAAAATTAAAAACATAATTACCTGTTGCTATTTCATACGATCTAAATGAAAGAGATTGATTTGTGCCTTCTTCGAAAAGGAGTCTGTTGATAGCAACGATCACAAGTCAAGTAACTTTACTCAAGAGTAAAATAAAACATCTCCAGTTGCGCTAGATATCTTCCAAAAATTCTAATTGCCTCTGTCCCCTTTAAGTTAGCTGACACCGGACATTCTGTGTTGTGTGGGGGAAGAATGTCCATTCTGACCTCACTCCCGATGGGGAGAGAGTGACATAAGAAAATAAGAGAAAGCGTATCAAATTTCCTGATTTAACATACACATCAGCTTTGAACCATTCAAGGTTCAACAAATAAGAAAAACAGACATCAAACGTTACAGTAGGAAATAAATAAATAAGTACTTAAAATATAATACCAAATTCACAATACTAAATACAAATATATAACTGGACATCGCAAAAAAGATAAATCAAATACATATTTAACAATAAATTCTATCAGTAAGCCAATAAAATATTTAAATGTGCATGTAAATGCAAGTAATTTTTCCCACCAAGACACATTTATAAATAAGAAAGTGTGAACGATAACGTTTTAGCAGACGTAATTTTTAATTGTACATAAAAATGAAATATTAAAGAACTGCAATTTGCCGAACGCTGCTCTAAAAGAAATATTCTGTTTTGTGCACATTTGAGTCATCCTTAAAGTAGTAATACCATAAGTAAAACAAGATAATTACCGTTTTCCCCTTTATATCAGGCCAGTGAAAATCATACTAAGATAAGCGTATCTATACCTGTATCCCGAGGCCGGGTGCCAATTTACTTGCTACAACAAATCGCCCCCTAGTACAATTTTACAAAAGATAAAGTCTTTTTTACAAATGTGTGATATCGTCCTTTTTATAAAAGATATAGTCGCTTTTACAAAAAATGTAGTAGTTACAAATTTTATTAGTAGCGGTCGGCATTTCAATTCAGTCTATAAAATGATTATGTGTTCCAGGTTTCTAAAGCATGAATAATAATATTTCAGAAAATATTTTCATACAAATTTTTTTGAAACAAAAAAAAATGTACTTTTCAAATT
>BMAO01017752.1:0-39766 GCA_019973975.1 Trichonephila clavata
TACCTAAATGTCCACGCTTAAATATAACAATTCGTTTGCATAAATCAAATCTTCTTTGGGAGAAAGTTTTCAATAGAACATACAGTTAAAAGGAAATAAAGTTATCCCAAGAGGGTTAGTTAAAGGATTGAGGATAGACCCCTTACAAGGTTCCTTATATATAAAAATAACCGTTAGCAGGGGTTTATTAATTTAGCAGGTACGTTCCTTTCATGTAGTAGAGATCCTCTAAGAAAGGATTTTACAAAAATCGTCCTCCAATGCGTTTTACGAGGACGTTTAATATAAAATGAATGCCTTTTATGAACTACTATACCAACAGCCTTGAAATTCAGAAAACATGTTACTTTTGCTGATGAGAGATCAGCTAAGAAGGGGGTTTTCTAAAGTCGACCCACAAGGAGTACATACAGATTATATAAAATCTCTTTTTTTTCAATTTTTAAGCATACAGACTTAAAATTTGGTAAATATGATTTTTTGTTCGAAGGAGATATACCAAGAGAGAATGTTTTTTGCTGTTGTTTAATTTCCAATTCACTTAAAGTTAACTCATTAAAAAAAATTCGTCATTCAATCTTTATTGTTTTATTCTTCAATTCACCCATCCAAAGAACAGCTAGTCCGGTATAAATGGGTACGAGGGACTAATATGTCCATCATCCACGAAGCCCTTTAGATTATGTATGGTGAAAAGGCCCTTTGTTTCACCATATGGTTAATCCCTGATGTTGCATACTCAGTGAAGGAAGCCAGAGTGTGATGAAAGAAGGTAAGTGAGAGTAAACTTCCCTCCACTCCCTCGAATAAAAACAACATTGCTTGAGTACAGTACAAGGAGTTAGCGGAGAGACGTGTCCATATTGCGTACTGATCGTGTTCAGGTCATCAAATGCTTCTTAATGTGTTGGGTTATCGAAAAATTTCTGGAAGATGGATGTCAAAAAATCTCACCATGTATCACTTGATGCGGCCCTTGCGAGAGGAAAATGAGGAAGCATCTCAGTTGCCCAGCGAACTGGGATGCCGCATCTAGTCCGGTCATTGGCGTTGCGTGGTAGCTTAGAAAGGGATGTTAGCTCAGGTGGCGTCCTCGTCACTTATCCAAGGTTAAAAATTACAAAGCCTGTTACCAATAGCCCTAGTGTTTCTTTATAGTGCGACGTTAATAAACACTACATTATTTAACTGCTACGTATAAACAAAAAACTTACCGATTTTTTTAAACATTTCATTTATTATTCCAAACAATTAAAAGTTCTGAAACCTCATTTTTTTTATTGATGTGACTAACGTTAAGTGTTTTTCAAACACTTATAGTCCCTTTTTAACACGCTTTTATAAGTTTCACTTGCATGTAACGGAATCTTAGAACTCGATTTTTACTCACTTAAAAAGATCAGATTCATTCTCGAAATTTCGCACACTTGTCAAGGACCGATGACAATACAATAATTTCATAATTTTCTTCCATTGTCCTTTTCAGGATCGTCAGGAATAAAGATAATCAGATTTTGCGACAATTCCAGATACTATTTCCAGATTTGGCGACTTATTGCATTTATTATTTTTAAATTTGGCGACTAGTTCCATATACCATTTTCAGATATGGCGACTAATTTCATATATCATTTCCAGATTTGGCGACTAATTTCAGATTTAACGACTAAAAGAATAAGTTGCAACCCTAAAGCGAGTGTTTTGAATTTAAAGCTAATTATATGCACGTATAAAATACACTTGCGGTTAACAGAAATAAAACAAACAAAAAAAGTGTTCTGTATCTGAGAAATTGGAGGGTGGATGTTAGCAATTTTTTACCATAATATAAACATTTTTCTGAAAATGAGAATTAAAAAAAAGGCTCGTGCATGTAAAAAAAATAATTTGCGTTCTAACTGCTAAATATTTTATATTTTTACATAGAAATACGTTTAGAAGTGATGATACAAATTAACATGATAGGAACAGGTTTAAAGGGTGAAAAAACAATTGACACTTAATATTACCATGTTTTTATTAACTCGCTTTCTTTAATGTCTGTCCGGGTGGAATTTTGTAATTGATTTTAAACTGTGTGACTTTTCCGAAGAGCTAGAGACTTGAAATTTGGACCATAGCTCAGAAGTGGATGACAATGCATGAAAATGTGAAGAAAGAAAACAAAAACGAAAAGGAGGAATTTTATAATTTTTAGTCCGTAAGAAAAACATGGTACATTAAATTTTTTTTTTAATTCGAACTTTTTCTTCTTAACACACTTTTATTTATTTGACCTGTTCAAAAGAGACGGAATCTAATATAACGATACGAGACTCATCCGCGGCCTCATAAACGGAGAGAATAAATACACTTCTGACCCGTTAATTAATATCCATTGAAGAGCAAGACTAATTCCACAGCCACGTAATATCAAACTCAAATAGCTAACTCAAATAACGTAATATCCAGCTTCAAATATCAAACTCAAGGATAAATTCAGCAATGAATAAATTATAGTTTAAAAAACTAAAAACACGCTTTTATTGTAGTTCGAACTAAAAAAATGAAAAATAAATTATAGTTTGAAAAAAACTAAAAAACACGCTTTTATACTGAATCGAACTAAAAATAAAAAAATAATTCTTAATAAAGAATAAAATGATCAAAGGGAAAATGAATGTCATTGGAGCGGGTGTTCTATAAATGTGTCAATTGTTATAATTTCTAACTTCTATTCCGAAAAGCTGAATTAGTGTAAAAATGTAGTGCAAAGCACCCCACGCTTTTACCCCAATGACATTCATTTTCCCTTTGATCATTTTATTCTTTATTAAGAATTATTTTTTTACTTTTTAGTTCGATTCAGAAAAAGCGTGTTTTTTAGTTTTTTTCAAACTATAATTTATTCAAAGTAAATTTATCGCGTAAATTATAATAACCTACCACAATTTGCGACATAAGCCTATGGCGTAATTAAGTAAAAAGACGTCAGTTCTTGTGTAAAGATAAATGTGACATGATGGCCGCGGTTTAGACGAAAGGAGTTACATCATTGCCTGCTGAAAAAATATGACGTCACTGGCTGTCCAAAACCTATTCGATTTCAATCAATATCAAGGTCAAAAGGACAGAAATGAATCAAGATCAGTTGCGAAAGAACGCTAATTATAGAAATATTAATATTAAATTCATTTTCGCGTTCAAAACAATATCCATATATTTTTCTCAGCATATAATTTACATTTTCTGCTAGGCGCAAGATATGTTGCAATTCTTTCAAAAGTAGTGCTCATTAATTTCGAGACATAATATAGGGTTTCAAAACCTTTTTGAGACATTGCCGACAATGAAGCAATTTCCTTATTTTCGGAAAACTAGAATACATTATGAATAAAATTTTCAATTTTTTTATTAAAACAAAAATATAGCACTTCTGCAATTAAAGGAATTATAACTGCTCTTTAAATTTCGTAAATTAGAAGGTGGAGAGGCTTTAATAATTGCAGTGTTTGTTTCCAAGAGGAAACAACATAGATATGAAAATATGTTTTCTTTGATGTCTCTCAGAATAGAAAATAAAACATTTCATTTCATTCTTTCATTTCCAACATATGATAATAACTTACCTCCCTTAAATATGTGACTGTATTTTATTATTTTTACATGAAAATATGTTGGGAGTAAGAAAAAATTAACTCATGAATTTTAAACTAAATTAATTTAAATCCTCTATGCGGGATATCTTTTTCAGTGGTGCAACAGCCCATGAGAGCCAAGGCCTACTGCACCCATCTGAGTATACGTGACCTTGGGCGAGATTCATGAGTAGACGTTCTGGCTAGGTAGTCAGTCTGACGCGAAACCCACAGTGTTTAGTTCCCAAGCAAGCCTGTTACTCATTTATCGACCCAATGGAAGGATGAGTCGACCTTGCCTACCCCTGGATTTGAGCCCTGACTTAAAGCGTGGAAGCGCGAAGCACTACCACTCAGCCACTGATGTTTACGTAGGATGTACGATTTTTAATTCATTCTCTCAGGTCGTTTATAAAATCCTTGAGATATTTTCTTGTAAAAATTTTCCATTGGTAAAACGAATTAAACCCAGTGTGTAGTTATACTTTTAAGAGGTAATTATGATTGTGCTGTAAGTTATATAGGTCTTAGGAACTCAATGGAATATTAATTGGAAAATTATCAGATCATCAATAGAGTCTGTTTAACTACAGAGAAGAAAAACATATAATAAATACCTTTATAAAGACTGGTGGTCTCTATTATCAATGCTAATTGGCTTTTGAAATGTATACGAAAGTCCAAAAACAACATAAAGCAGAAGTCAAAAATATTTCTTTTTAAATTAACTGTATTAACATATGAATAAAGGACATTATTAATTAGTGTCTGATGTTGCTTACTAATTTACCAAGAAATAATTAAAGTATATTCATCTTCCCTTTTCTTCTTGTTTTCTATTCATGATATATACGTTCTTAATTGTTATCACATATTTCCCATAATGGTTACAAATTAGTCGAAATAAGGCTATGCACTTATTAAACTCATAAATATACTTTTCACAAAAACTTATTATAAATCATTAGCTGTCTCATTATCTTGTTCTTCATTTTGTATTTCATTTAATGTACAGTAGAACGTCGTTTCTCCGAATCAATTGGGACCGGACACCGTTCGAATACGATATTGTTCGGATAACTGAAAACCGAATGCGATTCATCCAGTATATGAACCTGGACACTATACGAATATTGAAAATCAATACATGCAGGAAACGTGCTTGGAGAAAAAGCAAACTAGGTGCAACGTGTCGCAAATTTACCTTTATTGTAGAAAAAAATCACTTATTTTTCGCTGTACCATTGTACACCTTCGTGTTTTCGCTGCAAGGTCTCTGATTCTCTTTAGCAGCAGTAGTTGAGTAGAACAGCACTCTGGTTGTTGTTCGTACCACTCCATAGCTGTCTCTAAGGCAAAAAACGCCTCAGATTTTGCTATTGCAGTTGTTGTTGTCCTCGTCTTCATCCGTTTCATCGTCGACAGGGACAGATTCTTCTTGCACGGAAGTCACGATCTCGTCAGCAATAAGCATTTGAAATCCACAGTCTTCTGCATCGCATGCTATCCCGGTTTCTACATCAACAAAACTCAACAAAAGGGCACGTATACACTTCCTCACTTGGAAACAAACTGACCTAATATTCCTGCGTAGGCGTTTACCAAATCACACACAGCTGAAATCCTCCAAATGTCCCTCACCTTGGGTTTTCCCGTCACTTTTGGCCTCACAGGAAACAACTGTTGAGCATTGCACTGTTCGAAAACGTATCCGGACTTTGGTTCGGATATTTGACGCTCTGGATAAAAACGTTCGGATAAACGACGTTCTACTGTACCTACCTGCTAAAATTGTAATCAATAGCTGTAGATGTGCTAAATAAATAATTTAATTCCTTAAGTGCATTAATTTTCCTTATACGTCTCAATTGTTTCAGTGAGTGAGTATTTATTAACGTTGCACTTAAGAATTGCAATTTCCGACCAAAAGTTCAATACCGGTATTCGGTATTTTTAGGTTTCAATACTGGTGGTAGAGATTTTAAAAAAAGAAAGAAAACACAGATGTTTATTTTATTTGCCAGTTTCATAAGAGAGTGTAAATATCACAAAAAATAGTTTGTAAATTCTAACAGTATATAAAGAATCACAAAAAAGTAAAGGAACATTTCATTTAATTAAATCACAAAAAAAGTGTAAAGATCGCTATTAAGTCTGTGGTCTGTGTGTGGTTTTCATCACATAAATAATAAAACCAAACCGAAGTGATATCAACTGATTTTTTTTTTGTTTTTTTTTTGTTCTTTAAAATTATTTTTATTCACATTCTACATGGGTTATTATTTATGAGTATATAAAAATAAATCTGAAAAATATTTTGAACCCTTAAGTATAATGTGCAAATACAATGTGAATAACAAATGCATCAATTTAAAAAATATTGCAATATTATGCCCTTTCTTCACATCTACAACCTTGTTTTCACGGATACGAATATGAGACTACGAATCCTGCACGTGTACAGTATCGCTCTCAACTGTAATAGGACAGTTTTGGCCCGCCTCCTTGGATGATTCATATATTTTATCCCTTCTTTTGATTGTACGATGCAACTATATATTCACTAGGGTTTCTGATTTCCAGGGTTTTTCCATTCCCGGGATTCCCGAGAATACATCAAAATTTTAAAAAAGTTAAAAACAAGTTATTTTTAAATAAAATCAATAATTATTTTTAAATAATGATACATATAAATTACAAAATTAATTCTTTTTTATATAATGAGCTAAAAAGTACAAAAGATATATGATAAATTGATTATTCATTTTTGAAATAGGATTTCAGAAAGCATAAGCAATTTATACATTTATCACTCAGGCATAGAAAAAATGTTCCAGTTAAAGATTTTGTAAATTAAAAACCTCAAGAAAAAGAAAATAACATTTGAAAAATAATTACTGAAATTAATGTTCCTTTACTGACTCACTGCGTTTGAAAATTAATTAGTCAAAGCTCTGAATCAATTATTTCTCTAATGTTGGTACTAAAAGATAAATATTAATAAATACTTGAAAACTCATTTGTTGCTGAAGTGCCGATTATGTACGTTAAACATATTAATTATTGTATTTAAGATATTTTATTTGTTTTACCGATTTCTTGTTTATGGAATTACTGTATTATTGTTACATAAATATAAATAAATATTAATATAAGAATCTCACACGCGAAAGTTAAGTTTAGAAAAATAATGAATAAGAAAAATTGCGCGATTCCTTATAAAAATATTCTCTCCCAAACAGTTTTTGGGTTCATTCCCTTCTTCAAATTGCTGATTCAGTTAAATAGCTCATAATAAAGACAATATTCAAAAAAAAGATTAAGCAAATAACAATTATAAGTATTAGTACTTACATCATCCACACGTAAATCTAGATCTTGGAACTTCGATTACATAGTTGTGGTTGGCAACGAAATGTGATTGCCTTAAAAACCCAATTATCACTTGTTCACGAAGCTCGATACACCCACAGCTAGCTGTGGAAAAATTCTCACCCCCAAAGTTCTCATATTACACTCTTACCCAACAGTTGGGGTAGCGAACATTCTTTTATCCGGAAGTTCGGGGTGAATGATCGCAAATTGCCACAGTAGGGTCAGTTAACGATGTCCGAAATAGAAATCTAAGGTTAAGTCAAAAATAGCTACATCATAGATAATTCAAGCCCCGTGTGATTCCCGGAAATTGAAAAAGTACAAAAATCTTATGATCCCGGGTTCCCGGGAAAGAAACCCTAATATTCACAGTCTAATTAATTTCGCCTGTTAGGGAGACATAAAAAGATAAACGTATACTACTTTGCTCTGTTGGTGGTCCCTGAACATATAGCCGAGACAATTTTAAAAATTTCTAGCAAATACCGAAAAAACGATAGTTAAACTTGTGAATATCGGTATTGCAATCCCTAGTTGAACTCTTAAGCAATGCATGGGCTATTGGCTACGGACCTCGAAAATTTGAACCACGTTCAAGTGAAGAGGATGACACCTCAGCAGGCACCCCTTCTCCAAACCACCACACCATGCCAACAGGAGGACTTTGAGCCTCAACAGATTTATCGTGCATCAGATCCTCTACACGGTGAGTCTTAAGTCACATGAAGGCTTGTAAAATGGTGAGATAATTATTCTTTTACTTAATGTTTTCCCTCCTTCCGTTTAAGAGGTATAATAAAAACCTGCTCTTGTGTGTTAAATAATTTAAACTAATAATTTACCAGAAAAGGAATCGAATTATGAATCTACAACTATGAAAGAGAAATGAATGAAAATTGTGAAGCTGCAACTAAATATTTTTTTGGACAGCTGAAAGCTAGCAAGTCTAAAAAGTTGGCATTCTCCAAATTATATCCACTTAACAGCTAAATTATTATAAACGATATATTATCTTATTATAGAAGTATATTGTTTAAAACACATCAATTTCGTTGTATTTTTCAGTCTAACATTCTCGTTAATTATCAGGTCTCTTAATGTTACTTCGAATTACGTCGTTAATAAGCAATCAATGAATCAAAACCGTCGTTAAAAACAGCGCTTATTCATTTTAGCTCTTAACAGACTTGCGTTAACGATTTTGAGAAGTTATTGTGTGATTTCTTGAATAACCTAGAATTAATTAAATGAAATTTTGATCAACGTATCTTAAAAAATGTTAAACTCGAAAGTGTGAACTTTATACTAGTTGTTCTCTTTATACTATGTACACTACCTGTTACCTTCCAGCTTTGCTCGTTTTCTTATGTATGTTCTTGTACATTGTAAAACTGTGCGCTTTTGCATTAGGTTTTTGTTATCTAAGCCCTAGCATTAAGTTTCTGATTGTATTGAAAACTATTCTTATCGTCTAACCGCATTTTAATTTAATAAATTATAGTTTTAAAAAATTAAAAAACACCCTTTTATAGTTAATTGAACTAAGTCGTAACTTGATCTTTTAATCTGGAAATGGGATCTGAAATGAGTCGCCAGATGCGAGATGGGATATGGGAAATCGTTTATCCTGATGATCTTGATCAGGAAAATGAAACAAAATTATTAAATTATTGTATTGTCGTCGGTCCTGAACAAGTGAGCAAAATTTCGAATTAATCGAATTTTTTTGAAGTGGGTAAAATTGAGTTCAAAGATTCAGTAACATACAAATGAAGCTTATAAAAGGGTATTAAAAAAGAACAAACTCTTTCTAAAATAGAGGTATATTGTCTCATTTGTCAAACTTCATTTTTAACATATCTCTATTCAACATAAGAAATGTGCCTGTAGAATTCCGAATCTGTAGTAGGGTTTGCAATCCCGTGTTGTATTTTCACTCCTGAGATTTCGGGGTTACATTATTCAAATCCCGGGATTAGAATTGGGCTATTTATGAAAAATACTTACAGAGTACCATAGCTGAAATTACATAATGAAACTAAAAACATAATTACAAAATTGGTTTAATATTATTTATTGGAACAAATCAAAACAAAACGTAATTCACTATTAAAAAACAAATAAACAAGATATCAATCATTGGCATGATCAAGTAATTTTAGCGCGTTTTTCACATGTTGTATTTTACAATAATGCAACTAATGAACTTTTTATTAACAGAAGGTCGTGTACTATACTTTAAAAAAAATTTATAAATTATTAAATTTAAATATGATTCGGCTCATCTAGGGCACAAATGCGACCAAATGCCGAAAACCCGAGGTCAATTGGTTGCTTATTGGCTGAGAAAAAGGTACGACAAAACATGGAACGAAGACGAAATTTGCGTCCTAATACGTGAAAAACGCGCTAAAAATTAGTACATGATAAAATTTAATAAAAAATAAACTTTTTTTAATTTTTTGTGTTTCTGTTAATAAGTTTCTAATTCTAATGAATTTTCTTGGGTACAAGTAGATGGGCTTACGACTTTAAATTTAAGAGCCGAAAATAAATGCGTACGGAGACCATTTGTAGAACCATCACCAATTTTCAATATTTTCTGGCAGTCAGTCAGCTTACATTCAGCTGTTTATCCGTTTTGATGCCTTAAAAAATGCTGTCAAATATAAGAAGTATTTTTTAGCTGAAAATAAAAATAAAAAAACATGTAAGACATGGGGATTTCTAAATAAAAAAACATTTAAAACCATAATATAAAATACCAGATTTATGTTAATAGTTTATTGGTTTGGGGTTATTACAGGTTATAGTTTATTGGTACTAATAAAAAAAAATTATTTGATCCAAAATTTAAATATAAAATAATTTCAGATAGTTGTGCTAAAATATGATTTAAAAAATTGGATAAAAAATGCCAAGTACTTGCTTTAATGTTTTTCCAATTTCTGAAAATATCACTGTAATAAACTACTCTTATCACTATAATAAACTACTCTTCTATTATGCTTTGTACCAAACCACTCGACAATTTTAATTTAAAACTAAATATTAAATGCCAAATAATTAAAATGCGTCTAGTATAGTCTTGTACTCAGATATTAAATTTGCTCTGTTAGATTATTTTTTTCAATACATTTATCAATACGAAAAAAATAATTGCTCCAAAACCCTTCTACGTACATATTTCATTAAACAAATATAAATTTTCTTAAAATTAATTTCATGGAAAATTTTGATGAGAAAAAAATTTTTTTTAAAAAATTCAGACAAAAATTAAACTTTGGGATTAGTTATTTTAATCCCGCGATTTCGGGATTTACTTACTTTCTTACTCGGAAAAATCGAGCTCACTCAAAGGGTTTCGAGCTGCGTACCGACGCTCCAAGAAGTTACTTTATTTGTGTACTTAACAAAATGCATTGGATTTGAAAAAACATCGAGATCCCGGGGCTGCAAATCCTAATTTATAGGTCTATAATTGTACAAAAGCCGGAATTTTTTTGTTCCTTTGAGAATCGATTTCTACAAAACACGTTCTTAGTGGATATGTACTCAAAAATGTAAGCTCTCTTACCAAATTTTAAATGTGTAAGCCTATAGTTCAAAAAAGGGGAATTTTTTTTTATTTACAATGCCCCCTAAACACTACTTGAGGTTGATTTCCGCAAAACCCGTTTTTAGCATATCTCTACTCAACAGGAAAAATATTTTTACCACAAATTTAGTGTATCTTTCTCTAGAATTAAAAAAACGGGATTTTTTTATTCATTTCCATAGTCTGGGGGTGTTTCCAATGCTTTATTTGCTAAATAAGCGGCAGTTGACTTAGACGTATGACTAGAGGCTTTGTCCATAGGAAGCTCAACTTTATCAACGTCCTTTCCATATCAGGTTGGAATTTCTTCTTCAAAAATTGGTTCTAAGACATTCTGCTGATAGTAGAGTGAATTAATTTTAGCTTTACTTGAGACTTTTTTGATTTTTAATTTGCCGTTGTAACAAAATCCTTCAAATATTATGAATCTCCTTGGGAACTTTACTGTACACTGGCGAAGTCATTTCGTACGGCCATAATTTGTCGACACGAATATTTCTCCTCGGAAAACTCAGTTTTGTAATCTTCGAGCAATCTATAAATTTTAGGAGGCATTTTCAAAATAAGTCTTTTATTTGTGACTGATTTGCACGCGACCTTCAAATTACTCCTCTTGGGGAAACTTTGGGGCTAGCATTCGCGTTAATTCACGGCCATCCAGCAAGAAACCCTGATATGGAGATTAGTTTGACTATATAAAGTCAGAGAGAGAGGTTTTGTAATTGTATGATAGAAGGAGGGAACTGCTGTGGAGATACGTAGGTGGGATTTAATTCGCAACGTGAGTTAAGAATGGAGTTTGCCACTGTAATAAATTTGTGGATTGAGAATTAATAGTCTAAGATAGAGAAGATTAGATTAAATTAAAAAGATTGCGCTTGTTTACTTAGAGTAATTGCTTTCTTTATATCACTCCTAGGGTCTCCTCTTTTAGTTTCACTTGTAGTTGATTAGTGTGCTTTAATAGTGATAAAATAATAATTATTATGGAAGTTTCTGGTGATGCTCCCCCCCCCCACAAACACACCCTTAGGTAGGCTGCGCGGTGAAGGAGCGACTTTAAATAGAAGTCGCTCACATATTTTACATTCCAGTCAAATGAAAACATTAGCAGACGATTATTCTGAAGTTGCCAAAGTTTTATCTAAGAATGCAAACGAGAAAATCAGTTACAAAATCGTTTCCATAAAGTGCGGACGAACTTCTGTACATATAAATTATAACCTAACATATTTTTATTCCATATGAAAGCCAAATAATATATATAATCTTTAGTTTTTCAAACAAAACAAAATGCAGTGGAAGGGTAGAAACTAAAATCTTAAATTTATGCCGTTGTATCAAAACACAAATGCAGGCATCGTATACTCCCATAAAACCACCCAGTCTATCACCCTAAAGATGAAATCAACCCACGATAACCCAATCACTAAATAAACCCCAAACACTCGTGAAGGCCGTTCTTTATTTTGAAAGCAAGCAGTATAAATAAGCCTCTTTTTCAAGCACCTATTTAAAAACCGATGGGGCTTTCAATTAGAAGCCCATTTCGAAGCACAAACAAGGTCACCGCCACGCAGTTTAAAACCGTTAAATCTTCTTTACGGTTCGGTTATGCTTAAGTTATCGTTCGAGTCGAGTTGTTCTTCACTAGCCCGTTGAAAGGTGAGATGTTTGGCCGTCGAGTTTTGATAACCCTGGTACCCATCACCAAGTCATCTAATCGTCAAGATTTATGATGCTTTTCTTCTTTTTCTTTCTTTTTTTCGTCCAACTCTTCTTTCCTCTCTCTCTTCGAGGAGATGTGAAATCCGAAACGATAACGCTTCAGAGATGCAGGGCAAAGATCGTGCATTGTAAACAACGGACCCTTTTCGTGGTTATGATTTCTAATTTTTTATGCATCATGCAGTCATGCCAATTTAAATCTGTTGAGATATTTTCAATTCAGAATGGTCATTTCGTTGAAATAGTGCTTGGCTTGTCTTTTAAGTGCTTTTTCAATTTATATATATAATACTCTCCCTATATATATTTATTTATATATCTTATTCAAATTTCCGATCGTTAATAAAATGCATTTTATTCATCCACTCAAGTTCAAATACATTTATTTAAACTTGTCGTGGATAAGACGTCAATACAGGTTTTTTAAAGATTAATTCATTAATTAAATTAATTAATTTTAGTTTCATATGGGGAAAATTAAATTTGTTCCGAATGAAGGCAATAGATGGCGATAGTATATATTGATTATCGAACTACCAGGTATGAAAATTTCAATTTGTTTTTCACAACTCTTACTATTAGTTCACAAATTTTTATTTGTTAACTTAAGTCTAGGAATAGACTTCAAAAAAAGTTTTTTTTTATACTCGTTAATTTTTAAACCCAAAACATTTTTGCCAACAAAGGACACTAATTTACTTTTTAATATAACTTTCACTTATTTTTGGGTACTTTTTGCATATGATAAGCTTCAGAATTCCATCCTCACAGAAGTCTGCCGTTTGATCCGCGAACAACTTCATTGTGTATAACCTTTTTGATGGTGTAATGGTCGTCATAGCATTGTCCTAGAAAGTTTTACTTTAAGTGGAAAAACAAATGATATTCAGTGTATTGTGTCAGCATTTACTGTGTCACCCCTGGATAAGAAATCCATAAACCAAAATGTCCTACATACAAGACGTGGCAATTAAATTCTCGAACTGCTCATGCCCTGGCCGTCAGGCTTGGTGTGAAGAAGGGGAAATGGAATATAGTTGATCTTCATCCTTCCGGTGCTGGTGGCACGTTTTTCCATCCCTTTATCCAGTTAAGTTTGATTTTTATTTCCTTGTTTGAGTAAAACGTTTTTGTGTAGAAGTACGGTGATCATTATAAAAGTAAAAATCCAGCTGCGCATACATTTGAAATTCCACGTGAAATTTAAAAAAAATCCTACTGAATGTTTTAAATTGTTAAAAAGAGTGTTTGGAAGTCATTGTAGGTCCTATAGTTAACTTTTTGAATGTGGCACTAAAGATTTTTGGAAGATCGGGAGGTAGCTGACGATGATGAGCGTTCTTGTCGATCTGCTACATAAATAATAGGTGATGTTGGTCGTTTTTGCTCGATATTAATGACATCACCATGATTGAATGGATACCTAGAGGCCAAACGGCAAAACAGCAGTACAACATTGAGGTGCTGAGAAAGATTAGAGAGTGAGAAAGAAAAGGCAAGATCTGAAGAGCAACAACACTTGGATTTTGCACCAAGACAACAGACAACTCATCGGTGCATATTGTGCTCTCTGAAAGCAATTCTTGCCGGACAAACGTATTATTGTAATTGAGCACCCAACGTACATACCAGATTTCAAACCATTCGACTTCTACTTGTTTCTTAAAGGGAAAATGCATTAATGGGAACACATTTTCAGTCCGTAGGAGAGTTGAAGGTAAAAACAGCACACTTTCTGAAGATGGTGATACCTAATGAACTGCATCGCCTCTTTGAATGGCGGAAAACTCGTATGCATGTATGTATTGATAGGGAAAATACATACATGATAGATACGTTGAAGGGGATTAAAAGGTATTTGTGCATTGTTTTCAATAAAGCTCATTTTTAAGTCTAGTCCAGATATTTAATTGTCACAGTAATATATGTCCCAAAGTAATTTGATTCAAAAGGCGGATCTTATTCGAGAAGAGGAGAGTCAAAGAGCATTGCCAAAGGTCTTGTTTTGAGAGATTCAGTCAGGCTTTTCAACAATCAGCGTCAGTACAATTCGAATAATGTTAGTTCTCTATCAAAGTTTCATAGAGAATTTTCGTTGAAAAAGTAACAAAAAAATTGTTATTCAATCATAAGAAATCCTATAACACTTGCTTTTTGAAAACATCCTCAAATTTCTACAGAAGATCACCGCTAATAACGGTCGATCGCCTAAACTTCGTTCCTCACACTTGCATGGTTATTTTTAATTGCTCTAATTGCCTGTTGCACCCTTTCAACCCTATATCGTACTTTCCATTCATTTTATTAACCTGCGTATGATTTAACTTTCACGTATGTTGCACTTAAAAAACAAATGATAGCGGGTATTTTACGGAGAAAAGTATTTTAGTGACATCTTAAGCTCGCATAAGTAAACGTCAACATGGGCTTATGCTTCCGTTCCAGTTTCAGTGACTTGCAAGGGATAATGGTATTTTGTGCGCATGCTCGGAATAGTGACTGCAGCGCTCTAGGGGACATTTTTCAAAACGGTGTTTCCTTAAAGAAACACACCTCTTAAAAAAGACTAGTCAAAAATTGCCCAACGTAAATCCATCCTTACATTGGTACAAAAACCTTTCGACCTTTCAACCTTTGTCAGTTAGTTGAGTTATCATGACAAAGCAATGGAAATGACTGAAATGATTCAATATATATATATAGAGAGAGAGAGAGAATAAATAGAGAGAGGGGGTTATAACGCGAAAACGCATGCGACTACCCAAAATTTGTCATTTTGGGGGAAATTCTCGAAATTGATTTTATGCTTTTATTTTTTAGCCCATACATTTAAGATTCCAAAAACACTCTAGTTTTATTTCTACGATACTTAGAAGCAAAGTTATAGCATAATTAGTAAACCGGAAATGGAGTTTACAAAATCGGAGGTACATCCCAACTCAAAATATTTTTAAGATATTGAATTGAAATTTTCAAAACAAGAATCAAAATCTAATCTTTGTGTATATTTATGTACTTTATTCCTTTTTAAGAAAAAAAATATTTAATTTTTAAAAAATCGTGTTTTTGCATAAAATTTGGCATAATTAAAAAAACTTTCAAAAGTATTACAAATTTTTTAATTCCTAACACATATAAAGATGTTATTCACGTACTGTATAATTGTTATTTGAGTACATTAATTAGAATTTTCTGTAAATGCAAGTTTTCATCAAAATTTCACTAAAATTGACAATTTTTCTAGGCTATAAAACTCTCTGGAAGACAGCAAAAGTTTAGAAAAAAAAGTCCTAATTAGTTAAACATGAAGCTAAAGAGATCTTGACACATAAATATGGTGAGTTTAAAAAATGTACAATTAGTAGAATTTTTTTTTATACCACATTCAAATCTTTAAATGCATTTTCTGAGAAACTATGTTTTTCAATTTTTTGCTTCATGGTAAAGTTCACTACAGGATTCCTTTTTAAGATATTGAATTGAAATTTTCAGAAAAGGTTTTATATAGTTTTATCTCCAGTCTAGACTATAATTTAATCTTTGTGTATATATTTATGTATTTTATTGCACTTTTTGTGAGAAAATAAAATTTGTTTTTTGTAAAAAATTGAGTTCTTGCATAAAAAATGCCATATTTCAAAAACTTTTCAAAAGTATCACAAATTTTATAACTCTAAGCCCAGATAATGATATATTTTATGTACTGTATAAATGTTATTCGAATATATTAATTAGAATTTTCAATACAAACCTGACCATAACTGCAATTTTTCACTAAAATTTCACTCAAAATTCCCAATATATCCAAAATTATTTTTAATTTTGTGGAAATTGTACTTGAATTCCTAGTTTTATGCCCCATTTCAAATTTTAAAAAAGTTTATTTAGTTGAAAATTTACATATTTCAAAAAAAATTCCCGAAGGTAGTCACATACCTTAAGACGAAATATCGGTTAACACGAAATAATACAACAATCCCGACAAACTACTGTGTATTTTCATGCATTTTTTCTCTTAACACGAAACGAAAATTTCCCTTCTAGGAGTGAACAAAATACGGAAAACACCAGCCTCGCAAACGATATTTAAGAGGGGTGTGAAATGAAAGAGAGATAGTTTCACAGTTTCGTATAAAAGAGACTAACTTATCTTAGAAATACACTCGGAATAGGTTGTGACACGAGCAAATTTTGTTTATCTAAGCTACTTTCACGCTCCACCTCTACAAACTCCACACAGAAACATTTCACCTCCCATCAGTTGCTTTGGAATTCGGTGGCGAGTACATCATTGTGTGAGTAAAAGTCAACGAGTTTGTTTCACCTTTTTTTTTAGTTTTAAAAGTATTTTTTACGAGCACAATAGCAAATAGCTCGGGGAACTTCTATTTTGCTTAAAATAAAGATGGAGCTTCTTAAGGCTAGAAATCAAGAACAGAAAAACTTGAAAATTTTGCATTAAATTTCATTCATTTCTTGTAAATGTTTTTGCTTTATTGATTTTTATAAAAAACATGCATATACGTATGAAAAAAAAGGTTTATTCAAATGGTCTATCCAAACTTAGAATCTTATAATTTTGCACAGTGTTTGGTAGCTAAATGAGATCAAGATGGTCGTAATTAAGCATTAACATTTAACAAAATGGAAAGAAAATAGAACTTTCTGAACTATGAGAAATGACACTCATTTCTATTCCAATCAACTAATGCTTTATAATTTTGAAGGCTAAGTAATTTGAGTCAAATCAAAACGTGATAAGATCAATTTAATTACGTTATATAAAAACAACTTTGCTGAAAGCCCTGTATAAAATTGGTATGCATTAATAAGGAAAATCTTCCGAAAATGTACAGAAAATCAAAAAATGAATGTGATATACATTTCTGTCTCTTTCGTATTTTAAAATTTGCTATTTTTTAAATTTTATGTCTCCAAGCATAGTTTTGAAAATTCGGCAAGAAGTTATCAGCTGTAAAAATCTCTTATTAAATCAGTGTTTTTCAAACTTTCAATGTGTGCGACCCAATTTTTAATTATAATTTTCATCGCCCTCCTCCATACAATAACAATGTATTGAATGCAATAATGATGTACTTTTACGCTAAAGCTACAATACGACTTTAATTACAAACCGTATAAATTATCAAGATAAGTATTAAGTTCTGTATATAATTTTGTATATGACAAGCCAAAGGAGAAATCACTAGTAATTATTTAACGGTATGTTCTTGTGTGTGTAAATTTATTATTACTCACACAAATACATTCTGCAGTACTGATATATTTATAAGTACGAAGGCTGTTCAGAAAGTATCGATACTGAATTTATTCTATTTATTCCAGAAAACCCCTAGCGGAGGGACTGTGTGCATCATGCGCGTGCATATTTCACCTTGTCTCACAAAATTCGGCAGGTCTGTACAGCGCGCCGTTCAGTCACACTGACTTCTTTCACGTGGAGTGTTTGCGTGCGTTCGTCGAAAAAAAAAAAGTGTGAAAACACTGATCAGCGAATCTGTATCAAGTTTTGCTTTAAGCTCGGTAAAACGGGTACCGAAACCTACGAGATGATGAAAACAGCATTTGGAGATGAGTTGTGCTCGGGTTTTCGAGTGGTTCCGACGATTCAAGGAGGGTCGTCAATCAGTGAACAGTCATCCCCGTTCTGGACGCCCATCCACCTCTCGCATTGAGGACAAGATTGCACAAGTGAAGGCTGTGGTGCACTCTGATAGTCGTTTAACAGTCCGAGAAATTGCACAGGAGTGTCACATTTCCGTAGGATCATGTGATGAAATTTTGAGAAAGGACTTGAACATGCGCGAGTGTCTGCAAAGTTTGTGCCGCGTCTCCTCACTGAGGATAAGCAATTCCAACGACTGGAAACATCTCCTGATTTTTTCCTCTTTCCAAGATCAAGAACACCTTAAAAGACACGGTTTCAGGACATTGAAACCATAAAACAGAATTCGACACAGCAGCTTCAGGCCATCCCAAAGTCTGAGTTCCAAAATGTTTCGAGGACTGGAAACATCGTTGGGCCAAGTGTGTTATGCCAATGAGCATATTTCGAAGGAGATTGACTCAAAACCGTTTATGTATGTATGTTTTTGCATAATAATTCAGTCTCGATACTTTTGAATAGCCCTCGTATATTATATCAGTATAAATGTGTCAGAATGCATTTTGTTTTGGTCTTTTTCAGTAAATTAATAATTTTTAAATGATCTTTTATTTTCGACTTTTCGATATGCTCACGCGCTCCCCCCCCCCGCAGGGTTATTAAGCCTCCTAGGGGGCACTTCAGAGTTTGAGAAATGCTGCAATAAATACTTTTGAAACACAGTAGCCATTTATAATGAATCTTCACATCTGAGTGAAAGTTATAGATGTCAGTGTAAATGAATTTAACTAAAAAGGCTGTAATACTTGCATTCATTCGTGTAAAGGAACGAAAGTCATTTAAGGGGGTACGGCAGAAGAATTTTTGAAAATGATCGATTTTGACTTTTTTATATTTTTGAAAAGTTTAAACATTTCTGCTTAAAATCATATATGATATATAGAAATATAATAATTAGAAGTATTTTTATTTATTTTTTTAAAAGGAAGCCACTTTTCTTGGCGCGTGACAGGTGCTCCTCTTAAGAGCACTTTTCTTTCATCATGCTTAATTTTTCGATGGCAGCGCGATTTGTTTTGTATACAACTAATATAACCTTTTTTTACACATAAATAAAACGATTTTTCTTTGAAGGAAGAAAAAGACAACTCAACACAGTTATATTTTTTCGTTTGGTTTGTTGTTAAATGGGATTATTCTTGTTTGAACTTGCTAATTGTGAATTCTAATTTATTTATGCAGATTTTTTTCTGTTTAATCCTCGTTTTACATTAAATTATTTATTAGTATTCTATTAATGACAAAAACTATAGGGAGATCTAAAAAAATACTTAAAAAACTCAAAATTGTCGACGTTCAAAAAATGAATGCTCAAAATATTCCAGCTATCACATCAGACAGCACAGAAACTGTTATTCAAAGTGCTTCAAAACGAAAACTTACTTCAAACAACAGTTTATATGAAGATATGGAAGGAAGAATGAAAAAAAATGTTTTAATAGAATTAAATTTATTGAATAAAGCTTTATTGAATTTTACTATTTGTAAAAACTGTGGCCATTCTATCTCATTGGAAGCTTCTAAAAGAGATGGAATTGTGTATTACATGAAACTTTATTGTAGTGTTTGTGCAAAAAAGCATGGTTTCCATACGTCAACTAAATTGAAGAATAAAAATAAACTTTTCCACTCAAATATTTGATTGGTATTTGCTTTCAGATCTATTGGAAGAGGTCGTTCAGCTGCAGAAACATTCTGTGAACTTATGAACTTGCCATCTCCACCTGAAAAATTTCGTACTTATGCAGAATTGTTGTTCGACTCTTCTAAATGTACCTGTGAAAAATCAATGAGAAATTCTGTTAAAGAGGCAACACGAACAGAAGGTAGTCGTGGAATTGTTGTTGCCTTAGATTGTTCATGGCAGAAAAGAGGATACCAGTCCCTCAGTGGTATTGTTACAGCTACGAGTGTCGATACTGAAAAAGTTATTTACTTTGAAGTGTTTTCGAAACATTGTCGGTGCAAAACTGCATTTAATTCTGCTCATGAACCATCATGTTTTTCCAACTATAGTGGAACAAGTGGAGGCATGGAAGTGAAAGGTGTAACGGTGATATTTGAAAGAGGCGAAGCTCATTATGGCATTTGTCGCACAAAATATTTGGGTGATAGAGATTCAAGAGGTTTTTCATCAATACTTGCCTTGAATACTTATGACACTCAAGTGAAAAATTAGAGTATGTTGGGCATATCCAAAAGCGTATGGGTACTCGTCTTTTGGAACTCAAAAAAAAAAAATAGAAGAAAAATTTAAGTGATGGAAGAAGCCTAAGTGGACGCAACCGAATCACCGATATTTTAATTTTCAAAATTCAGAGGTATCATGGTATGGCCATTAGAAAAATTATCAATGATTTTATACAACATGAAAACTGCTATTTGGGCTGTTTATTTCCATCTTTTATCTACAAATGAGAGCCCTCAACTTGGATAGTGTCCCTCGGGTATAAATTCCTGGTGCAAGTTTCAGAAAGCAAAAGCTGAATTTAACGAAAAGCATTATGATCATAAAAAACATACCCATGTGCCATCTTCCCTCATGATTGAAATAAAGCCAATTTTTGGAGATTTAGCTGACCCTAGGTTATTAAAAATGTCTACATGGAAAGACTCAAAACCAGTTAATAATATCATATGGTCAGTCATTCCAAAATCTATGTTTGTGAAGTTAAAAACTCTAAAATTAGGGGTAAATATGGCAATTGCACAATTCAATACGGGCCATGTAGCCAAATTAATCATTTTAAAACATTGTGGTAGTGAATAAGGTTTTAATTGTGTGTCATGCTTTAAAAAATTAGATGCACGTAGGATTCGTGTAGCTCAACGAAAGCATTTTGAAATACAAAAAAAGGTCTAGATTGCTAAAAATAATAAAAAGAAGAAAATTAGAAGAGTCTTTTGTAGAAGCAGAGGGCAAATAAAATGTTTCATATGCTTCTGGAAAGTATTAAAAAAGGTAAATCGTCAAAAATTACAAATTTTTACTTTAAAGCCTGTTTTCTCAAAATGCAATATTTATCCCTTTATGTATCTTTTTCTCAGAAACTAATTAATGTACGGTCCTCAAAATTTCAGTAAGTATATTTTCAACATGTTTACACATTTTAATTGAGGGGATAAGATAAATCTAGCAAACCTTTTTAGATAACGTCTTTTTAAACTAAATTTTAAGGGGGGGGGGGAATAGGACATTTT
The DNA here is from genome assembly GCA_019973975.1 of Trichonephila clavata. NCBI lineage: Eukaryota > Metazoa > Arthropoda > Arachnida > Araneae > Nephilidae > Trichonephila > Trichonephila clavata. The sequence continues at coordinate 21,206 of BMAO01017752.1, forward strand.
TTAAAAAAAATCATAATTATTTTAATTTTTAGTAAAAAGACAAAACCCTCCATTAAGGTCTTATTGATAGTACATATAACTTACTGTAAAAATTTCATCTATGAGAAGCAAGTAGTTTCATAGAAAAGGGTGCATAAACTTACGTAATTTAACATGGGGCTCCTATGGAAGTGCCGGAACCCCTTAAATCGTTTTTATTGTTTATACCATTTATCATACTAAAATCCTATGTTATACTGATTGATTCATAAAGAAGTATACAGCTTTAATGCACTATAGATCAAGAACAATTTATTGGATTATATGTTTTTTGTAACAGCATTGTATGGGACTATTCAAAGTTTTGTTACAGACAGTCACAGATATTCCATATGTTAACTCTTAGTCACACGACACGCATTGAGCCAGTAATCTATTTCCCCCGAAACGCGTGTTAAAGTATCCGACTACCCTAAAACTGTGAATTTTGCCAAAAATTGACAAATTTTTTTTATGATTTTATTTTATAGACCATCTATCAGCTTTATAAAAATTCCAAATTTATCATTTTCCGTTCACTAGAACAAAAACTACAAGTGTTTTAGTAAAAGCAGATGCCATTACTTTAAGCGAGATGTCATACTTAAAAACAAGTTTTACTCGAAATGTGATTTTTTGAAAATAATCAAATGGGGCCAGCGATTACTAAAAAAGTTTTGAAAATAATAACTGAAATTTTTTGTGTAAGTTTTGTATAATAGTAGAAGTGTTTTAACCTTCAGGTTTATCAATCGCTGTTTTATTACAAAATTTACAGTCCCTTATGGTAATATAGACACTGTTTTTTTAAGTAATTTCATATAATAACTAAGATAAAGTGCTCTACTTTTTGTAAAAATTAAAATATCTCTTATCCTGAAGGTCATTTCGACAATGAATAACGTAGCAACACATCAGAATTGAAAAATTGAAAATTTGTTCATAAATCTTTGGTAAAAAATGAACCGCGTTTAAGTTATTTTTTGTCAATTTTTACTCATTTTTTCCCATTTTAGTTATAATAATTTATTTTTCTCTTCTTAATTTTAGCATACTTTTCTTAAAATGAACTAAACAAGATTAAAAACAACAACAAAAACTCACAAATCTCCATTTTTTTTTAAAGTTGTTGCAACCAGTCTGATACCATAAGATATCTGAATCAAGTCCATTGATAGTGGTTGAGATATGATATTTCAGCTCCGCTAGATCAACAGGAAGAGAAGAGATGAATGCATTGTCCTTTACGTAGCCCCACTGGAAGAAATCAAAAAGTGTTAAATCAGGACTGCTGGGTGGTCATCGGATAAGTGGCATGTTGTAGTCCCCAATTCGTCCAATCCATCGGGAAGGAAGATATTCATCAAGGTAATCTCGCACGTTGGCTGACCAGTGTGGTGCCATTGGGAGAAAGAACTTGTCAATGTTTTTTTGCAACTGTAGCATCAACCAAAGAAACATATTCTAAGAACTGGCTCCTGCGACATTTTGCTAAATTCAAGAACACAAAAACCCTTTCTACTGCAAACACCACCATTTTGAATGACTAGTTACATGACACGCATGCTATTGCCTGTGTCTCTCCCGTCAGGGGTTAGACACACAATTTAAGAGTATATCTACTTTACGATTCACTGAGCTAGTGCTTGTCTGATTGTTACAGTTTTACAGCATCTGGAAAATGAATACTTCTTCATGGATCACCTTGTATTTTAAATGCAATGGTGAAAGGCCAGCGTCGTGTTCGTCACAAACTTGTAGTCAGTGATGGCGAGTCACAGATTCTACAGAAGACACGCTTGCGAATTGGCAGATGCATGTTTAATTTGATGAAGGAATGATTTCGAAGTTTGGAGAGGAGAGGGGTCGCTCTCGAGTCGTTCTAGAATGTGGTTGAAAATTAAGGTATCTGACTACCCTAAAACTGTGAATTTTGCCAAAAATTGACGATTTTTTTATGTATTTATTTTATACGCCATCTTATAAGCTTTATAAAAATACCAAGTTTGTCATTTTCCGTTCACTAGAACAAAAACTACAAGTGTATTAGTAAAAGCTGATGCCATACTTTAAGCAAGATGTCCCACATTAAAACGCATTTTACTCGAAATGTGATTTTTTTTTAAATAATCAAACGGGGTCAGCAATTGCTCAAAATGTTTTGAAAATTTTTGTGTATGTTCTGTATAATATTAGAAGTGTTTTAACCTTCAGATTTATCAATTACAGTTTTATTACAAAATTGACAGTCCCTTATGTGAATATAATCACTGTTTTTTAAGCAATTTCAAATAGTAACTGATATAAAGCGCTCTAGTTTTTGTAAAAATAAAAATATCTCTTATCCTGAAGGTCATTTCGACAATGAATAACATAGCAACACCTCATAATTGAAAAATTGAAAATTCGTTCATAAACCTTGGTACAGAATGGACCGCGTTTATGTTATTTTTTGTCAATTTTTACCCATTTCTTCCATTTTAGTTATAATAATTTATTTTTCTCTTCAAAATTTTACCATATTTTTCTTTAAATGTACTAAAAAAAATCTAAAAACAACAAAAAAATCCACATATCTCCATTTTTTTTTTAAAAAAAAGAAAATGTCGCAAGCAGTCGGATACCTTAAGAGGCTCTTTATCAACAGCCTTCAGAGTACGACATAAATTAAAATCAAATCGAATAAAATCTACATTTGAAAAAAGAAGTTCAAAGTTTTTGAAATACGAATACTTTCTAATATTTTATTTCAGCTCTTAATTTTAAGAATAATCTTCAGGCCATGACTACATCTAAATAAAGACAATTTATTTCAACAATCAAAAAGTATTACTAAACTTTGAGAATAAGTACATACACACACATACGAGTATTACTGAAATATTAATGTATATCGTAAGTATATTTATTTTTGATAATAGAATAATAATAACAAAATTCCAAGAGATATATTGAATTGTTCTGAGTCTCATAAAATATTCATTTCTACATAGAATTCCATAATTTTTATAAGATGACGGAGAATCTTGCAAGGAGTATATCAAGAAATAAAATTGATATTTTATGTAAATAAAACAAAATAGTTTCAGTATTTGATGAGATTTGCTTGTAACCGATATAAAAATATTTAAGTATATAGGAAGCTTCCAAACAGTAATATTCTACTCGCAAATAAATAATTTATTCAGCTAATAAAAGTTTCTGTATAAATAAAACTTTAAATTAGTCCTAGATTGTATTTTCAATTTTTTTTAAAGTTATTTTGGGATTTCTATAGTTTATAGTCTTGCTCTCACAAAAACAATTAAAGATTAAGGGTAACCATTGTTTGTTCTTGTCCATACTCACAAAGATATATTGTTTTAAAATATAGGGTGATTCAAAATTCCCTCTAGGTTTCTGAAGTGCTAAAATAAAATTATAATTTAAAAAACTAAAAAACACGCTTTTATAGTAAATCGAAATAAAAAGTAAAAAATAATTCTTAATATAAAAATAAAACGATTAACGAGAAGACTAATGTCATTGTGGTAAAAATGTAAGGTGTTTTGTACTACATTTTTACCAGAGGCGAAACGTACACCCCCGCATTGCGGGGGGGGGGCCAAGTCTAACTGACTCCAAAAACGTAGATTTTCTCTAAATTCGCTTTACATTTTTTAAAATCAAATTTTTAAGCAATTTTCCTAATAGCGATTAAACGTCTTTTATATATAATCAAAACTTTCATACACTCATTAGATATCTTTAATCCTATAGCCAAATCAAAAAACATTTTTTTTCATTTGCTGTAATCCAGGCAACGAGAGATACTTTTCTTTAGTGTGTTTTCTTTTTAAACCTAAATTGCTAACAAATAAAACTAAAGGCAGACGGAGAATTGGATAAAATGGAAGGAAGATATAAAAATTCAACACTGTTATTATTACTGTATACATTACATTAGCTGTAGAGGGGGGGGAGAAGACATAATTTACTTTTTAAGAAGCAGTAGAGAAAATGATTGGCGTCTTTAGTCCCTTCCCCATGTGTTTCAATTTCATTTAGCAAAGTCGTAAATAATGTACATGCTTGTTTCAAGTAATATACTATTACGATACTTTCAAAATCATAGATAGCATTTTAAATTAGAGCATTTGATGATTGATTTATAAGTATTCAATCAAATGAAGCATAACAAGAAGAAAGCATAATGGAATGTATTAGTTTTTTATTTCTTTTTTAATAAAAACATTTTTGCTTCATACAAAGGAATCTCCTTTTTAAAGTTGCAGTATTTACGCAAGAATGTAAGCGAACTTAAGGTCAAGCTCATCCCGAGATTCAGAAATGAAGGTATAGGTGATACATTTTTTCTTTCGCAAGAATTTTAAATCGAATATTATTTTACAGTGTTCGTATCTTTCTAAGTGTTCGTTTTTATTTAAGTTACCAGGTTATCTATCGTTAGATTTCCAGTTTTAATAAATATTATAAATATTCTCTAATGCTTACATTATTTCCTTCGTTTACTTCGATTCCGGTTGATTTTGTATTCAGTTAAAAGTTTAATATGAAATATTTTTACGTGATGTTTCAAGGTATACTATGTTATGGTTTGGCAATCCTTTGTATATATATATATAGATAGATATATACACGGGGTTATCCAACCAGCTATTAAATAGCTCATTATCATTTTCAAATAATTTTTATAGTTACTACTAAAACATTGAACGCAGACTTTTTCTACTTGATTTTTGTTGGTATCGCTACAAATCTGTCCTGTTTTTTTTAAAACTATGAAAGCAAACCGAGTTTACTTTTGCCTACTCTCTCTCTCTCTCTATTCTCAATACTTGAAACAAACTAAATAAAATATAATTTTTAAAAAATTTTCAAATTCCGGTTTTTAAAATTTTTTTTCGTTGTTTATGTAAGCAGTAGTAGGTGAATGCACACTTTTCTATCCCGCTTGGGCTCCAAGACCTGACCTTGCGGAGGGGGGGGGGGCAATTATTTTCCGTTACTCCACTGATTTTTACACTAACCCTGTATTTCGGAATAGAACTGGTAAGAAGTTATAACAATTGATATCGAGCATCCCACGCTTTTACCACAGTGACATTAGTTTTCTCGTTATATAATCGTTTTATTCTTATATTAAGATTTTTTTCTTTTACTCTTTGGTTTGATTAAATATAAAAGTGGCTTTTTAGTTTTTTTAAACTATAACTTATTTTTCAATTTATGATTCGATCTAAGCGTGTTTTTGTAGTTTTCTAAACCATCATTTATTCATCGATGAATTAATCTTTTTTTACTCTATTTGTATTAACCATGAACGTTTTCGCTTTAGGGTTGTAACTTAATCTTTTAGTTGTAACTTAATCTTAATGTTTCTTAAAAATAGCTATTTTTAACATTACTCAGATACAGATCCTGTTTCGTTAACCCTAATCAAACCCCCTTAACCCTTAACCCTAACCAAATAATCAAAATAGTACATTATAGGTAAAAATTAATAATGAATAATTAGTTAATCAAACTAATTAGTACTAAACAAATAAAAATTAAGAATGCATTTAACACATCACTCAATAAATCTCGGGCCTAACTAATAAAACAACTCTTAGGCAAAATCGAATTTTATTTTTCAAGATATTTCTCTTCAAGAGTGATATATTCAGCCCAGTGCTCTTCTCATTTTTCAATACCTTTTTCCTAGAACGATTTGCCTTTGCTCTCAAAATAGACTTTAACTTCGGCAATCACTTCTTCATTCATCAGAAGACTTGGTCTTTTACATAAGACCAAGTTTTCGTACTCCTTTTGGCATGTGAGACATCAAACTCCATAAAAGGATAACACAGGATGTCAATAACATTGATAGTATTATTTGAGTAGAGTGGGGCAGGAACTGGAATATCACGTTAATTCAGTGTTTCCTAACTTTTTAATATTTTCAACCCGATTTTCAATATGTACCCCTTCGCCTTGATGTATGCCATGTAATCAGGATTTCACACACAGTAAGGTTGTAACGGATTCTATTCGACTTCTTCTAATCCTCTTGGTTAAAATACTATTTTTAACTGCGATTTTAGTAGAAAACCACTTTCCGTAAAGAGGACTAGATTTTATATGTGCAATTTTCTGATTAAGTGTTAGTCGTGGAGTAGGCAGTGATGGTTAAAAATTGATTCTAATAAGAAAGTATAGTGATCGGCGACCGCACTTAGTGTTCTTAATCAATCCCAGAAGGAAATATTAAGAGAAAGAGAAGCCGCAAGAGCGTTCAGGAGAATAGGTAAGTGCTCATATTTATATTATAAGATTAATAAGGTTGATTGCTCCTTGGGTTTAGTTATTAGAGTACATTCTCAGTATTTCTCATAAAGTCTAATAAGTGTTAAAAGAAATAAAAGTGCTTAAAATGAAAAATGGTAGATTCTCATTCGAACCCTCTTACACCCGCGTTGGAAGGATCGCGACAAGGTTGTGACGGATTTATACGCGTTTCTACTAATTTCTTCTTTTTTCTTTAAAACAAAATATTTATTTCAACCAACCTTCATCGAGAAACCAAACGTGATTTATGTAAATGAGGAATATTGTATAAATTCAGTTTTCGCGAGTTGAGGGGGGAGTGAAGTGAGAGGTTAAGTTTAGTGACGTAAAGTGAAGCAAGTGATCCGTTGACACGTAGTTGTTGACAAACTGAAGTTGCTACGTTTGATGTGTGCAAGTAGAAGGGGTTAGTGAAGATTGAAAAGTAGTGGAATTAAAGATTACAGAGCGTGGAGCCATCGTCATTTGATCAAGCTAAAGAAGGTGCCTGAAGTTTCCCGTGAAGTATCCGAACCATTAAGGATTCAGGTATCGTAATTTGATTAAGTAAAAGTTGATTATTAGTGTGCCACGTAGTTGTAAATGAGCGTATTTAATCTATCTTAGATTCAGTTGAGGTTCTGTAATATTATCCCCACATTTGAGTACCTCACCTCTACACTCTACCATTGTTTATATACCTTAATTAGAATTGTGTTTTGTCTGTTTCAGAATCTTTAATAAGAATTAATAAATCAAATTAGATTGGAATAATGTCTGTAGATTATTTAGTTCCTCCTACACATCTAGCCGGGTTTACAGATAGACATGAGGGTTCGAATGTAAGGGGTAACCGGAGGTTACCACAAGGTATGTAAACAAAGCTTGAATGGATTTTCTATCTTTTCATGTATTCTCTTTTTGCTGTATTCGGTTTTATTTACTACAGTGCTTTTTGAAACCCCCGAGAGATTGGTGAATAACACCCCGTTTATTCAGAGAGAGAGAAATCGGTATGACGAAAAATGTTCTCAGGGAAGGATAAACTCAAAATGATTGTATACATATTTAACTAATTATTTTTTTTAAAAAAAACCATGTTATAGTTTCATTTAGCAAACTCGATCAAGCTTAATGATTTTGATGCTGAAGGAAAAGTTGATATTTCAGCAAATAAGCTTTCAATGGTAAAATATACTTGGGTTTTTTTTCGCTTACAAAACAGTCATTTAGTCTCAGAAATACGAGCTATTCTCGTGCGTAACAGACATTATTCTATTTCGGGAGAAATTCAATGTTTTTCCTTTTTTTTTAGGAGGAGGTAAATATTATCGAAGCATGGCATGAGTGTTAGAAGAACAAAAGGTGTTATTTTTCTCATGCTGATTGTTAAAACTTTTAATGTAAGCAAATGGCTGGAATCAATTTAAGACTTTTTAAAATAATACTTTAACCTCTGTCCAGGTAAATGCTTGTTGTTGAATTTAGAAACCCTATACACTTTCGTAATATGATTGCATTTTCATTTTCATACAAGAGTCCATCATTTTCTTTCATTTACCATCGAAGAACCTATGTTCACAAAAAGACTGGTCATACAAAAAGACTGTTAAATTTCTTATTGAATGGACAAGGTCACATTACAACACTTTGAGTCCAATTAAAATTCACCAAATTTCTTTTTATACAATAATATGCGTGTTTTGTCACAGGAAATTATCACTGTTTACGTCTCCTTCGATTTCAAATTATATTTTTCTAGAGCAGGCAGATTTTTTTAGTGACTGACCGCGATCGGAAGTGAGATTTATAAAAAAAGAAAAAAGAAAAAAGAATACAGATGAGAATAAGAATATACATATAAAGTTGTTTTCAGAATATCCTTCTTTACAAAAATAATTTAAATGCAATTTTTGACAACAAAAAAAAAACAAAAAAAAGGAAGAAATTATACAATTTAAAAATATTCTACTTTTAGAGAAAATGCTTTGATAACAACAATATTTTGCCTATATACAGCTAAGACCTTTATCTTGGGGCTTATGACATTTGAGAAAATTAATGGTAATGGGAGAGTTAGGAAATCAAATAATTAATTTATTTAGGTCACATCTATTATAATTACAGTATATACATTTACATTGAGGTTAATCATACTATTGATGATTTCATTAATTCAGAATATGTTATTTGTGAGGAAGAAGGCAACACAACCGCCCTCTTTCGATGTTTTCAATCGATTCCCTCTCCACTCCATGTTCTTGGGAAAGCGGGGTTTTTTTCTGACTCCTCGAATTACACACGGAGTTTCTGGACCATACGAGTGTCCAACCGTTGGTTTTCTCACGGCCATCGGTTTTTAGCGTGGCGTCGGATCAAAAGACTTCGCAATGTTTAGGATTGCGTGTGTGCATAGGAACGGTGTTATGTTATCCACAAAAAAAATCCGCTTTTGCATCTGTGGGGCATAGTATTTTCAGAGTTACGATAAATTGAAATAATGACGAATGTTTCTTGTTAAAATTTCTCTACAATGACATAGTAAAACATAAGCAAATCCACTTCTAAATTATACATTTTAAAATACCTAGTTCACACAGGCTTTGTATAGAAGTCATATAGGCAAAATATTGTTATTATAGAAGGAGAATGTTTTGAAAATACATTATTCTATTTTCACTTTTTGCCAAAAAATCGCATATAAATAATTTTTGTTTTGTAATTGGGAGAGAGGGGTACCCGCTGTCCACCTAATGGTGGACCAAACACCATTATATAAATTGTACAACTGTAATATATAATATACAGGGTTTCGCTGTTACAAACTTGGAGGGGATGTAGAGAAAATCCTTAGGATCCATAATTACAAAGAAGGCATGGGCGAAAAGTGATAGGTGGCGCTGTATGTGAATTTGAAAGGTCGGCACATGTGGTTTCCTCATTTCAGGCATGGATAGCATGCGTTGAACGTCGAATCGTTATACGAATACCAAATTGGCCGATATACACTTCATCTACGGCCTACCCAACGGAAATGAACTTACTGCTGTTCGGCTGCATTGGGTGAGTGAGTGAGTGATTGTAGGATTTAATGGAGCAAGAGCCGATTTCGGCCAAACTGTGAGTGAGTGAGTGAATATTAACGTCCCACTGTTCAGCTACACGAGGGCTTTTGGAAACGGTCCGCTCGGCCAAACTGTGGCAAACAAGTCATCGAACGTTCACTCGAGTACATCAGAACCTAGCGGAACATGGATCTTTCAAAACCGTGATTGAAGGTACTGTATGACCACGAACAGCATGAACATCCATATTCAAAGGGGGGGGGGTGATGCATGCTGTGGACCGAAATCCCGGTACCAATGTACTGGCACTAGCTGTGGCAACCGAAAGATCTTGAACAACTGTTCATCGTGTACATCAGGGTGAAACCATACTTCCGTTTCATGTACAAAGAATGCAGTTATTACAGTCAGATGATCGTCCACGACGTATAGCGTTTACGTAGTGGTTTGTTGACCAAAGTGAGGCAAACATGCACTATGTGAGTTCCGTTTTGTTCTATGAAGAAGCAACCTTTTCACGTGAAAGGGTGTTCTATACGCCCAACACGCACATGTGGTCCTTAAATAACCCCCTTCCCCACACCCACACAGAGCCCGACCTCGAACAGCACAAAAACACTTTACTTTTAATTTGTGGGCCAGTACCGTGGGGGACAGTTTACTCTGCGCCTACATCTTACCGCCTCTCACAAGAATCTCGTCTTTCTACAGGATGTTCTTCCGGAACTGCTAACCGATGTCCCGGAACCTGCTCGGCCTCGCCTGTGGTTCCAGCAGGACGGGGTGCCATCTCATTATGGAAGGTGTGTACATGACCGTTTGGACCAAACATTTTCAAACAGGTAGATTGGGCGTACTGCCCCCATCACTTGGCCTCCCAGATCTCCTGATTTATCTGCTGTGGATTTTTTCTTTGGGGTTTCATGAAAAGCATTGTGTGTGGCATGAATATTCATCACTGCTGCTACTATCCATGAAACGCCCGGGTATTTTCGAACAAACCCGCCAATCCTTGCTGCGTCGGTGTTTTTCGTGCATTCAAGACAATGGCTGCAATTTCAAACACCTTCTGTGATACTTTTACGTCATACTTTTTATTTATTGTTTGCTGTGTGTAATAATGTGTTTTACACTACATTCTGTGTGTATCCTGTGTTGTGGAAAGTTTCGGCCCATACTTTCCTATGTAATTATGGCTCCTCAAGATGTACTCTACCTCCCCTCCAAGTTTGTACATGACATTCAGGGAAACCCTGTATGTATGACAATTGTAAAATATAATGTACAAATTTTCAACTGTATAAATAAAAAACCTCTGGTAATATAAATATATATGAGGTTTCAATGGAAACTTGGCGAACTATTAGTGATACAACCAAGTTGGCATCATGTTTAATGACCAAATTTGGCGACTTGGTGACGATATGTATGCTTCTGGAAATTACTGCAGAAATATATGACATCAAGCTCGATGACGCGTAAGCGGCTTTTTTGAAAAGGCTCTCCAAGGTAGGATGAGCCCCAATAGAAAATCGTTCTTGGAGCTCTCTTCTTCAGTTAAATTCAACTTCTTACGACCCATTTTAACTAACTATACATTATATGTAGTAAATTTATTACAGCATCACGGAAACTTTTAAAATTTAGAGACAGATTCTGCTCTAAAAATAATTTTATATGTATATTCTAATTCAAGCTATAGTAAAAATGGGGGGGGGGAAGTATTTATTTACACGCTTTTTCAGAATTAAGATTCCTAAACTATTCGGTCACTCTAAGTTCAATAATTAGAAAATTTCCATCAACTGTTAGGAATTTCTCATACATTTAAGCAACAGTGGTGTCTATAACAACACTCCAGGTTTGAGTTTGAGCTTAAATTTAACCGAAGTTTCAACTTAAAAGGTAAAATAGACATTTATCTTTATTACCTAATATATTTGTCCTCTGCTTTCCACAAGTAGAGCTTATTTTAGTTTACTTTTCAAACTGAAATTAGTACTATTCGAGGAAATAAAGGCCAGATTTACTTACGTTACGCATTGCATAATAATACCCTTACACATTGAAGAAAAGTCTTTTTATATTTTTTACATCCTTCCACCCCCCGCTCCTTAGTCACCCTCCCCCTGCAAACTGCAAAAAAAAAGAAGAAAATTGCACTATACCTATATATTCATTTGCTGTCAAAAAGAAACTCAATCATTTTTTGCCAGTTTTTCCGAAAACTCGTGTTTTAAGATGTACTCAGATTACACTTAAAGTTTAAATTTTTTAAAATTTATAATTTTTTTAATGATTTTATTTTATAGGCCATCGTATTAGCTTTAAACCAATACCAAGTTTATTTTTTTCCGTTTGCCAGAACAAAAACTACAAGTGTTTTAGTAAAAGCAGATGCCATTACTTTAAGAAAGATGTCATACTTTTTAAAACGCATTCTACTCCAAAACTGCTTTTTTGAAAATGCTCAAACGGGGCCAGCGATTGCTGAAAATATTTTGAAAATAATTGACTGAAATTTTCTGTGTATGTTCTGTATCAAAGTAAAAGTGTTTTAACCTTCAGATTTATTAATCACTGCTTTATTACAAAATTTACAGTCCCTTATGTGAGTATAATCACTGCTTTTTTAAGCAATTCCGTATAACATTTAAGATAAAGGGCTCCAGTTTTTGTAAAAATTAAAATATCTCTTATCCTATAAAGGTCATTTCAAAAATGAATTACATAGCAACACATCAGAATTGAAAATTGAAAATTTGTTCATAAACTTTTTGTAGAGAATGGGCCCCTTTATGTTATTTTTGTCAATTTTTACCCGTTATTTCCCATTTTAGTCATAATAATTACCTTTTCTCTTCTTAATTTTAGCATATTTTTCTTAAAATGTACTAAACAAATCTGAAAACTATAAAAAAACTCCCCATATCTCCATTTTCTTAAAAAAAGTAGTCGCAAGTAGTCGGATTCCTTAATATGAAGTTAATAAATAATTAACTTAGCACCCCCCCCCTCTCCCTCTTTCCCTATAAAACTCCTAAGAATGTTAATTTCTTTCTTGTATCAGAAAAATTAAACTTGGAGTTATTAATATTCATTATCAGTTTTTTTTTCCTCAAGATTATTTGGTTACAGGGTTTTTCCTATTCTTGGATAATATATACTGAAAATAAAACGTTATTCATCTTAACTTTATTAATTCTGTAACGCATTTCCCCGTGTATGGGATCTTGAATCTTGCATTATTTTATTTCTGATGCCCGTCTGAGATCCGTTCTAGTAAAAATAGGTAGAGTAGATAATTAAAATTATTTACCATAAATGATACTAGTATGCAGAATTTTTCTAGTGTAAACCATGTAGTGACTTTCGATGATTAGCTATAAGTCTGTTAAAAATTCTTTGTTATCAAACCATTTGTTTTTGGTGTGGAAAACGTAATATATAAATTTTTATTGCATTAAATATCATAAAAGTAAAGAGTTACCCATAAATTAATTTCTACTAAGTGTTTTTGTAACTTGTTTGGAAAAAGTTATCTGATAGCGAGATATTCTGACGATTTTAAATATGCTTCATGGTATATATATCATACCAAATTAAATGTTTAGCCACTCATATGCTTGTAAGTATTACAAACTAACTCAATTTGTTATTCATATTTTCAAATTTAAAAAAAAATTCAATCAAATCACTTAATCTAAGTATAATAGTGTTTTTTATACTTTATCCCCTCGCTTCCTCGTTTATCCTCCCCCACACGCAACTGAAAATGTAACAAATATATAACTCTATATCTATGCATTCATTTCCTGTCAAAAAAAAAGAAAAAAACTGCATAATGTTTGGCAATTTTCTAAAAAGCACTCATGTTTTAAGAGGTTAAAAATCTTAATTGTCAAATTTATGTATTATTATGCTAATTTTCTACGCTCTAAAAATCAAATTTACAATTCCAAAAAGGGTGAATAAACTTAATTGTGGTTCCTGAAACTAAATCGAAAACGAATTAGTTTGTAGTTAGTAACATTACTTTAAAAAGAAGCCATAAGAAACAATGCAAAATAATGGCACTAAAAGAAAGTTATTTAAATTTGGAAAAGAATTCGGAAAGAAAAAATAAATAAAAGTTAAGACGGATGTGAAGTCGTAAAAGTTAAATGTCAGAGCACGTTTAATTAACCTAGTCGCAAACTAAAAGGAAATTTCAATGTTACTTTTAGTCTGTTCCAGTTAAAACTTTTTGACCATTCGAGAAGTTCTTCTAGAAATATATTAAGTGCGCCATTTCAAATAATCACTTCTTCAAGCACATAGTGTAAAAGTAAAGAAAGATTTAATTTACAATTTAAATTTTATTAAAAGTTTTCCAGAATTGCTAATGCGGGAAAACCAAACAAAGGGTTAGCGAGAAAAGTTTTTGAATACATAAGTTTTAAAATAATTTTAAAAAATGTATCTAAGTGATTAAATTTTTTCAATGAAAGATATTCCTATAATCAAGCTTGAGAAGAATTTGAAATTTAAATATAACGACACGGAGAAGTAAAATAAGGAAATTTCGATTTCAACACGACAATTGTTTAGCGTTTTTCAAACAGTAATAATAATTTTAAAAACAAGTAATATAAAAAATAAGTCAATTCCTACTTTGAATGGATGAATAGAAAGTATTTTATTAACGATTGAAACAAGGTATATATAAAGAGGGAGAGAGTGAACTAATAGTTGAAATTGAAAAAAGAGCATGATATGTCTGCATTGTTGTAACAATGCACATCCGGTTTGGCTAGTTTGGCTGAAAACCGGTTTTCATCACCAACTTTTGTGATTGTTCTAACAGTTACTGTTACAACAATGGAAATGAATCTAAGTTGGCCTCGAAAACCGGTAATTAATTTATAAATTAAATAGCCGGTAATTAATGAATTAATATTTGAAGAAATTGTAGTAACATCAACTGTGTGTGTGTAATCCAGTACAAGTTTTAAAAATTTATTTGAACTTGTGATTGGATGAATAGAAAGTTCTTTATTAACGATTGAAAATTTGAACAAGATAAATATATATATATAGAGAGAGAGAGAGCTAATAGTAGGAATTGAATAATGAGTGAAACTATATTTTATTTACATTTACATAAATCCGTTACAAAAATGTATATTTTTACTAGCGTAAATTAGTTGAGATATTTAAATCGCCGTCTATTTCAGTGATTTTTTGCTGCCGCAAAAAAAAAAAAAAAAAAAAAAAATCAAGTCGCGCAAACGCGATTGTGAGATTCTGAAAAGAAAAATCCAATCCGTATTATTCGAAAAGGTTTCTAAGCTCATTCATCTAACTCAATATATTCTAGCTTTTTTACAAAAAAATAAAATAAATAAATAAAACGGAAATATTTAAAATCTGAAAATAACATAGATAATCTTTTTTGTTTTCCATATCATACTCTTAATTCCATCTTTTGAAAATTTTAACAGGCTTCGTTGAAAACTAATTCAGTCTGCCATTATCTTAAGCAGACATGTAAAGTTAAATAAAAATTAATGTTGTTCAAGGGTAGTAAAGCTTTATTTAAATATTGTTTTAAAAAAAACTTTTTTAAGAATCTTATTTATTTAAAGAACTTTTTTTTTTACGCAGACGAAAAAGAAGCCAAATATCAAAACCCCTAAATATTTTCACTTCATGATTTTTTAAAAAAAATTCAATGTTACATATTAATTACAAGCTTATGCTGCAATATTTCAAATTTATTTCTTATAAAAACGTTATTTATATGGCTTTAAAAATATGTCATAATTGAATTGATAAAATTATCCAAGAAATTTTGTAACCATTTTAAAATAAACTTTGGTGTCTTATGAGGTAACTGAGAAATTTTCGAAATCCAATAATGGAAGAGTTAGGACAAAAATTTATAACACAAAAAACACTGCGCAAGGTATTTAAAAAACAAAACTTTAATTATAATAATTACGATTATGGATTTTCTATATTTCTATTAAAAACATTTCTCGTACTTTCGCCTCCTTTTAATTAATAAAAATGCATTTTAGAACACATAAAAATGTTATTTTGAAACTTTTCAACGTGTATTTTTTTAATTTTCATTATGAATGTGGTGCACATGCTAATTTCATAGAACTGAGGAATTTGCCTTTTATTTGTGCGCTTTATAACAAGAATAATCTTAATTTTTTTTTCAAAAATTTCCTTCTTTTCATACAAAAGTCATTAATTAAAGTTGTTTGAGCAGAGGGCGCTAGTAGTTCTGTATGTTTTAAATTTTGTTTTCAGTATTCCAGCAGACTCTAATCACGGAGCACGACACACACCAATCGTTCCTCAACAAACAAAGCATTTAAAAATACCGTCCGCTCTCTCTTTGTATGCGTAGATAAGCTATACTTAACTCAAAGTCTGCTCACAAACTGTTCAATATATTCATTTGTTACAACAACCACACCAAAAGTTATCCTTACTTACTGTATTGAAGTTTAATTATCCAACATACTCATTATTAAAAATATTTTTGTTCGAAAGTTCTATAATGGAAATTTTGAAAGATTCTAAATTTAAAATTCGTAAGAAATGTAAAGAAGCGATTATTTAATAAACGCCTAATTACAGTGCATGTCTTTTAAAGTAAGGAGAAAAATGTATTTTTTAAAATAATTGTTCTTTTAAAGTTTAAAAAATATAGCTCTTTTTTTTTTCTCTTTAAAATATTTTTTTTACTCTTTTTATCTTCGCGTTTCATTAGAATTATAAATTGAACATTTTGGTCATTGCCCAGTTATTTGAGCCGCTTTCTTTGAAAGTGGTGGAAGTCCATTTTTAACAAAAAGTTAGTTATTAAAGCATTGAATGAAATCTGCAATCAATGCTATAATAACTATAGCTTTTATCTATATAAACAATTTTATAGCTATATATATTTTATAACTTTAATCTATATAAAAGCTAGAGTTTTTTACCTGTATAAACAATTCCCTCCAAAAATTCTTCAAAATTTTCATAATTTTGTCAATATAAATTTACGTAGTTAAAGAAATTACAAATATAACTACTTTGAAAGTGTTAAATATCTCAATATAATACAAAATGGACTTACACCACTTTTTATTAAAAGGGATAATTTGTCAACACTGTAGCTTTTTATTTTCTCAATCAAAGCTGAATTTAAATATAAACTCCATGTAATTCTCAAACATGACGATACGAGGCGAAAAAGGTTGACAAACCAATAAAACGGATTGAATTTTTCCCAATCAAGTTGATGTTATGCAAAATGCTCGATGTCAATGGCGATAGGTTTATTTCTAGTAATTCTATTTGAAGCTGTTTATTCCATTCATTAGCTATTTTGTGTACTCCATCTTAGTTAATCATACTTTTTGCGCCATTTATGTTTGTTTGATTGGAAAATGAGCTGGAACAGAAATTCCCACATGGAGTGTGATCGTCGACTTATATTTTATGCCTTGGGCATAAAGATCTAATGCAATCGGACATCCCAATAAGTGAACGTAAATTTTGCGAGCTATTCAGAAATTCGGAAGCTGACTTAGAAGTTTTGTGAGTGTTCTTTCCTTTTTAAATAAAGTATTCAAAACAACATCCAAAAGATTAAAACCAATCGTGCATGGCTAACGAAACCCTTCCTTTTCCTAAAACTGTTTTTTCCGATATTAGTAGATCCGTTTATAAAAACCAGCCTTCTTACTTCAGTTTTTAAAAAATTCCAATAATTCGTTGGTTATACACGAAATATACATTATATATATACACTGGTGCTCAAATCCAAGAGAAATTTTAGATTTTGTCGATTATCTCTAGAACTGCTGGACAGATTTTAGTGAAGTGTCGTGTGATATAGGACTGATATAATGCAAAAAGTAACCATTCAACACTTAAAATACACACGCATGATCGTGTCTAACACTAATCGGAGTCGGAAGGTATGAAACAGCAGTTGCAGAGTATAACTGGTATTAGTTAATTGGTGCTATGGTCCCCTCTTTCAGATAAACAGGCCTTACACAGGGATTTTACACTGGAAATAAAGGAATTAACGAATTCCTGTGGCAATTAATTCAACTCGCTCAGAAACTCTGTTTTCATGCCTTGGAGGGTTCTCGGAGTCGAGTTGCGAGTTGACGTTCCTCCCCAGAGCATCCCAGGCATCCTCTATACGAATGAAGCCTGGTGATCTAACAGGACAATCCATTCTTCAAATATCCTCACTTTCCAGAAATTCATCAAATAGATGGGCTTTATGTGTCTCGCGTTGTCATCCCTTAAAATAAAGTCAGGGCCAACTGCACTCATGAAAAGGCAAACATAGGACATCAATACCCCTTCCCCATGCCTCACAGTGTATCTTTCAAAGATTTGGATGGTTCTCGGAGGGGGGTTATGAGTTGCAATTGCATGTACCATGCATGCCATCGTTATCTTCACTGAGTCCTTGATCAGCCTAACCAGCGATTCTCACCGTACTTTCATACGGAGAGAACCAGGGATCTTCTACCTGCCCTCCAATGTCCGAAAAATCGACCATTACGATAACAAAGGCTTGATGGTCTGGGCAGACATCATTTTGGATAGACGCACACACCTCCAAGTCTTTGCAAGAGACACTGTGACTGCTGTGAGGCATGAGGATGAGGTATAGGGGCCCTATGTTTACGTTTTCACGAGTGCAGTTGGCCTTGATTTTATTTTAAGGGATGATAACTCTTATGATAACTGCGAGGATATTCGCCGAATGGATTGGGCAGTTAGATTACTGGAATTCAACTATATAGAGGATGCCTGGGATGCTCTGGGGAGTGCAATTGCAACTCGCAAATCCTCTCCGAAAATCATCCACGTCCAGAAAACAGAGTTTCTGAACGCAAGTTGGATTAATTGCCATAGGAACTCATAAAATGTCTTCAGTATAAAATCACCGTATGAGGCCTGTTTATCTGAAAAAGGGGACCGTCCTCCCATTAATTTTGTATTCTGCAGCTACTGTTTCATATCTTCCGACTCCGATGAATGTTACGCATGATCATGTGTGTATTATAACTGTTGAATGGCTATTTTTTTGTATTATATCAGCTCTATAAAAATACTAAATTGCAAAGTAGTTCAAGGAAAATGATATACATATTTA
>BMAO01017753.1:0-68394 GCA_019973975.1 Trichonephila clavata
TTTTTTTAAATACTATTTGAAAAAGCATTATTATTTTATTTTTTATATTTTTATGTATTTAATCATTTTTATTTTTGTCGATGGAGAATTTCGATTTAATTCATTCACACACACACACAAACAGTGGACCCAAAAGTGTTCGTACACTTGCAATTTCCTAAAAAATTTAATGTTTTCGACTAATAAAGATTAATATATTGTAATTATAATTTTTTTGTGATATCTGCAACTTGTTCTTAATAGAAAGATATAATTATTTTTTTAAAAATGATATAACTATTATTTTTAAAAATTAATAATCAAAAAGCTATTGAAATATTACGCCACAAAAGTCTTCGTACATCTAACAAAAATCTCAACTTAGCTTTAAATATTGTATTTCTCTCTCTTTCTTACTTTACTTAGTAGGATATATTTTAGTGTCCACAATAACTTTTAAATGTTTTGGTAAAGATTTAATCAGTTTTTTTTTGTAATTTCTCCATCGGTTTTTCTCCATGCTTCTGTTATTATTGTTTTTACTTCCCATTATGTGTTTATATGTCATGTTTTCTTTTTTTTTTTTTAAATCAAATTCTCACCAAATATGCTCTACTGGGCTAAATAAACTGATTGAGTAGGTTTTTTCAGAATTTTGGACAGTTATAGAGAAACCAGCGGCGTACATTGAGAGCAGAGCGCTTGGAGTTATCCTGTTAAAAAATCAAGTAGTGTCCGGTATCCAAATTTTCTCCAGATAATTTAAAATTTCACATTAAAATATTTAAATAGAGCTGATGATTCACAAAACCATCAAAAAATACCAAATTACCTAATTTTGAGGCAAATTTACACCTCCACGCTAGAACTTCTCCACCTCCATGCTTCAGCATGGAGGTGGAGAAGTTCTTGTTCCTCTTAATTTCATAGGATTAAAATCCTCATTTTTACATTTACAAACTATTATATGCCTATCAGAATCAAAAATGTTTAATTTTCCGTCATCCCAATCACTTTGCTGACAATTTTGAATTTTCTGAAACTTAACCCCAAGAATCAAATTGGATCAATGAACCATGGAGATGGAAGTGGTCTTGCGTGGAGGCGTAAATTGGCCTCAAAATTAGGTAATTTGGTATTTTTTGATGGTATTGTGAATCATCAGCTCTATTTAAATATTTTAAAGTGAAATTTTAAATTATATGGCGAAAATTTGAATATAGGAGACTACTTCCTTTTTTAACAGGATAATGACGCCAAGCGCTCTGCTCTGAATGTACGCCGCTGGTGTCTCTCTAACTGTCCAAAATTCTAAAAAAACTTTATTTAGCCCAGTAGAATATATTTGGTGAGAATTTGATTTTTAAAAAAAAGGAAGATATGACATATAAACACATAACGGGAAGTAAAAACAATAATAACATAAGCATGGAGGAAAACTGATGCAGAAATTACAAAAAACTGATTAAATCTATACCAAAACATTTAAAAGTTATTGTGGACACTAAAAGATATCCTACTAAGTACTAAAGTAAGAAAGAAGTACAATATTCAAAGCTAAGTTGAGATTTTTGTTAGGTGTACGAAGATTTTTTTGTGGCGTAATTTTTCCATAGCTTTTTGATTACTAATTTTGAAAAATAATAGTTACATCATTTTTAAAAAAAATAATTTTGTCATTCTATTAAGAACAAGTTGCAAACGTCATAAAAAAATTACAATTACTGTATATTAATTTTTATTAGTCGAAACATTAAATTTTATTGGAAATTGCATGCGTACGAACACTTTTGGCGTCCACTCTATATATACAGTGGACCTCAAAAGTGTTCATACACTTGCAATTTCCTATAAAATTTAATGTTTTCGACTAATAAAAATTAATATATTGTAATTATAATTTTTTTGTGATATCTGCAACTTGTTCTTAATAGAAAGATATAATTATTTTTTTAAAAATGATATAACTATTATTTTTAAAAATTAATAATCAAAAAGCTATTGAAAAATTACCCCACAAAAGACATTGTACACTTAACAGAAATCTCAACTTAGCTTTAAATATTGTACTTCTTACTTACTTTAGTACTTAGTAGGATATATTTTAGTGTCCACAATAACTTTTAAGTGTTTTGGTATAGATTTAATCAGTTTTTTTTGTAATTTCTGCATCAGTTTTCCTCCATGCTTCTGTTATTATTCTTTTTACTTCCCATTATGTGTTTATCTGTCCTGTTTTCTTTTTTTTAAATCAAATTCTCACCAAATATGTTCTACGGGGCTAAATAAACTGATTGAGGAGGTTTTTTCAGAATTTTCGACAGTTATAGAGACACCAGCGGCGTAGATTGAGAGCAGAGCGCTTGGCGTCATTATCCTGTTAAAAAATAAAGTAGTCTCCTATCTCCAAATTTTCGGCAGATAATTTAAAGTTTCATTTTAAAATATTTAAATAGAGCTTATAATTCACAATATCATAAAAAAATCAAATTACCTAATTTTAAAGTCGATTTACTTTCCCATGCAAGAACTTCTCCATCTCCATGCTGAAGCATGGAGGTGGAGGAGTTCTTGTTCCACATAAATTCATGGGATCAAATTCCTCATTTTTTCATTTACAAACTATTATATGCCCATAAGAATCAATAATGTTTAATTTTCGTCATCCCAATCAATTTGCTGTCAATTTTGAATTTTCTGAAACTTAATCCCAATAATCAAATTGGATCAATAAACCATGGAGATGGAAGTGGTCTTGCGTGGAGGTGTAAATCGGCCTCAAAATTAGGTAATTTGGTATTTTTTGATGGTATTGTGAATCATCAGCTCTATTTAAATATTTTAATGTGAAATTTTAAATTATCCGCTGGAAATTTGGATATAGGAGACTACTTCATTTTTTGACAGGATAATGATTCCAAGCGCTGTGTTCTCAATGTACGCCGCTTGTGTCTATAACTGTCCAAAATTCTGAAAAAAACCTCCTCAATCAGTTTATTTAGCCCTGTAGAACATATTTGGTGAGAATTTGATTTTAAAAAAAAAGAAAACATGACATATAAATACATAATGGGAATTAAATCATTAATAACAGAAGCATGGAGGAAAACCGATGGAGAAATTACGAAAAAAAACCTGATTAAATCTTTACCAAAACATTTAAAAGTTATTGTGGACACTAAAATATATCCTACTAAGTACTAAAGTAAGAAAGAAATACAATATTTAAAGCTAAGTTGAGATTTTTTTTAGGTGTACGAAGACTTTTGTGGTGTAATATTTCAATAGCTTTTTGATCATTAATTTTTAAAAATAATAGTTATATCATTTTTAAAAAAATAATTATATTTTTCTATTAAGAACAATTTGCAAATATCACAAAAAAATTATAATTACAATATATTAATTTGTATTAGTCGAAAACATTAAATTTTATAGGAAATTGCAAGTGTACGAACACTTTTGGTGTCCACTGTATATGTTCTTAAATTTAATTTAACATTCTTATTTTATTAATTTTTTAAGGAAATCGTAGAAAATTTTTTAATCTAAGTAAAAAAAAAATTATTTCTTCTTAAAATATATTTTTCTGGAAAATTTGAGATTATTTTTAATACAACTAAACATTTGGGTTACAATTAAGAGAAAACTTATGTAATATTAAAAATATTTCAACAGAAATTCGAAAACAGGTATTATAATTCTATTTTATGCTTAGTAGCTTAAAACTTAGAATGAATTACTTTTCAAAGTTGACAATCATTTTAGATTGAACTCTAAATAAACTTACTAATTTCATTTAATTTAAAATATTTACGGAAAAAAGAAAAAAATTTTAAATGCAGACGCCAGTTTATTACTCAGCTTTAGAAAATAATAGAAACAGACGTGAGGATGTTTAAACTTTTGCTACAAATTTAAATATATTTTACTCTAGATGCTGTTGTGTTTATTCAAATGAACTGTACATACTGTAGTGGCCACGGTAGTTAAATGGTCATGGTCACGAACTTGTGTCTAGCATTGTTCTTTCGAGTCTCGGTAACACTTTGAAGACGCTGATGCATATTAAATCTATCAAGGCTCAACGTCATCATATTGGAGTAGTTCCTCTTAACAGTGGTTCAAAATTTTGAAGTCCATCACCAATAGGCCTCATATTGTTTCGAAGTGCGACGTTAAAGAACAATCGATCAATGGGCATTACTGTGAACTTCAATGTTATTTCTACAAAACTGTGAAACCTGAAAATCGAAAACTGCATAACGTAAGTACTATTTTGTATGCATTTTTTTCCCACCTTGACTTTTAAGGAAAATATTTGCTCGTGTTCGAGTTTTGAATGCTAAAATTATCTTTCAAGACACTAGTTTCAATCAATTTTAAATAGCCGTTTGAAATTTCATTGTATTTTTAAATTATAAAGTTTTAACACAAGCAGAATTTCTTCATAAAAATATTTTATTTGTTGGAATTAGTAGTACTGGTCTTTCTTTAAATTGTTATCTTTATTTATTATGGAAGGGACAATATTTTATCTATCTGTAACAAAAGTTCAGGATTTATTTTTAATATATGGCTAGTTTTCGGAGTGAAAAACCTTTTAAAACTATAGAGAGGTTTTGATCCCATTATTTTATTTGAAATCTTATAAATTCGCATTTGGGTAACTTAACTTATATATAGAAATACAGAAGTTTTACAAAAAAATATATGCAAATATTTCTATTAATTTCATAACCTCTTTAGTTTTCTGCTGTCTTAAAAATTTTGTCTCGTCAGTAGAAATACTAAGTACGCCAATTTATAAGAAATTCTACTATTTGTAATGCCTTAATAATATGATTTTGCTCACTAATCACAAAAGTGAATAAAAAATATATTTATGTATAGGATACAGTATTTAAAAAAAATTTGTACTCTTGTATTATACGGTTGTCCAATTTCTTCAAATCAAAAGATATTGCCGAATCGCACGATATGTAGCCAATAATGGAAAACCATTGACACAAATGTTCCAAAACAGTAATAATTATGACAACACTTGACGATGTTTTATAGAATTTGCGACATTTATTGTTTTAACGAAATTGGTTGACGATATAATGCGTAAGTACCAAAAATTTATATGGTTATCCTACTAAAATTTTAATAGTTTCTTTTAAATGAAACTCAATTCCAAATCAGTTAAAAATATTCATTTCGTATTCGATTTAAATATCGGTCTGTTAACTTTCATTTCCAAAATTTTTCTTCAAAGTTGAGTCAGTCATTCACAAGAAAAATTATTTACTAAACAACACAGGAAAAAGCGTGTGAAACAGAGAGAATTAATTTTTCTTGAAAATAAAATATATTGCAAAAATGCTCTATTCTCACAATTCGGAATTAAAATAATTACAACAGGCTAACAATTCATCGCCAAAGATTAATTGCATGCCAGAGATCAATCGCCAAAACTTGAAAGAGTTATGGCAGCTTATTTAATACCTTCCTAAGGCTAAAACTTCTTGAAATTCACCAACTGTTGCTAAAAGCATTGAGTGAATGCTTAATATTAAATTCGAATTAGTATAAAAATCAATCAAAACTTTATCTTACTGCATTTACATGTAATACTGCTATAATCTTATGAATTAAAAAATATTCCAAATTGATTATTTGTTCTGAACGCCATTTATTTCATTTAGAATATGTAATAAGATATTTAAGGTAAAAGAGAGAGAGGGCATTCTATTAATTTTGTTTCGTTAATATGTTTATATTGTATACATTGTGACGTAACTTTTAGTTTGCATAAATAATAGCAATTATTTACATGAGTTATTTTAAATGTGCTTAAAGATTCTTATCCATTTCTTGTTTTCAATTCTTAAATTATCAAAACGAGTTTTTAATCCTAAATAAAATTCCCTTTTTCTGGTCGAAGAAATTGTCTTGTTCTTAATTAAATCAGGGCAAATACATTTGCTATTTGTCTCTTTTTCTGTTTTTTTCCCAGCTCCTACGTTTGAATTATGAGTATTTTTATATCATTTTTTGTTTTGTTTAATATACGTTTTATTTATAGGACATATTTTAAAGTCAACATTCCTCAAAAATCTGTAAAAAAAAATAAATAACTCGTATATATTAGCTAGCACTTCTACGAGACACCTTAAAATGTTTGTTGATATTTCTCCGGATCTTATAAATAACTAAAAACATAAGTTATAGGTCTGAAGGGAGTAATATTTACATTTCTGATAGCCGGGCTGTTTCTAATGATTACAGCCTCTAAAGCTGAGAGGCTAAAAAATTAGAATAGAGAGGGTTTTCTTTAAAAAAATGAACCCTCTTCAAAGAACGGAAGAAAATTGAAAAATTTACTCTCTCATTTTTTTTATTATAACCGGAATTTCATCTTTTCACCTACTTTCATCTTGATGCTAAGTGTTTTTTGTGAATTTTTCTTTTTGTGTATTTAGTCATAGTCAAAACTAAGTTTTTTTTAGATTGCTACCGTTTATTTAAATTTCAAGGCAAGTTTGTCTATTTTCTTTTGACGGACGAACATCGTTATAAATAAAAATTCTTACGATCGTAATCAAAGATGTTATGAAAAACTATTTTTGAACTGTTTAATTGACTTTTTTTTAAAATTCTGCTTTGTTTGTATTGTTTGAGCCTACCAAAGTAATCCTTTAGATACTGAAAAATAAATTTATAACACATTGTGTGAGTTTCAGAAATTGTCCACACACACACGCATATATATATATATATTAGTCATAATTTTCTGATTTATTATGTGAAATAATTTTATACACAGAATTACTATTAATTGTTCTCACTTATATTTCCTTGTGATGAAAATGTAGCGTATTTTCCCCATTAGCATTATTTTATGTTACCGAGTCGTTTGTCTGACTATTAATTTAAGTGTATAAAAAAATTGCAGTTGTTCGAATAATGATCTTATTTTCTCATTAACCAGTGCCAAGAGCAGAATATAGGGAGTTTTCAAATTAATGGGTAATGTAAGAAAAGAGACATTTGTCCACTTTTTAACGAATTGGCCTTGCTAATTTACAAATTACATAGGTAATACGTACATTACTTGATTTCCTCAATATCGGCAATATATAAATATATCTTTTTCTTTCCTCTATGAATGCTTCTTTCGGATTTTGAAGTAAAAATGAATAATGTTGTGAATCCCTGAAGAAGCGTAATATATAAGTGGCCGTGTTAGTCGAGTGGTAAACGCGTGGCTGGAATTAATTCTGTTGAGTCGTGGTTTCCGAGTCTTGATGCAATTGAAGACCTACCATTTAGAAAAACTAATGCACATTAAATCTGTCTAGGCCCACAGTTCTCACGTTGGCGTAACCTCATAGTGGGTTTTCCTGTAGTATAGAAATTTAGAGAGTTGGGTGCCAGATTAGCCGTTGTCCTCGTCACTTGACCGAGGTTTAAAATTATAAGGCCCTCTCGTTTAGTTTCAAAGTGTGACATTAAAAAAATAAGTCTCTAATCAATCGAGACGTATTATAAACCGCAGAAGTCTACAGAAATAGTCTGTTCTTCAATTTTAAATTCATTCAATAAGTTCTTCGAGCTGAATAAAGGGATTTAAAGTTATATTCCTCTGAAAAATATGTATTATAATAAAAATTATATTTGAAAGAGCTACAGAAAATGCTCATGAATTAAAAAAAGAAATGTTATTAAGTGAATTTTACATAAATAATGCATGTTATCGGAGTCATTTGAATAGCAAAAAATTAAGACTAATTAATTACTGATAGAAAAGTTTTAAATATATAGAATTTATATTGTGTCTTAAGTTGGTGATATCTTCCTACTGTACAAATTGTTTAGATAATCTAATTATGGATACTATTCATCAAAGTTCCATAACTGTCGCTTAAATTTAATTTGTATTATATTTGAAGTTTCCAGAAAAGTTGTTATTGTTAGATTCATTCTTGCAGCCTAATAATGATAGTTCCGCTTTGAATTCTAAAAGTTTTGATTTAAAAAAATTTCTGTTAGTTCCACTTTTATTAAAACGAATGAAATTATAAAAATGGTAAAAAAAATTACATGTAGTTTAACAATCAGATTATTTTCGTAATTAAATATGGGAATACGTTCATTTAGTACTATTAATTGGTTCCTCCTGCATTAAATAAATCCGTATTGAGTGAAATATTATTTCAGTGGGAATAAGTAATTCGCTTTTATCAAATTTTGTTAAAACAAAATACTCGTATATTTATTTATAATTAGGGGGAAACAATGAGAGTAAAATGTAAAAAATAATGGAATATTTTTATTGCTTAATGTTTATAAAAGGAAGGAAAGAATTAATTTTAAAAAAAATCAGCCAAAGAAAGTTTTTGCGCCAATTTTGAGGATTTTCGTAATATGGTAAACTTTTTGTTATTTCTTCATTTGTTAAAACTTTATAAAATCATTAATATCAAGTTCTACAATTAGTATTAATATTATTAAACAATCAGTAACCATTCAATTTTCCTTACTGTTTATCGTCCGCATTGACAATCTTTGCTTTATCATACTGCAACTGATGTTGAAAGCAGGCTATTTCTTAATCTGTTTTTAATTTATAAATTTGCTAATGTAATGTATTATTTCAAAAATTCGAAAGCTTTTTACAAGATGATTCTTCCACACATATTTTAAGTTATTTCAAGGATAATTTTACCTTTTTAGATTAATCTCATTCTAGCAATTGATTTTTGATTTTTCCATTACATTCTCAAAATTCTGAAAGAGAAGGAACGAAAAAAAGTCTAAAAGAAATATATGCTATAATTTCAAGTTAAATAAAATCGCAATTACTATTTTAAAAAATAATTAAATTTATCAAATCGTGTAAATTTACGAGTTTTTAGTTTGAGAAATAAGCTTATTAAATGTTTAATAAATTTATTGAGTTAAATCTATATATCTTTTGTGTGTGTGTGTGTGTGTGTGATGCTAGCAATTTTATCAAAGACAGCATAGCATTTTTTTTATTCGCTTTGAAATAACATAGTATTCAGGTTAAATATTACCGTATTTGAGAGCATAAAATGATGTAATACTCATGCGGCTGCTTTACGAAATACTTTTAGATAGGACGTATAATTTTCCTGTCATTTATTACCCATATTTCTCTACTCGCTTTCTCTTTCTTTTCTTTTCTTTCTTTTTTTTTTTTTTTTTGTTAAAAGATTCATCACAGTTAATAAACATTAAAAAAATTTCTTCTTTATTTACATTAATATATTTAAATATTAACTAACACTCCCATCGAATTTACATGCGTAAAAATGATAAATAAACATTCAATTTGAAAGCTATCAAAAGCCTCCATACTTATTTTTAAAAATGTTCTTAGCTATATCTAATAATAAATGAAACAGCTCTTTTGCAAAAAATATAGAACTGCAAACCATACCTAACGAAATTAAAACAGAGCAATTTAATTACGAGGATATTATTAACGTACTTGCGAAATGCACTTAAAAAAATTAGGTCTCATAAAACGTATCCCAATTCAATGGTGGTTGCTAACGAGTAGATAAAAACGATATCCTTTTTGTCGTGGATGGAACTCGGGATGATCTATATAAGTGTTACTCATAATTTTCAAATGTAGTTTATATTTAAATAATGTTTATTAAATAGCAAAATGTTTTCAATGAATAATTACGAATCCTGCATAGGCTTAAGAAACATTAGATCTTATACATCCCCTTTTATTTGCCAATGTAGCCGCAGTAGCCTTGTGATTATGATCACGAATTTGTAGTCGGTGTGTCACAGGTTCGCGGTGTCTTGATGCCACTGAAGACCTACCGTGTAAGATGGGGTTAATGTACTTTATATGTGTCAAGGTTCAAAGTCCTCCCGTTGGCGTAGTAGTTTGGAGAGGGGATGACAGCTCAAGTGTTGTCCTCGTCTCTTGACGAGGTTTAAAATTACGACGTCCGTCGCCAATAGCCCTCGTGTTGCTTCTAAGTGCGACCTTAATGAACATTCATTTCACAATAATGAAATCCATTATGAGCATGAATCTTACATAATTAATACTCTCTATTGCCCTGAAAGCGAAGAATAATTTGAACAAACAATTATAAATTCGTATACGGTTTACTTTTATTATTTATTTATATAACTTCGTTTTTCCTGATGGAGTATAATAAGAAATGTTGCTTTCATAAAGTATTTAGTACGTTTAACCAAGAGGGAAATTCAACATTTAAGGTCATATTTATTAATATAATATTAAGTCTCTTTATATGAAAATTAAGTTAGAATGACTAATTTCTTTAAAGTTATTGCATATTCACAGAACATTGTAAAAACAGTCTTGCGCTAACTAATTATTGACATAACACTCATTAAAAAACTTCTCCTTAAAAATATTCATTCAGCTTTTTACCGACGAATGAAATTTCTTCCCGTTTCTTTTTGTTCGCAAATATTTAGTTCAATCATTTTCTTTGAGGTTATATAATTCAAAAATTTTTGTAAACAATTTGACCCGTTTATTACGCCCGTAATAAAATACAAAATTAAATTCGTTCTTTTAAATTTTATTCGATACGATTCTTTTGAAAGAAATCCATACGATACATTTTCACAACGCAAACGGAAACATTTAGTTTGTTCTGTCAAATTCGATTAGGAATGTTTTCATTCTTTCTCATTGTCGACTCAAAGAGCGAGTATTGTCTTGTGTATTCACCCTTCTCGTATTCCTCTACGTGAAGGACATAGCATCCTTCTATTTCATTCACATTTGCAAATTTCAAATAAAACTTTTAAAAGGAAGCCTCAACTGACCCAAGAGTAACTTTTAATTTGTTTTTTAAGCTAAAATCGGACCATTTCTAGAAATTTATTCAATGCTTTAAGTCAAGGCTGAAACTTTAGAGGGTTTTGAAGTTTAGTAGTTAACAGGTCGAGCTTTGACAAAAGATGATCACATGATGCAAACCGTTCTTGCAGTCACGTACATAAACGGTATCTAGGTGGTAATCCGATCAAGTCGTTTTGCATTCACATTAGCTTCTAAGATAATAGTTAAAAATTCGAATTGATTCCTGTATCACTTATTTTAAACACATACTCTTTTTTTTAAAAAAAATATTCCAACAAAAACCACCAAAAGATTTTACAAATAAAAATTTAATATTCCTCATTAGAACAATAGAAAAATTTAGAAGAAAATACTGGGAAATATTATAAAAGTAAATAAATTTACAGTTCATTATATTATTTCGATATAGACGAGAACACAAATTTAACTGATCACATGTCGCATACAAAACGTCTGAAGGTTTTCACTGAACCTGAAGAACAGTGTGTGGAATGTTAGGAATATATTAATTGAAATCCTAAGAACTGCAGTAAACTTGACATTGAAAAGTGGCTGGCGTGTCACGGATTCGAATCCTGATTCCACTGAAGACCCGCCGTCTAGAGCGGGCCGATGTACGCTAAAATTGTCTATCTCAAAGTTCTCCAGTTGGCTTAGTGTTGTAGTTTAGAGAGGGGATGTCAGCTCAGGTGTTGTCTCATTACTTGACCAACGCTCAAAATTACGAGGTCCTTCGCCAATATCTCTCTTGCTGCTTTACAGTGTGACATTAATATATCCCTCATTTACTTGACATTACAAGTTCAATGATTCAAAAACTACCAAAAACATTTTAAAGAAAGTGTAATTTTTATGAGCGAGTAAGTGAAAAAAAAATTCATTTCTGAAGTAAATCGAAAGGTACGAGTACAATTCACTTAAAAATGCATTCAAAAGGCTCCAGAGTTTTTAAAATTGGTTACATTGATAAATGAGAGCAAGTAAAATATTTCTGGAAAACTAATAATACAACTGAATTCTAATACTGACTTTGAAACAATAATATGAACTTCTTTTGTGAAACTTTATGGTGGTAACCAGACAGTGTGGGGTTGTATGAGTGTCTCCTATATTATAAATATTAATTTAAGATATAAAAAATGTACAGATTTGTATTTTTTTAACATTTATAAACCCCGTGCACCACGCAATGCTCGTATAATACGTGGGCATACAACACCGACAGAAGAGAGAAAGGATTACAACACAAACATCCATGCCTTCTCCGGGATTCGAACCCAGTCCCTACGGTACCGCAGACAGCTTCACTGACCACTATACCGGATGGGCGGCTTTTAAATAGTTTGAAATATAAAAAGAGCTTTAAAATGGACATATCAAATTTCAAACTTTATCAAAAGATAATGACTCAAAATATAATTCTCATACTTACAAACTTTGGACTTCGTAGGACTGTTCACGTAGAATCGGAATACCTATAAAGAGTCCGCATCTTAATCACGACCACATTAAGGATCATTTGAAAAACCGAATCCATTAACTTAAAATTTCCAGCAAAAATTAGCTTAGAGAAAGACTTGTATCAAAAATGAAAAATTGAAGGAAATTTATGAATGTATGGGGAACGTCTTGCCAAAAAGGCTGAATAAAATCATAAAGAAAGCTCAGGAATATTACCCATTTTTTTAATAAAGTTATGTTTTTCGACTCCAATGCTTTATTTCAGTTTCAGTTAATACACGAGAAGGGTTTAGTTTTATACTTATTTAACAACATTTTAAGTTATTTTTGAATGTTTTAAATTTTCATCCAGACAAGACACAAATAAATCTTTTTTTTTTCTTAAAATAAATTTAAAAAAAAATTTTTTTTTTTCAGAAAATGTTTAAAAATGTGTTTTGCCCCAATACATTTTTTGTAATTGTAAACATAAATCATACAGAAACCTTTAAATAAAAAGCTTATGAGTACTCGAAGACATTGCATATCTTCTTTTGAAAAAGCTTAATTAGAATTCGTTTGAAAACAAATTATCTCTATTGTTTATGGAACTTTTTAAACCAACTTTTCCTTTGAAATGCGTACCAAGATAAGGTACATAGCTAAAAAGTTCATTCACCAATTGAAAAATAAAAAAAGATTATTAATACGAAGCTAGTTCCATAAATCTCTACTATTTGTGTCGAAACCGCTTTCAAATGTAAGAAAGAATTCAGTAATAAGAACTGTACTGAATTAAAATTGATTATCTATTTTAAAAAAATCTAAACTAAATACCAGAATTCATTTTTAATCGCTGTCTTCTTTCTAATAATAATAGAAATACCTCATTTGTCTTATGAGTATTTTTAGTCTTTATTCCCTTTCATACTTATGACTAAAAAGTAAACTAAAATCTGTTCCAGGCTACATCTGTCAAAATAAAGGAATGCAGATTTAAATGTTCACAACTTTGAAAATTGTTATTATGCTTTATAATATCAGCAAGATAAAAAAAAAAATATGAAGGTATCATACTACACTTTAATACTTTTTTCTTGCATTTTTCAGATCCAATAATTTTCAAAAATCATGCTTTTATTAGCTTTTATAATTGCAAATTAAATTCAAAATAAATACAGTTCAGTTATATTTTTCCAAAATTTGTTTTTTATATTACGTACTAATTAGAAAGTATAGCCTCGTTTTATTTGAAAAAGAAACTCTCATTCTCTTTTTTATCAAATATCTTGACACCAGTTGAATAAAAAAAATTTAACCAAATTGCCATTAATAAAAATCTTCCAATTCGTATATTTTTGCATGGTAAACAACACATAAAAACATGCTTCACAGATTTACTCGTGAATTAAAAATGTGCTTAGTTGTTGCAAATTAAAAGCTTAATTCCAA
The DNA here is from genome assembly GCA_019973975.1 of Trichonephila clavata. NCBI lineage: Eukaryota > Metazoa > Arthropoda > Arachnida > Araneae > Nephilidae > Trichonephila > Trichonephila clavata. Next base: position 13,751 of record BMAO01017753.1, read on the forward strand.
ACTATTAATTATTACAAAATAACTAAACATTTTTACACAAAATTTATATAAATTAAAAATTAAATCGAAAACAAATTCTGATACGGTTCTTCGGATTTCAGTTAAATACATTCGAGAATGTTAAAATAACCATAACTTGTTTTTGAATTATAGTAAAGTCTAAGCTACATATTTTTTTTCACGAAAAAAGAACCTTATTTTTTTAGATTCAATTTTTCAATTCCTACTATTATAGTCCACACTCTTCCTATATATATATATTCATATATATCTTGTTCAAATTTTCAATCGTTAATAAAATATTTTTTATTCATCCACTCAAGTTCAAATACATTTCTTTAAACTTGTAGAGGATGACACTTGATGTTAATAGTTTTTCAAATATCACTTCATTAATTCTATTTAATTAACGAATAAATAGTAACAAACAAAAATAATAGTCCAACACCATACATAAAAAAAAATTCGTTCGTTGTGTCCCTGTAGCACAATGATAGCGTGTTCGACTTCTGTTCCAAAGGTTGTGGGTTCGAATCCTACCTGAGATGACATAATTTCTGTGAATGTGATATTTTTTTTACTATTCTATTTTATTGGAATAATTAAATTTAATTAGTGAATAAAGAGTAACAAACAAATATATAATAGTCCAACACCCTATATAGAAAGAAAAATTGCAAGGAAAATCCTTTTCTATTTTGCCACTTAATATTGTGATTCTGTCATATGTATAAACATATTTATATATTTATTGTAATTATTTAATAAAAAGTAACTAAAATAAAATTTCCTTTGTAGACCTAAGAAGGAACTGACTTACAAAAAAAAAATTTTTTTTTTATATATTGCTTGCTGTTTTTATAACTCTACTAGCTGTTACCCGCCCGCTTCGCTGGGAATTTCATGATGTTTTATAAATTTTTACTGCTTATATATATGTATAAATTATTGATATCTAAGTCCTGCATTAAGAATTCGATTGTATTGAAAAATATACTTATACCTGTAACTGTCGCCTGTTGATAAAAAAAAGGGGCAGAACTCATCTAATTTGTGTTTTCTAAAAATCTCTAAAATTGAAGCATAGAATGATGTTTGCTCTTTCGTAACTCAAAAACCAAGTGGATTCCCGCAAAACCAATTTTCGGTGGATCTCTACTCCATAAATTGAACATGCAAGCCAAATTTCAAGTCTAAATCTAACAGAAAAAAAACAAAAGTTTTATTATCAATATCCCCGTAATCCCGTTGAGAGCCGTTTTCCAAAATAACCGCTCTTAGCGGATTTCAACTCAACAAAAGAAAAATGCAAACCAAATTTCATTATTATAGTTCTTGTAGCTCGAAAAAAGTAATTTTTTTCATCAATACGTCCCAGTAAATCCCTGCACCCCCTCCCAGAACTTGATTTGCTTAAAATACATTCTTAGTGGATCCCTATTCAACAAAAGAAACATGCTTAACAAATTTCAAATATATGGGTCTAACAATTAAAAACAGGAATTTTTTTCTGTAACTCCTCTTGACCCCTCGCAACCCTCCTTGGGGGTCAATTTTCGTTTTACTCTTTGTTAGAGGAACTCTATTCCATGAAAGGAACATGCCTACCAATTTTCAAGCAGGATGATCAAATAGTTTAAAATGGAAATATTTATCAATTACGCCTCTTAATCTCCCGAAATTAAACTTAGTAGTTCATATTCGCGAAACCCATTTTGTAGCGGTTCTCTACTTTACGAAAGGAATCTGCTTATCAAATTTCATGACTGTACGTCTAATAGTTTAAAAATGGGGATAATTATCTATAACGCCACTTGAGCCCCGCAACGCCACTTCTGGGTCTGTTTTCACAAAACCAATTTTGTAGGGGAATTGCACACTATGAAAGGAATCTGCTTAGCAAAATTTGAAGACTGTGCGTCCAATAAATTAAAAATGAAAAAAAAATTTATCAATAACGCCCCTTGAACCCCCGCAACGCGGCCTAGGGGTCGATTTTCACAAAACACATTTTGTAGTGTCTCTATCCTATGAGAGGAATCTGCTTACCAAATTTCAAACTGTGCGTCTAATAGTTTAAAAATAGAAATAATTATTTATATCTGCCCTTAACACCCCTTGGGGGTCAATTTTTCCCAAACCTGTTTTGTAGCGGATATTTACTCCATGAAAGAAACATTCCTACCAATTTTCAAGCAAGGAGGTGAAGTAGTTTAAAAACGAAAATATTTATCTAGTACGCCACTAAATCCCCCGCAACGCCATTTAGAGGTCTGTTTTCACAAAACCTTCTTATAGCTGATCTCTACTCTATAAAAGAAATCTACTTATCAAATATTAAGACTGTGCGTCTAATAGTTTAAAAATGGAAATAATTATCTATAACGCCCCTTAAGTCCCGCAACGCCACTTGAGGGCAATTTTCACGAAACCCATTTTGTAGCGTATCTCTACCCTATGAGAGGAATGTACTTACTAAGTTTCAAGACTGTACGTCTAATAACTTAAAAATCGGAATTTCTAACGCCCCTTAAACCCCCGCCCCCGCAAACAATTGCTGCTAATTTGAAATTACAAACAGACACTTCAATTTTATTTATTTGTATAGATATAGATTGGGATTATAATAACTATTGTTTAAATGTGACTAAAAATGTTAAAAAAAAAAGAAAAAAAGAAAGGATTAAAACTAACCGTAAAACTTATCAATTTTTTGTTTCTTGCATTGCTTTTTGCTTATGAAGCCTTGATTTATTATTTTTAAAAGTGCATCCGAAACAGCCGATGCTCTACTTAACTGAACAGTAAGATAACTATCCTAAAAAAAAATTATGGCACGTGTCAGCGTATTATCATGTGCGCGTAACACTATTATGTCTCATGAAGGCCATCGGTCGCCAGTAACCAAAACAACGACTTCATTAGCTCAGCTTGGCGTTCAATTTGGCGTTCATCTTGGCATTCAGTTTCACGTTCACCCGTATAGTTCCCGTTCCCGTAAGAATACGGGAATAAAATATAGCCTATGTTACTCCCCGTTAATGTAGCTTTCCATTAGTGAAAGAATTTTTAAAATCGCACCAGCCGTTTCCGAGATTAGCCGGAACAAACAGACAGACAAAAATTTTAAAAATTGTTTTTTTGTTATGAGTACCGTATATACTTTTAGTGCATTAAGTAAAAAGCTGCTAATTTGAAATTACAAACAGACACTTCAATTTTATTTATTTGTATAGATTTCTCTCTCGACCGCTGTAGCCTCGTTGTCAAGGTCACGAACTTGGCGGCTAACGTGTCATGAGTTCGAGCCTAGTACTGTTGAAGACAACCACCTCGCTGTGTAGACGGGGCCCATGCCTATTAAATCTCTTCAGGCGCAAACGCTTACCCGTGATGTAGAGTGGAACTTAGGAGAGGGAATGCTACACACACAGTTCGAGTGTCATCCTCGTGACTTGACCATGGCTCAGAATTACGAGTTCCGTTGCCAATAGCCATCTTGCAGTTTTATTGTGCTAAGTTAAAACTCGTACTCTCACTCTGTGTCTTACATTGACAATTTAAATGCAATTTCAAATGACGCATAGTTAGAAAGGGATGTACAAAGTTTTATTCAATGATTCTATTTTAATATTTGATTTATCATTCAAATATGTATTTAAAAGTATAATCCAGTAGATTCATTCGGAAAACTAGTTGCAATGAAAATTTTGCTTCAGTTAGGTCAATATATTTGTAAACAAACAGTATTCTTTACAGCGAACGCATTAATATGAAAGGAAGTTAGATGCAAAAATGAGTCACAATGTCATCCGATTCATTTACGATTCTTTATAGAGTTAATGACCCGATCGTAAGTAAACTTCGATTTTTCATCTGTATTTACTCAGTATTCTACCACGAGTGCCTTCTGAAAATCAGATGGCAAATTCCCATTAAATCCTCTATCAATCGAAATACAGATGGCCCTTAGCAAATATATTACAAAATTATATTCTAGAAATAACGTTTTGCTTAAATTTCTATTTAAACTTTGATAGAAATTTGTCAAAAAATGTACTTTTAAAACTTAAGTGGATTTTTTTTCGGGGAAGGGGAAGAGAAGAGAATGCTTTTATACACAAATATCAAATAATAATTTCAAATAAAATGTTTTCTAAGTTAAAGGGAACAAAATTTTTAAGAAAAATAATCTGTCTTTTTCGTAATATACACTGGTGTGCAAAAATTAAGGACGAGACGGTTTTTTCAATATAGCTTTGTACAAAAGCATTCCAAATCAACACATTTAATACCGTAAGATCCCCAATACGTAAGGACATGAGTAATGTAAGCAACACTTACTAAAAGAGAAATCAGAGGGATAAAAAGAAGCTTTATTGAAAAAGTAGCATAGAGCGCAATGCGACTGAAGGCCGAAACATCCCTGTGATGGGTGTCCAGCAAGAAATATCCGGTCTTTAGTAGGGGATATGATCTCCCCTGAGTGCTAGGCAGGTTTCACAGCGTCCGCCCATGCTGAGAATGAAGGTGTCAATGAATTGTTGAGGCATTGCTGCCCATTCATCTTGCAGCGCCAATCGAAGCTCCGGAATCGTTACTGGTGGTAAGGTACGAGCTGCCAAGCGTCTACCTAGAAAATCCCATACATGCTCGATGGGATTGAGATCCGGAGATCGTGCCGGCCAATCCATACGTTCAATATCCTCACTCTCTAAGAGCTGTTCGGCAGCTACTGTGCGATGACATGGTGCATTGTCGTCCATGAAAAGGAACTGCGGACCCATAGCGCCTCTAAAAAGACGCACATATGGAAGAAGAATCTCGTTAGAATAACGGGTCCCGTTCACTGAACCTGCGTCGAAGATGTGAAGGTCTGTACGACTACCAAGCATGATGCCTCCCCAAACGAGAACACCGCCACCTCCATACCTGTCCCTTTCAATGATGTTCGAGGGATGATTGCGGCTTCCCCGCTCTCTCCAGATGAGTATGCGATGAGAATCGCTACTCAGACTGAATCTGCTCTCATCTGTAAAGAGTACTCGTCCCCAATCATTGTCTCTCCAATTCCGGTATTCCCGGCACCACAGAGAACGCCTTCTCCGATGGGCAGGCGTTAGAGGTACACACCGTACAGGGCATCGTGCAAACAGACCACCACCGTGCAGTCTTCTGGCCACGGTAAAACGCGATATCGGTCGTCCAGTCGCCTGTGTCGTGTGTCTAGCGATTTCTCCCGCTGTCTGCCGCCTGTTTCTTCTGGCCGGTCATCTGCGGGTGTGATTCCTCGTGGACGGCCACTACTGAACCCCCGGATAGCTGTTCCTGTAGTTTGAAATTGTCTCCAAAGTCGTGAAACGATGCTGTGAGCAATTCCGAACTCTGCAGCCACACTTGTCACACTGCGACCTTCCTCCAACTTCCCAATGATTCGACCTCGGGTAAAAGCATCCAGATGTCGTCTAACAGATTGATTATTCGCCATTTCTCGCTGAGGCAGCAACTCGGTGTGATTTTAGCTGCTATACGGTGTGCAATCTCTTTGCCAGAAATACTAATCTTACACTGACAACATGCTTTACTACTCAGACACTCCCCCATTACGTCTACCTGCATATCTGCGCATGTGCTACCGTACATCACCTCACTTAATCTCCTGATTGGACTTTCTGTCCGCTCTGCCTTTTCGTTCAGCTGATATGCTAATTTTTCGACTTCGTCCTTAATTTTTGCACACCAGTGTATGTAGGCACACATATATTTCTCTATTTCCTCTCTCTCTCTCTTTCTCCTACGGGCAAAATACAATTATTCCATTACAGATTGCAGATATAAAACGTAAATAAGAAAGCATGTATCTACAAAATGAAAAACAATTAAACATTTAATTCTTTTTTTTAAATTAAAAAGGAGTCACTTAATTAAAAAAAAATTCTTTCTCATTTACCACTCTCAGAGGCGATCTTCTAATGACCAAATAATAATGAGAAACTTAGGACGTGTTATGTTTACATTTATCGACACCTTTTCTAGTGTCATTATCGATCTATATATTAAGGCAATATGGTACCATCTTCACAATTTTTTTATTTTTAATATTTGATATTTGGTTTTAATTGTATTTTATAAAGGTTATATTTAATATCAATTCCATACAAAAAAATTTTAATTTGTTGCAAAACGTTTGCAAAATCTAAATTTTTTGAACTTTTTAATACGCTTTTTAAATTTCTAAGGCTTTTTTTAAATATGTCTATTTTCTTTCAAAATTTTTTTCCAAGTACCTTATATTATACTACATAAAACTGAGCATGGATTTTTTTTTTGCTGCAGCTCTTTAATTTTTTAATAATTTTTTTTCTAATTAAACTTCCAATAATTCTCAAAAAACATTAGTTTTGATTTTGAAATTTTTTAGAAAAAATGCTAAACATGTTATAGCTAATTCCATGCACAGTTTTACAAAACATACATCTCAGAACATGTATAAGAAATTTCAAACCCATACTTCAATTATCAAAAAAGCCTTAGGGTTTTGAATAACAATACATGTACAAAAATTCAACATGGAGAAATATGAGTTTGAAGTTTTCATTCCATGAATAGCATAATATAATATTCATCGAATAGTCTGAAACTTTTATGAAAAATTAATTAGCTTATTTAAAACCGCTTACTATAAAAAATTGCACAAATGTAGAGCAATTAAATAGAATACTGCCATAATGAATATATAGAAGAAAACGAATGAAAGATCAATATTTCATAAAACTTTATTTAATAATTATTAAAAAAAAAATACACACACTTCAGAACTAATTCCATGCTCAGAGCTAAAGCACAACATGTACAAAAGATGTTTGTGCCTTTATTTTTTTTTATTTCCATGACTTTAAAATTTTCGCATGTTAAATATTGTACACGAACGAAAGCAAAATCAAATAACAATTTATAAGTAAAATATATCAAAATCTAAGAACCGCACATGTGTATTTGTTTAAATAAATATCTTAAAATTTTTTAATAATAAAAGTGTTGAATTTCACACACACTATATATATATCCAAAAACAAAAACAAAAATGGGAGAGTTTTTCTATTTTTGCGAATTAGATTTTTAATTATCGGAGCTATCAAAATGAGATTTAGTATTTGTGCTTTGGGTGAATCCGTTTTGAAGTTTTAATTTCATTCATAATAATATCATAAAAAGCACGTACAACTTTCAAATCTTGGCCAAATCCATTTGCTCTTTAAAAAACAATTCACAAACTAGAATTTTTGCATAAATTGCACAATTCTTTCTTGAAATGATTTGCTACTGCTTAAATAATGTCAGTCTCATTGACGCGTGGTAGAAAAATAATTAACTCATTTTTATCAGGCTCTTTTCTAGCATATAATCTGAAATGTGGGCGTGGTAGTTGCTGTCCAGCATCAAATATTGCTCCATAACTTGATAAAAAAATGCAAGCAAAGCTTTCAAATTTTGCAGGTATATTTATAAAGATTTGAGGTATCAAATAAGCCAATAAAAAATTTCGACAGGTTGATAATTTTTAGGATACCATATCGTCTTAAAAGTTGCCAGTTTTTGAACTAAATAATACATTTTTTCAGTCTAAAAGATGTTGAGTATCAGTTTCTTTGTTATACTGTAAAATTAAGATAATTTATTTGCATGGAACTTTAAGAGATGTAATTTGATTTGCCTGGAGGTATCCGAAAAATGAGCTATTAAACTCATAATGAGGGTATTTTTCTGGAAAATCTGAAGATAAATAAGACAGTTGCTTTGTAATTATCTTGGTAATTTGTAACTGTTCTCTAATGCCGCAGCAAAGAAGCAACCAAAAAATTCTAGCTGCCCTGGGAACTCGGTAGACGACGAGTATTCATAGGCAGGAGCTCATGAATCTAACGTTTTTCTGTCGAGACGTGGGTAAGTCTCTCGAGGCTCAAAGCTCTCACGTTGACGTGGATTGGAACTCTGGGGAGTCAGGTTTCAAAACCATAAGTTCAATCGTCAATACCCTAGTGTTGTTTCAACGTGCAACGTTAATAAATAATAAATTTATCTAGCTACCCTAGTACAGTAAATTTTAATAACATTTTTATCATTCTTTGTATTTATTTCAAAAGGGATTCTTAATATTATAATCATTACTTTAATTTGGATTCGCATTAGATGATACTAAATTTGTGTATGATCTTCATTCATAACTAATTTATTTATTTATTGGAAAAATGTGAAGAAAATCTCCCCAAGTAAAGTTAAGTAACATTTTTGTTTTCTTCTTTTGCTATTTTGGTCTCATTTAGCGAAAAAAATACAATGATTTCATTTTAAATTAATATTTTTAATTAATGTTTAATGAAAAATTATTTAATAATATATTAGTTAATAATAATAGTAGTAATAAATAATATATTATATTAGTTATTATTATTTTAAAAATAATTAGTCATTTTAAATAACATTTGTAACATGTTATCGTCATATAAGAATTTAGAACAGTTATATACATATAAGATACACAATTTTAGGGAGGACAGAACGAAACGATTCGGGTAATACATATGGCGTCCAAAAATATTAAAATAATTGAATTTTTTTAAAAGTTTATACCTTTGCAATTATTTATTAATTTAATATTTTTAATATAAATTGTTTTTTTACAAACATAATTTTAAAGAAACTAATTTAAAAGCAAAATTGCGTAAATATAAGCTGTTTTATTACTAGTAAGTTTTTTTACTTTTAATTAGCATTTAAAATTAATTTATACATAATTTTATATTTAATTAGATTTTGATTCCTAATGTATATAATTTATATAATTATATTCATGTGCAATCCTATACAATTCTCACATTTTAAATAAGTATTATTGAAATCAAAGTATATTTTTCATTCGTTCGTTATATATTTAAGGTATAAAATTATCAACTTATTTTATAATTTTATATTCCATAGAAGAGTTAATTGCTGGAATGTATAAGAAATAGAAAATGTGTTTATTGTGTTCAGAATCAATGTGCACTTACATCAACTCGAATTTTATGAGATATTAGATTAGTCAATCGAAAACAAAATTTTTCCTGATATAAATTCATCGTGCAGATATTGTTTATACCAATTGTACTTCCGAAGAGAAAAAAGAAAATGTTTTTATCGCAAGAATTTCATGGTACAAATTATGTTATTTTCAAATTATAAATTATTTTATTTTTTAAATTATATACATCATCAGATTTCATATAGAAAATTCCTTTTTTAAAATTAGAAACTCGCATTAATTCAGTAATATTTATCCTAGAATTTTATTTATGAAAAATAATAAATAATGGAATATTTTTATTTTATTTTTTCGAAAAAGACGATCGTTCACAATGCTCTTATAGGTTTTTTTTTGTCAGTTTTTAGTAATAGTTTTGAATATATTTATTATTTTTACAACTAATAAAATCTTGCCAATGTAAGATTAATTAGAGAGAGATTACGAGCCTAGAGATGGAATTTAAAACAATTTTAGAAATAATTGGATTAAATTACTTTTTTAATAAACATTGCAAAGTTTGTAAAATGTTATCTTATAACAAAACGCTCGGAGAGATAAATTTTCTCTTCATTAAATTTTAAAATGCTATCAATCAGCAAACATTAAATATTTCGCAATATTAAAGATAACCTATCAATTTTTAAACTTTTACCTAAAAAATAAAAGTTCAAATCCTTCCTCATATTTAAGATAAATTTTTAATATTTTGAAATGCGAAATATTTATATATACAATGTTGCTTAGAATTAAAAATACGGAATTCAAAAATACATTTCACCATATGAATTCAATTTATTAATTACATCATGAGAAAGTTATTTTTCATCATGTTCGTTGATTACTTAATACATATTATTTTCGATTTCAAACATATTTTAATTCATTTACCTAAAATATATATTTATCATGAAAATATCACAAAATTCTTGAAAGAATGAATATTAATAAAGAAAATTAATTTTTGTATTTAATGTTTTAATTTCGCACGTCTATTTTATAGTATCAATATTTTTTCCAGAAACTTTAATCTTATCAAATTTACTCGAATATAAAATTCTCAATTTTATTTTTGCATAATTTAATTCTTTTTAATTACACTTAGATAATTTTTTTACATTCATTTGTATTTATCCCAAATAATTTTTAATTAGTTTTCAGATAATGTAATTAGACATCATTATTTATTTTTGTAGAGAATTCGCCTTTTTGTTTATTAAATTGCTTTTCATGAAATTTACATTAATAAGAATTTTATTTTTCATTATTTATTAATTTTAGCACAGGCTTGTTATCCAAAAAAAAACTCTTTTTACATCTGTATGCATGAAAGAGATTCAAATGACTCGATTCATGTGACGTCATAGCCACATGATAATGACAACCATGTGTTTCTAGTCAATCAATTCAAAAACTTACGTGACATCATAGTAACGTTAAATGCACAATCATGTGTTTCCAGCTAATCAGTTCATACCTTTTGCTGTTGCCAACTTTTTTCTTTGCAGAAACTTTCTCTTAAATAGTACATATTTTTCAACAATAATAACGCGCACATAGGTGTACAAAATGTATTTCATTTAAAAATACATGCATAAAATAATTTTTTTTTAATTTTAAAATATTTTGATGAATTTTATCACATTTAAGCATTTTTATGTAATAATGAAAATTGAAATTTTATCTTGCACAAATAAAACAATAATTACAAGATAATTTAAGGTCTATTTTTAAATTCAATGGAGAACTCGTTTTTGTCCTTATCATGTGACCGTCGTGAATTGCGCCCATTCTGCCTGCGAATTAGGATCAGATAGCGAAAACAGTTACCGAGGGATCATCGAAAAAAATCAGTTGCTATGGTGACAAGACTTTCTAAGAAGTAGTGCGGCAGTAAACAAATATCTCAAATGACCCCCTGTAGCTTAAAAGATTAAATACAGACAAATAATAAATATCTTGTGGTTACTTAAGCTCACAGCTATAAATAATAATTTGGGTTACATGATTAATTTCTGGCAATATTATGACATTAGTAACGGAATATATTAAGCAAAATATAGAAATTTTTAATACATTCAAAATGTTTTCTTGTTCTGAAGTATCACAATCGGTGTTTGTAAAGTTAGTCGTAAATGTATAAATATAATTTGGTTTAATTTTAATGAACTTTAATTTAAAACTATGCGAGGCGAAGATTATAAATTAATTCTTCTCTTGAGTTGGCAAAAAATGTATACCGTCTTAAACATCCTTTAAACTCTAGTGAAAAATGTAAGTGATCACGGTAATCGAGTAATCATGATCACGAACTTGTAATAGGCGTCGTTCATTGTATCTGTCGAGTAATGGGTTGGAGTCTCGGTGCCACTGAAGACCTCGTGGTCACCGTAGACGAGTGGTCGTAGTCATAAGCTCGTGGATGGCGTCGTTTCCGACTAGTCGAGGACTCTTGGTACCCCTAAAGCCCGATATGAAGAGGGACTGACGTACGTTAGAAATCTGTCTGGGCTCCTAATATTCATTTTAAGGTGGTGTAGAAGTTTGGAAAATGGGGTGATGGTTTGGGTGTCTTCTTCCTCATTTAATTGGGGTTCAGAATCATGAGATCCACCACCAGAAGTCTCCGTGTTGCTCCAAAGTGCAACGTTAAGCAGTCACAGATTAATAAAGTTTTGTAAAAAGATAAGCAAGTCATCGATAATGATAAGTTCATAAATATTTATTTTAATCACGAACAGTTTAAAAATTATAATTTAAAGCTCTTTCATTTTTTATGGTAATAAACTGTACAAAAAAAAAACGGCTGGAGATATATTTTTTTTAATTTGACGTGAGAAAGATCTGTGGTGATGCCTGATAAATTTGAGAGAAGTACATTTTCGTAGGAAATTTCAAACACGTCACTCTGTTCTGTGATAATGAATATCTGAAATTAGTGTTTCGCATCGTATGAAGATAGTGAGGTTATTTAGAGCTTATCTCCTACAGAAATTCAATGCCGTGACTTCCAAAGTAGTAAAAAAAACGTTTTATTATTTTGATTTGAACTTTATCTTTAACACTCTTTGACTCCTTGTTTCTGCACATTTTACATCTGTTTGTTGCTGGGGGCATTCATAGATATTCGTATAATACTTACCAGACTTTACATTTTAATCTGGTTTTCATGCAAACAAGATTATCAGAGTTTAGGAGATTTCTTTATAATTTTTTTAAATGATTCTTTGTATAAAAATGTAACTGTCACTCTTTCGGATTCTTTTATCAGTTGCACCCTTTCATGATACCTCATAAATTTTCAATGAGATTCACACACAGGTCTAGATTGTATCCAAGCTACCTCGAAAATGAAAAAGAATATATTCTTCTTTTACTAATATATATATTGTTACTAAATATAAAATAAGATGTTTTAATAGAACTAAAGATAAAAAAAATACCTTAAAATGATTCTCAGCATTTTGATCTTCGACATGGTGATCATGTATTCCAAAATAAGAATACCTCGCCTGCTTTAACAAATCATTGATGAATCACCGAAATGGACTAGTTAAAAAAAATTTGTAATTTACTTCTCTGTGTAAGACTATTCAAGGAGGAAATATTAATTACATATAATATATATATATATATGAAATATATTTGGGGTTTAACAATTTGGCGAGTGAGAAGCATTCCTGATTTAGATAATTATTATTGATGTTTGCTGTTTTCCATGGATGGGATTGACGAGGCAGTCCTGTGATTATTTAAATTTGTTTTATTCCGCATCTTGAAACATTTAAGCATGTTAAACATAAAGCATGACAAGGACAACAAAAATACACAAACACAAACCAAGCTGCAGCCAGCTACATGTTGAAGGCAGACAAATACAGAAGAGCGAGAGGGACGGTCTCCAGGAATCTCGGAGTATATATAGGCAGCTCATATAACATGTGACCTGAGTGGGTGGAATGTCGACATTCACCGGTGAATGTCAACAAACACCAAATACGTCGGTGAAAGATCGAATATTTCATTACATTCTTGTACATTCGGACCCTCACCGGAGTATGTCGACAATCACAGATATGCTATGGTGGAGGTCGAAAAGAGAGGAGCTTGAATCTCTTTCACGGTCCCTGTTGTCGACCGTGGTCGTACAGATAACCGAAATGTGTTAACGGTTGTTGTTGGAATAGAAGACTCCGACTTCTATAAACTTGCAAATGAAAAGGGTACCTTCAAGTAGCTTTACACGCATAATCAGTTCGTAATTTGTAAAGAAAAGTTACTTTCCGTAGATGAGATTTATTTTAAAGAAATTTCGCTGAGAGTAGCAGCTGCAACTAATTCAAGAAGTGGTGGGCAAGGCTATACACGCTGTCATTGCAAAAGGAAGTGTTCCACAAATAAATGTAGTTGTAAAAGCAAGGGCCACTTGTGCAATTCAAAGTGTCATAATAGTTTAAGTTGTTGCAATAAATAAGATTTGATTCACATAATTTAGTAAGTTTTTTATTACTATTATTTTATTTTCTCATTTAGAACGTACTGTATAATTAAGTAAGTTTTTTACTTCTATAATTTTCCTTTCTCATTTTGAAAGTACTGTGCGTTTTAAGTTCTTAGTTATTCCTCTCAGAAAGAGAGGCGAAAAATTTATCGCGACTGAATTAAGGAGAAAAAAATATAAATCTAGGACATGTTCAACATTTACCATTAGTGCATGGTGAATGTCGACATTCACCGGTGAAAATCAGAAATAAGGGTATTTAGCAAATATTTCGGACATACACCAAGCGACTATGTGTTTGTTAACATTCACCGGTGAATGTCGACATTCTCCAGATTTCGGTGTTTCACCGTAACATATATATATCCTTTTGGATGTTTAATTGTACTGTTAAATGAAATCTTTCGTCTGGTCCCCGTCGCCTCTTCCGGTTAAGGCTGCCTTTGCCTTAAGAGTTTTATTCAGACATGAAACAGGTAGAAAATTGTTTCAGGTTTCACATAAATTTGGAATGTTTTGTAACACAAACATATCCCAATACTATATAATATTCTTAAGATTTAGAATCATACTGAGAATTTTTATCATTTTTCACTTGGGCTCATACAATTTAAAAACTGTTTTGTATTACAGTATAGGACATGAAATATAAGAGATTTTCCACCAGAAAAATAAAGGATTGACTAATACATAAAGGAGAAATATTAAAAAATACGCTATTCTCTATTAAGATAATCTCAGAATTTAATATCAGAGTTCGAACATTTTTATTGGGAAAAAAATGTTCTTATTTTTGGGTCCTGTTTAACATTGCTCGAAAGAAGACTTAAAATTTTATTCCTTATTAATATTCCTCTCCTCTGTTTTCGTTATCTATTCTTCAGCTCATGTCACAGTAGTTACCTTCATGTCTTGCGTTAATAAGGGTTTCTAAGAAGTCTCTAAGTAGCATCTATAAAAAGCAGATGACCGTTAGTTCGTACTGTTGTTGTTAGTGCCACATTACACTATTAAATTCTCAAGTTGCAAAGGGGTAGCAGAACAACTTTCTAATAATAAACTCATCGAAAATTAACTGAATGCTTCTCTCCCCTATTTCGTTATTCCACGTTCAATTACATAATTTTCTTCATCTGATTACAAATGATTGATTTAAATTTATTCTTGAAGAATTTCAAAATATGCAAATTATGCTGCATTAATTTTCGATTTAATTGATGAGTTTGAAAGAAAATTTCAAAATTTTCGAAAAAACGAAGAGAATTTCAAAATATTTTCTGCCCCGTTTTCTCTAGAAATAAATAAATTACCTTCAAATCTTCAAATGGAATGCATTGAACTGCAAAGTGACATTCAACTGAAAGAAAAATTTGGGAATATATGTTTCTATACTGGAGCCTTATAAAAATTAACTATACCGCGCGATAATTATCCTCATTTTCACACTCATGCCTTATTAATGTCTTCAGCTTTTGGCAGTACTTACATTTGAGAACAGTTATTTCTCAAGAATGAAGCCTACAAAAAACAAAAATAGGACAAATATCACTGACAAACATCTTGAAAATGCATTAAGAACTGCAACTTCAAACCCGATATCGATTTGCTTGTGTTCAACACAAACGCAAATTTATTCATATCACTAAATTGATTTTTCTTCATCTGTATAAAATCCAAACTAAATGAAACGAAACTTTTACAAACTTAAAATAAATGTGTATACCTATTCATGTCTAATTCAAATTTAAAAAAAATATAGTAAAAATAAGTTAATTTATTTTAATAAAACTACATAGCGTAAAAATTTTTACTTCAATTTGTTAAAAAAAATATTGTATGTGCGGCTCAGAAAAAAAAATTATTTTTGCAATGCGGCCCACAAGCGGTCATAGTTTAGACACCCATGGTCTAAAATATATTGCACCTTAATTTATAAGCATTTGTCTCGACATATTTATTTTTTGCTCCCTTTTCCACCAATACTTTTGTTAAAGAGTTTATTATAAGAGACGGTAAGCATATTTTTCTTACGACCGTTATTATTTAATATTTATATCGTGGGAGTAACAACTTTAAAGGGCATTGACTCTGAAGTTACACTGTGGGGGAAAATATCAGTTGAAACCCCGTTTTGAGGGGGAGAGCCTTTGGAGAGAAAGAATAACGTCTCGCAAGGTCTTGCAAAAGATACTGTTTCTACTAAGGCCGAAATATTGATATCAAATATGTACGTATAGTAAAATCTCTATTATTCGGGATTACTACTGACAAAAAATATTGTAAAATTAAATACCTCGTTTTTGAAAAAAAATTCAAACTGAAACAAATACATGAGTTCTCATTCGACCAAGGATGTAACTTTTCGGAAAATACCGTGGGTTCTCTCGAGAGAATCTGAAACAGTTAGATATTGTTAATGATATTGTATCAGTGCTTTTGAAAATCTTAATAAAATTATTCACATTAAAACAATCATGATAGAAAATATTTCCGGAAAGTGGTGAGAAATATCTTAATTTTAAAGGCAGCGATGGTGAATATAGTCATACGTTACAAATATTGACAAGAAAGCCTAGTATATGATTGCTTAAATAAGATAATAATTTAACTAGACAAAATCATGCAATGCGTTACTTGAAACATATAAAATAAACCAAATTCCCTCAGAAAAAAAATCCTTATATTAGAGTGTTCTGCTCTAACATGCGTCGTAGCTCTTCTTGATTAGTTACAGCTCAAAGACAGTAACTATACAACACTGTGAATCTGCACAGAACCACTCGATAGAATGTGTTGATAACTGTTGCTCGACAAAAGGCTGTTTAAATTGCAAAGAAAACGGTCCATTGTTCTGTCTTAATCAGTGATAAACTATATAAATGTAACTCTTTGAATTATGTGCATGTGTGTGCCTACTTTTCCAATTTCTTCCAATTAATTGAGATTCTTGTTATCCAGATTTCCTCCTTTCTCATTCATTACCGAGAGTCAATCTAACCTGTTTTTTATGTGAGTGGTCTATGGTTGTATGCATCATAAACAAACTTATTATTGGAATAGAATTTCGTCTCGAGCCTACTAAATGTACAAAGAATATCAATTCCCCTCATTTAGTGCAAGTTAGTACGGTTATTTGATGTATTTCTGATTTTACCGGCTATAATGATATCTGGATAAAGGACAAGGTTTCGTTTGATCATGTGGTAAAGAATCAAAAGGTGATATATTACATCTTGGGAAAAAGAACTTTTTAAAAATTATCCGTTGGAAAATGTTTCGTTTGCACAGTTCAGCACTTTCTACTGCGATTAGCATTTTTTATCAAACAATTTAATTTATATTATTTAAGTGTGATTTAAAATAGTTATGATTTGACTATTTTGATTTCAAATATTTATGGTAATTATGATTCAAATAATTACGTTTGAAAATCATACTTAATTTAGTTTAATACGGTTTTTTTTTTTCAAAAGTAATGATTTTTTTTCTTAATCCTAAAATGATGGTAAAAACTAAATTTAGGAACGAAATGTTTGCCTTCGTTCATCAAGATTGACTTGCAAAGGATTTCTCAAGTATAATTTTTTTCTCGTTATAATTATGATGATAACTGGATAGCATAGTTGGTTAGGCGCTGACCTCTTACGCCCAAGTTTGCAGGTTCGTCCTCGGCCTTATTAGGTGGATTTTCATGAAGCAAAAAAATCGACGGCCTCCATGGCGTATGATTATGCTGGATATTAAAGATCCCTAGAGTACCTGTTTGGCTTGGAGGCTCATGGCAAAATTAAATTCCTAGAACAATTTCGAATCATCAGAACTCAGATGTCTCCCTCTGGAGAGGAAACTGAGCACTTGATTACATCGTGGCACTTGGTATCCACCTGTATGGTGCCACACTAAAAAGTAATACCAGCTCCCGGGGAATGTACTAGGTCTGCCTTAGTAATTACTAATCCACAGGCTCCATTTTAAAAAATAATTATAATAAATTATTCTTTTCTCTGATTATAAATGTATTTTAACGACATATATAGAAGTGAAACGTTCAACCGAAATAGCAGATTTAATTAGAATAGTTCAAATTACAAAATATTCAGGTTCAATAAATTATATGTTTCATTGAACATCATAATAGTGAATCAATAACAATTTATTACGAAATTTTGAGAAAAGTTTCAAGTGAGGAGGAGGAGGACATTTGTCTGTATTGCTTAATTAAACTTCTACGTAATGCTATTATAATTTTTATGCACAGTTAATGTGTATTTTCCTTCACCATGTGTAACAAAATCTTTGTAAGTTTGGACTTAGAGCTTCAGCAATTTGGTATTCTCTCCACTAGCTTACAACGGATTCATTTATTCAATGAAACCTTTTTTTTTATGCATTTTCTATTAAATTGCACTATTTGAACTTATTCAAAACTGTCAGAGAGAGAATTCTTTCATTTCAAAACTAAAATCCTTAATGTGGTATTTCTAGATTCTTTTGAAATATTGACTAGTGTTACACCTAAAGGCTGGGGGGAAACTATACGCAAGACGGAAGAATTCCACTGATTAAGCCTTAATAGTTTTTTGTGCCTTTACTTTTATACTTCCTATAGTTTTTTTTTTAATTCAAAACTAAAAATTTTGATTGCAATATTACTTGATCTCTCAAAACAATTAGGAATTAGGAAGTTGAACTCATAAATCGATTTGAACTCAAAACTCAAGACCCTAGGCGTGTCTCTTTAAAAATTGGTCTCTATTCGTCCACTAAATGTTATTGGGATTACTCTTCCTTTATCAACTGATTAAGTGCTACTTGGTCTTTAAGAGAAGGCGAGGCGCCAGAATTTCTCGCAACATTTTTTCTTCGACCGGTTTTTTCGAAAGGAAATCCTCGTTGTTGGAAGATGCTGATGGAATTCTAATTTTAAGTTCACTCGGCGCTTGCAAAAACAACACGCTGCATGAAAGAGAGGCCTCAGCATTCTCAGAGTAAAAGAAAAATAAAGTAAATAAAGACTAAAGGCGAGTGAACTAGATCACTTGAGGTGTTTTTAGTAAAATTTTGGGTCGTCAGTTAACTTTATTGGAGGAAAAAAAACACGCATGTGTGTGTGTTTATTTATTAGATCTTTATTATGACAAATTATAAGAGAAATGAAGAGGAATATTATATCTGATTCAACTTGAAGTAATTCCAAGGAAATGTTGAAAGAAGTAGTAGAAATGAGATAGGTGTGAGCTTATACGCTTAAATATTTTGTGAAAATCAAATTTAGTTTTTGTGGAAGAGTCTATATAATAATGATACTTACTGGATAAATGGACACTTTTCTACAAAATTAAATATAGAAGATATAAATGTGGCCGCGGTAGTCTAGTGTTCATGGTCACTGACTTTGATTGGCGTGTCATGAGTTTGAGCCTTAGTGACATTGGAAATCACCACGTAGAGGGGTTGATGCATTTAAACCCGTCGTAGATCGAAGTCTTTCCTTTGGCATAATGTGGAGGAGAGGAGTTAGGAGAATGGGGACCCAGCTAATCACTTGACCGTGTCTCAAAATTATGAGGTCAGTGGCCAATAGCACTCATGTTGCTGATAATGTTTAACCACAATCAAGTGAAAAGAAAGATACCTGAGCTGACAAAGCATTCTCCAAAGTAACACAGTGTTGAGCCTCTACATATTTAACATTTATTAGTCCTTCTATATACAGCAAGTTTTTTAAATGCATCAAAACTCGAACCAATGATTTGACAAAAGCAACTCCGGCCACGAGTTCATGACGATGGCCACTCGCTATGTTCATTAAAATTCTTTTGTAATTTTTCTTTAAAATGGTGAAATTAATCCTTTACAGTAAGCGATAACAATTTTAGAATACAAATAAAAACAGAAGCTTCGAAACAAATTTATAAAAGAGCCATATACGGAAAATTAGAAAGCTTTAAACGAAATGTAAAATGAAAATAATAATTTTGTCATTTTTATTTTCTCCACAATTGCTCTCTTCTATGTCATTGTTCTTGGGCAAATAAAATTTATTTTAAGATATTTTTTTCTATTAAAATATAACGATAACGAGCTCCAAAATGAGGTTTCTTTCGAAAAAATAGAAATGCATAATCTATTCATTGATAAAGGATGCAGAAAATCTGTTATGAGGAAAATAAGATATCAAACTTAATGTTTATAGAAGGATTGAATGTCTCAAGTTCTGGAAATATATAAATCAGCTTTATTTAGATAATTATAACTTTAAAAAAAGAATGGGAAAAAATATTCGAAATATTCATTTCAATCGGCAACACTTAAGGACAGAATCCCGTATATTTTTGAAAAATAACTTATGCTTGGTAAATTGTAAAATTTAAGCTAATTGCCTGTTAACTGCCTTAATTATTTTAAGTATCTAAAAAACTAACTGTATTAGAGAACATTCAGATTACTGGTGTCATTTTAACAACCATTTCTCTAAACTCTATGAAAAAATCAGGTACTGGTTCTGTCAAACCGGTGAAGATCAGATGAATTCCGTCATTGTTTGGAGCTCTTTATAACTGAAATCAAATTTCAGATAAAAAAATTATTTTAAAATTATCTTAATTATTTGTAAACTACCTTCATTAATTGTGTGTATTTTGAAGCTACTGTAGTGCTGTTGGTGTGGGACTTTGCTTATTTGAAAATCGATTAAATGAAAAAAAGTCACCTAGTACCTACTTTTCAAACTTCCATGCCACACCAACGTATGGACCTTAAACCTCAATATATTTAATGTTCAACAGCCCCTCTACGCGACGTCACTTTAGTAGTTCCACGAACCGGCAAAAATAACTCCTTCCACGAGTTTACAACCATGACTATTTAGCTAATGCGGTTTTTTTAAACTATCTGGAAAGGTTAAGAGTTGCTTTTTTGAACTGTTGGAGAGTTGTTGAGTGATTTCAAATGGATCTGAATTGGTGAGATCATTTCTCATTAAGTTATTTTTTTTTTTTTGAAAGTTATTTAGTATAACTTTTCTTCTAACTTTGGAGAAGTTTTCTTAATTTTAGAACTTACACACACAAGTTAGTGTATTAATTCAAAATAGAGTGTTGGAGTAGGGCAGAAAAAATGGGTGATTTTCCTCACCCAGAAAATAAAATGGAGGTGGAGAGTACAAGTACTGACTTACCATTAAATAAATATAGATGTAATTTAACTGCATCTTGAGCCCTTTCCAATTTATGATTTATATGGCAGACATTTTTGAAATTCAACACGACAGCCATCTTCTGGTTTATGCAGACGACATATTCCTATATAATAGCGGCACAAATTGTAACAAAACACAATAGATGAATTACAAGTATCTTTAAATAATATTTCAGCCTGGTGTAAAAAATGGAAATTGTCCACCTCTCCAGAAAAAAGCCGTTTAATCAACTTTTCCAGAAAAAGAAGCACAATACCTCCTATACTTAAAATATGTGATAAACCTATTCCCGAAGTGAAGTGTCTTAAAATCCTAGGTATAATCTTCGACCCCAATATCACTTGGAAAAAGCATATTATTTACCTCCGACAGAAAGGATTTAAATATTTAAATGCAATCAAAGCATTATCGTCCCCTAAAATAGAAACAAGAACTGATCATTTTTTAAATATTATTAATGCCACAATCCGTTCTATTTTTGACTATGGAAGTCAACTTTTTTCCTTTTCAAGCAGTAGCAATAGGCAGAAACTAGAACCAATTTACAATGCTGCATTACGTTTAGCCCTAGGTCTCCCAAGAAACATTCCGATAGATATATTAAAAGCGGAATCTATGAATGGCAGTATCAATAATCGACATAATTTCCTTTGTCAAAAATTTATTACTAAACAAATAGCATTAAAAGACTGGTCACCAAATGCAAGGTTAATTTGGGATATAAATAATAATTTTTATAGATATAGAGAAAAAGAAATGAGTACTTTTCAAAAGACAATCAACCTGCTCCAAGAATTATGTATATCTAAAGTAGATTTTCTTCAGTGGGCCCCTCCTCCTCCAATCTATGAAAATCCCAAAATAAACATCTATACTCATGAACTGCCTTTTCAAAACAGAGATCTTCCAGATATCATAGTGCAAAATATGTTTAATGATTACATCCAGTCAAACTTTAATAACAGTATTATAATTGCAACAGATGGTTCTAAAAATACTAATCAAACATCAATAGGAATTTTAATCCCCAAGAAAAAAGTTAGACAAAATTACATACTGAAAGAAATGATTTCCATTTTCACAGCGGAAGCTATAGCCATATGGACTGCGTTAAAAAATTGGGTTTCAGAAACAGAAAAATATGTCATCCTGACGGACAGCTTATCAGTTCTAAAAAGTATCCTTAATATCAATAGAAAATCCAGTACGATAATATTAAATTTAAATTCAACGTTACACGAGTGTCTCCAAATAGCTCAATCAATTACATTCATTTGGGTACCAGCTCACAAGGGAATAGAAATTAATGAAGAGGTTGATAAATTAGCTAAAGCCTCTCCAGATCCTTGGAATATTATTCCTTGGATTACTTAGGAAGATCTACATACATTTTTCAAAAATCAACACAAAAGCGAAAACGAAGAAATATGGAAAAAGAGCAAGATACATAAATATTATAGTTATATTTCTCATCTTAAAAAATGGAATAGACAGGCAGCAAAAAATAGAAATACAGAAGTTTTAATTAATAAGCTGCGGGTAAAGAAATTACCATTAAATGATATTTATTTTCTTTTGAAACAAACAGATTCTCCATTGTGTTCAGATAGTCATGTACCAGAAACTAGTGAACATTTTATTTTAACCTGCAACAAATATCAATCGCAACGTAAAATATTGAAAAATTTTATCTCTAACCATAGTGAATGGTCTTATTCATCAATAGCGAATTGTGACACAATAGAGCATATTCAAAAAGTCGAAGAATTTTTAAAAACAACCAATAGATTCTAAAATACCAGGTAATAGATTCTAAATACTCTAGTTTCACCAACCACAGTTGAAGCATAAGTTAACAAAATTTACAGTTGTACAATACTAGCTGAAATGCCCGTTCTTCGCACGGATTAAGTTTTAAAAACCAAAATTCATCTATTATAGCAATCAAAATAATTTTTAGGGAGGATAAAACCCTGTATTAAGTAGTATAACCAAAAATTAAAAATATTTTTTTTCAAATGAATGTTCACATTATAAATAATTTTAAACAAATTGCAATTTGGCCTAAAAATAAATAATTTAACAAAAACAAATATTTCAATGTAAGAGAGAAAATTAGCATGCTAAAGAGTAAATAGATATGAATGATGCAAATATAAATAAAAATTATTAGAAATGTGATAGCTGTAGTAAGTTTCTGCTATGGGAACTATGGGTGAAATAAATTGCAATAGATAAACCGAAAGAAAAAATTAATGATGATAAAGTGATTCTCACTAAATGCTATCATAAATAAGAAACTTTCTACTGAAAAAAATTAAATTAGTATTATATGAGGTATGGGTGCAATGCTATCTAACATCTCTGTAAAACATTTAATATAGAGTA
The DNA here is from genome assembly GCA_019973975.1 of Trichonephila clavata. Classification (NCBI taxonomy): domain Eukaryota; kingdom Metazoa; phylum Arthropoda; class Arachnida; order Araneae; family Nephilidae; genus Trichonephila; species Trichonephila clavata. The sequence goes on from BMAO01017753.1 coordinate 36,902, forward strand.
TTAAATGTAATTCAGTACTAAAAAAATTAATTAGTATGAACTAAAACCAAAAAATCTACCTAAAACAGATAAAACAGGTCCCCATTGAAATAGCCCAGAACCAACAACAGTATTAAATGAAACAAATAATAAACCATGTTGCTAAAAAATTTACCATTACAAATGATACAGTTTTCTGGTTTGCAAGATTGTCAGAAGGCAAAGTTAAGTCATGATGAAAAATCTGTTCAAAGGGTGCATCTCATCTTAGTTTCAGCGAATAGCCCCCTTTTTGTTAAAAAAAAAATCTTATTTTTTTTTCATTTTAAACAAAGATGAGTTCTTATCGGTCATAGTGACCATAAGGCAAAAAACAGTAACACTCAAAAAAACATTGTACATTCAGGTTTCTCATAAATAGGAAGCATTATCTTCACAATATTACCAACATGTTAACAGCAATTAATTTGAATTTGGTGTCATTTTCTTTCTGTTATATTTTAAGTAATATTTTTCTACAATGAAGAAAACATTGAATATGCCGGTGAATAACGAATAGCAATAATCTTTATTTTCAACGACAGAAAATGGCATGGATATGTAAAACATGAAACATTTATACGTAAAAAATGTATGCAATGCATGTGTATGTATGCAATCAGTGAAGAACAGATTTTGGCAGAAGGAAAATTACTTTGATGAGCATTTAATCACATCTATAGTTTCCGTGTCCGTCGATAGTTTTTCGAACAAATGTTTTTTTACAAACAAATGGACATAACGTGAGAATAAAAGCAGGCGAGAAGTGAAGGTTTAGTTTCATTGATTGTAAAAAAATACCCCTTTGACATTTGTATCATGAATAGGTAATCATGCTGTAAGATTCTGTTTATAAATAGCATTCACAAATTATTTGAAAACTAATATTTTGTGTATGTGTATAAGGATGGACTATATATATATATATAATTACCTAAAATTCAGTTATAATTGCAGTAAAAAAAACTTGTGTGTATAAATTAATAAATTGACACACAGATGTGTGTGTGTGTGTGTGTGTGTGTGTGTGTGGTGTGTGTGTGTGTGTGGTGTGTGTGTGTGTGTGTGGTGTGTGTGTGTGGTGTGTGTGTGGTGTGTGTGTGTGTGGTGTGTGTGTGGTGTGTGTGTGTGGTGTGTGTGGTGTGTGTTCAACCTTTTATTTCCCAAAATTTACTTGTTGCTGAAAATTATGTTTAAGCATTTAGAATTTTTTTTTTGGTTTGTCTCGTTTCGCCATTGTTTAAATAGTAATGATAAATCTGATAAAATCAAATCTTGTACATTTTTATTGAATGCAATTTTCTAGAGATTTTTATAAAGTGAAATATATGTTGCCTATTTTTATTCCTAAATGATTTTTCATGTTCAGTTAACTAAGAACTTTCACCCAGATAGTCGAAACCAGAGTAATGGCATTATTCTAAGGGATGCATTATTCTTGTAAATACAGATTTTAAAAAAAATGTATTATCAATTTGGTAAAATTTATGTTGATAAATTTAATTTCCGGCTATTCAATAAAATCTAAAGTTAAGGGAAAAAATTGTATTTTGGCATGATGTTTGTAAACAAATTTCGAATAATTCGTATTCAGTGTTGTAACTTTTTTGTCTTTATTATTTCTTTATCGATTTATTTATTTTTTACTGAAATTGAAACGAATCTTAAAGAATTTTGTTTAGATTATTCCTTTTTAATAAATCGTTCATATGTAAATATAACCGTAAAAATTATTTTAAAAGAGTATATTATTATTTTCTAAGCATACGATTTTGCTATTTTATTACATTTTGAGACCGAATGCAGACAAAACATACTATACAGTCTCAAAAAATAGAAACCTTAATAATCTCCATAATTCTCCTCCCAGCTGGACAAAGCAACCGCGTTAAGCGAATGTTCATAGTCTCAGGCTCGTGGTAGACGTTTTTGTTACTACCACTGTCGCACTACGAAACTACCGGAGGGCTATTGGTCACATACCTCGTAATTTTGAACCTTGGTCAAGTGATGAGGGTACCACTTGAGCTACCAACCAGCTATCCAAACAATAGATAATTAGCTAACAACTTGAATTTAAGGGTTTGAAGGTTTACAAAACTTGTGGCCTTTTAATGTAAAAAAATTATTAATATAAATAATTATTAACTGTGTATATTAACTTTTTCTGGTTGTATTTAATAATTCATACTTTTATAGTATTTATTTATTAAAATCTATTGTATATTTAGAATAGAAAATTGTTATTTATAAGTTAGTGTAAACATTTGTGTAAAAAGTTTTGAGATGAAAATTATACACATCGCCGAATATTTTCGGCACTCAGTTAAAAGTAAAATACACGTTTATCTCTCATTAATCTGTGTGAAACAGAAACTTTTTAGAACAATTTGATGAAATTTAAAATTAATTCTTAATTTCATGCTGAGAAATATCATTTATTGTGAGAAAATTATTTTCTAGAAGTTAATTACTAAAATTTAACGCATTAATGGTATAACATTTAAATAATTATATTACGTATAATTATTTAAATGTTAATTTACTACCATATATTAAGATGTATAACGCTCACTTTTGAAACAAAAAGTAAGATAGCAATTTACGGGTGCGCATTGTATACCAGATATTAAAATGATAAATTTAAAGTTTTTATTGCTTTAAGATGAACATTAAAACAAATTAAATTTCGATATGTACTAAATACTGTCTATTTAAAAGAAATGGCATACCTTATGAACTTCATTATTGAATAACATGAAAAGTTATTCATATTCATCTTCAATTATGTCTTCAAGCACGTTATCGAGTTTTGATTCATCTTCACCATCACCTGCTACTCTGATCCACAAACGAATAATCCTCTTCCGTTTCTTATAGATTGTTAGATATTCTACATTTTCTTAAAAGACTTTTGAATTACGTCAAGTTTAATTTTTCATTCCATACTTTTGTTATAAACTCATACACTATTTTTAGACTGGCATGCCGCATTTGACATCCTTTTTTTAATGATTTTTTCCCACCTTCAAATATCCACATACCTTCTTACACCTCTTTTCTTGCGCATCAGGGTTTTAGATCTAGAAGTATACCGATGTTCAAAAGCCTAGTATAATACTTAGAATAAATGACTTCAAAAGACAATAGCATTGCACATGTTCATATCAAGTTTCTTCAGAAAAAAAGTTTGTTATTCGGTGAATAACTTCAAAATTAAAAAGTGCACTTTGAAAGAAGAGATGCATTTTTTTTATACTCCGTAATATATGATAATTAATAATAATGCATAGTTATTTCGATCCATTTGAGCAAACTAACCCAGAAAACAGTTCTTGTATAAAACGCACCGAAAGAAAACACTCGAAAAAAATTTAAAAAATCTGTTTCCTCACAAATGGTTTCTATCCAAAACGATTGTTTTCTTGTTATTATTATTATTCCATTTTGACAAAACCTCAAATTAGAGAGAATTGGTTGCGAAGAAAGACTTAGCATGTTCTGGGAAAAAAATTACTCGACTCATCAGGAAAGAAATTTTTTTTTTTAGTGGTTGTCAAAAAAGTTTTCTTACTTTCTTTTTTGAACGACTCATAACAATTCTATTTTTAATACAGAAAAAACTTTAGAAATGACCTCCGCTGATTATTACGATAATGAATTGTGACAGATGTTGGCTTGGATTTCATTTCTGGTAAGAATTACTTAAAAAATTCTGCGATAAAATATCCGTTACGATGACAGGTACATATTATTAAGAATCTATGGCAATTAAGGCTGTGAATGCTATGACAAAGAATCAAAGGGTATGTGACATAAATACTTCAAATGTTAAATTTTTTATTATTTTTTAAGTTTCCGACCTGAAAAAATAAATTGCCAATGTAGTTCACTTTTGTGACGCAATTTCCAAAAGAACTTATGAAGAATTAGTTTTTAAGCAATCATATGTTTTTAAACAAATATATTCAAGCTATTCAATAAGGGTCATCCGTGTAGTGGGAGCTGTATAAATTTTAAATCTGTCGAAGAGCAAAGTTCGCACGTTAACGTCTATGGAAGTTTGGAGTTTTAGTTATAAAAAAAAAAGAGTCACTCTCGACAGTGGTACAAGATTATGAGGTCCGTCGCACGTAGCCCTACTTTGAAACTGTGTAAATCCTATTTAAGCAAGTTTTGTTAAAAGTTGACTTCTGTAAAAAGAGGAAATATTTTTACCAAGTAATAATAATAAATTGCCGAATAAAAGCTGAGTGCGGAGATAGTTGTTTGCCTCCGGTTAATGGCTCTTAGCCATTTAAAGCTGAGCTCAGTTTTCTTGGGCATCCCTCCATAAACCTCATGTTGCTTCTGAGTCAATGAATCAGTCCAGATATATGATACGTATTTTTTTTCTTTCTTTGAGTTTCTTTTCTAAATCTGCCAATATCGAAAATCTTTAAATTAGTATAGCGTGGATGTCAGATGTCAACCATGTTTCAAAATTAAAAGACTTTTATTGGCTGCATTTAGTGGGACTCTGAAATAACCAACCGGAAGCATTTACTACAACAAAATACATAGTAATTTTCTGGGTATGAATTTTTTGGAGAGAGAGAGAGAGAGGTCAGTCAAAAGTCATGCTAGTGTTTTCATACCCCACAGGGACATGTACTCCTACTATCTAAATAAAATAATTTTATAAATAATAACCCAAATTTCGATGAAGGAGTTGTGTGTGAAGTACAAGAGGGAGAAACCAGCAATAATCTAATGTACATCAAGATTTAGTTAGAAACAAATCTCGCCGCGAGTTTCCAATTTTCGAACGAAGGCAGGATTCTGAAAATGTAAAAAAATATTGAAGGGGGATTTCTCAAATGCAGCAATAAATATTTGTAACGCATAAATATTTGTCATTCGTGAAGCAGTTAACTTCGTGGATCTTAATAAAATGACATAGGATGAATCATCTAACCATGTTAGAATGATAAATTCAGTGCTGTAATGAATAATTTATGACTGCAGGTCATTGGAACTCTTTTATTAATGTTAAAACAAATTCTGGATGGCAGAGCTTGCTTCACAGTATTGATATTTAAAAAATGCTTAGTAATATCTGTATTTCATTAAAAAGACTCACAGTATTGGATATTTTACTATTTCTTAGAGTTAGTTATGGAATTATCTCTTCACAGAAATACTATATTTTCAAGCAATTTTAAAAAGTATTATATATTATTTAATTGAAATAAAATTCGGTTAAATATTACTGATTTTTGAATAGTTAATTTTTAAAGATATTTTTTTAAAGTACGGAATCCAAACTTTTTACAGTAGGTACAGAATGGTCTATATATAAATATATATATAGCTTATGCTTCAAAATTCATTTATATCCGATCATTATTTCTTGTGATTTTCATGAAAAAACCGTTTCAGTGGCTGTATAAATGATTATTCCGCTTGAACGATTCATAATCATTCATTACCAAGATTACGAAGTTTACAAGAGATTACCCTGTTTTTAAACTACAAGAGATAAGTAGGTTATAATTTTTATGTGTGTGTAAGCTAGTATAAGATCCCTTAAGTCACCCCGATTACTAAATGTTATCAACAAATGGTGTAACATACTTTATGAATGGAGTCGTATTTTAAAATTTGGGTTTTCAGATACGAGAAACTAAATAACTTAAGCATGTTACGATTCATTCGTGTTTATTGACTGTTGTAGTAGCAAATGTGTAATGGAGCAATTAAAATGAAATGAAATTTAAATAAATGGGACTGTAATTAAAAAAATGTAGTAAAATTTTTTTACGCAATTTATACACTCGTGCAATGAAACTAAATGCTTTATGTGGTTACATGATTAATTATTCTTTCTTGAGAGCAAAAACGACATGCTCTCGTCCCGAGTTCAAATTTAACAGATCCATCTCCATGAGAAATGATTATGACGAAAAGAAACAAGAGCCGATTGGCCCACGACTTGAACCAAGGCTTAATTTACAAAACTGCATTTGATAAATCCTATTTTATTTGGCTTATTTTTCTATTTTCAAAACAATTTTAAAAGATATAGAAAAATAGTTATGCATCTTTTGTTGAAAATTTTTCTTTCAACAAAATGTTCGAGACACTCATTTAATATTAAAAAATGAAACCCAGTTTTTACGCCCCCCGTAATTCAGAAACATTTAAATATCCCTTTACTTAAAAGTTTAAATGAAATTTAAGTATTTTTAGATGAAAAATTAGACGAGCGAAGAATTAACAGAGATAAAAGAAAATATTTCTTAGAAGTTAACTTTGTCTCAATGAATTTTAATTCAGTAATATAATTCAACTCCTTTTCAAACATTTACACTGATACCAATTTGTCCATTTGCAATGAAAACTTCGAAAATTAGAGTCTGTTTTTCCTAATCTTTTTTTAAGGATGTACATTTCTCGCAAGAAAACAAAATCAGAAGGGGGATGTCACTATGAGGTACCACTATTTTTTCTAAACTGTCAACTTCATAGAATTTCTTAGACTCAAATTTGTTTCACCGTAATTAAATTAATTACCAATATATTCAGAATAAATTCCCGAAATATTGAGATTTAGTAAAGTGCTTATCTTTTTCCTAGATTTATGTGGCCGTGGTAGTCTAGTTATCAGGTTTTGGACTAGTCGCCGGTGTTGTTGAATCTTGATGTCACTGACGACCCACCGTGTAGAGAAGCTGATGCAATTTTAAATCTGTCGTGATTCAAAATCCTCTTCACGTTGGTATGAAGTAAGGAGAGTAGTGCAGGCTCGGGTGTCTTCATTGACAGCTGTTCAAATTATGACGTCCTTCGCAAATAGCTCTCTCATGTTGCTTTAAGAGCAACATCAATAAACACTCACTCGAAAGCACGGATACTTTTATCCAGAAGCTTCAGTATATTTAGGCATAATTTATAAAAGATATTTAAACTCTTACGGAACCAAGAAAAAGCGAGAGTTCAGGAAACGTTAATTTTCTTGTCGTTTTACTTTATAAAAGCTTTTGGCTGGATGCTAGAAATTCCCACAAGTAAAATATAAACGACACGGTTACCAAATATTCTTGGAGATATCAAAATGAGCAAATTTGTTTTTGTATAATTTACAACTAATCTAAAAATTTCCAACATCTATTCACTTCTATTTTTACGCACTCCATGTGCTCCAAGAATTTTCTTAAAAGCGAACATTATAGTTTTTTTCATGTGGAAGTAGCTTTATTCTTTATTATTAAAAACACTCGTATAAAGAAATTTGATATAAACTTATGTACTAAGCTGCTCCATTATTTTCAAGGGAATCGCGAGGTTGCTTCTTTTGATTAATGAAATAAAATCATCTGAGACCTTTGGCAAATTTCAACAAATTTCAGCTGATTATTCATAGACTATCAAAGTGGATCCAATACAAATGATTTTGCGACGATCCGAGTTTTATCGCTAATCTGGCGTTAATACGCAAATTCCAATATTCCTTATTTTACATCATTTCAACTTTTCTTTAGAAGTAATCAACAAGTTAGGTGACGATTTTGAAAAATAACTTCAATGCTAAGATTATATCTATTTAATTTTCCTCTTAAATTGTCTTCGAATTCGTACAAATATATTTCAATTCTTCTTCTAATCATCTCATTGAAAATTGCTGAGTCCACAACATCGAATTCTAGAATACTTTTAAATTTTGAACTGAAAAAAAGTACGAAGAAATATTCTTGTATGCACTAAAACACAATGAAAAAAATAAAACAATCCAGTACAATTTTTATATATAAAATACTTTTATTGTAAGGGGAAAACTCATTTCTACAACAGAAATAAAACTAGACTGCTATAATATGGCACACAGTCTGAAATTTTAGCAAATGAAAAGTAGCAGCAAATTATCAAAACTTGCTAATAACAGTTTATGATGTATAAACAATGATCTCAGTCTTTAAAATGATAATTTAGTACATAGAAATGATTTCTGAAACAAGGAACATATCCATTCATAAAATGACTTAAGTCTACAAATACTGTCAGTTCATAAATATTTGCAACAAACCAATTCAACAAGATAAATATAGTCATTTTTATATGTATACAAATTTTCAAAATGTCAACAATACTTTGAGCCTTTATCATATAATAATTCAAATACCTTTTCATACAGAGAGCCGATGGACATGGAAGCTCACAACACTTGTTTGATAATATATAATGAGAAATATTTACGGATGCAATATCTTTAACAGTACAATGACGAAATAAAAAATTCTTGAAAATATTCCTTAATCATCACACATCAAGATATATCTTAAGCCTTTTCGTTTAAAGAATGATATTTACGTTAACAATGAAGTTCGAAGTTTCGTTTAAAGAATGATATTTACGTTAACAATACAAGTTGAAGGAAACAGCTGCTTCTAGAATATTTTGAAAAATTACAGCTTTAAAAACATCATTTCATAGATATTCAGGACGTTTAATCAGATAGTACATGCGATATGAATTACTGGACGTAACGTTCTTCAGTTTAGTTCTAATAATTTGTTTTGAAAGTGCATGGAACAATGATTGAAAATTTTATAAAAACCTCCAACGCATTAATAGAACGATCATAGGCTAATAATTAGAATTATTAACTCGTTATATTAGTGCGTTTCAATAAACTTTCTAATGTTTTAAACACCGATGAGATCAGATAAAAAATTATACCGTACATCAACTTTTACGCAAAACGTTGAAGTTCTGTTTAATATTTTTTTTTAGCAATAGAATTTGCCACACTGTAGTAGCATGGCAAATAGTATCAAATGAACCATTTATTTATTCACGATCATCTAGGTTTAAAACTCTGTCGACAATTATACAGAATATAAGATCAATTATTTAAAATAATATATTGACAGATACTTAAATCGACAACGTTGACATTGAATCCACATAGCATTACGCTCCTTAAATTTTCAAGTACAAAATATAAAGATGACTAATAAGTCATCCAGGTTGAAAATTCGTTTTAGCGTATACTCGTGTAACCAAAAGACCCGAGAAACCAAAAGTAAAGAGTTCAAAGGAATCATAAAATCAAGATTGAAAAATAAAAAGGCCTACATACTGAAAATAAACTTAAGACTACTAAGTTTACTGCCCTGGCATTTCTGTGGTTAAGTAAACAAAATCTTTACTTTTGGCTTTTCCTTTCCTTGACTTGACAGTTTAAGAATCTATATTTTATAATGTGATTCTACAAACTGCCTTGATTCATAAAATAACGTTATTTTAAGTGAATTCATAAAAAAAAACATTTTTTAAACGAACGCAGTCAATAAAAGTGTTCATCAACATATTTTACATAAATCATCACGACTAAAAAAGATAGATCAACAGATTTTTTACAATATTACAACATATAAAATAAATATAGAATAAGTTTTGTTGATATATTAAAGGACAAAAATTAAATATCTTTCTTTTAACAATGTAATGTATCTTCACATGTTTTTAAGTAAAATAGCATGACTGTTTACATATATACAATGCAGTATATTTTGAAATTTAATAAATTACGAAATCTTTTGAAAAAACAATGTAAAAACTGTACCCAGCAGTTTTTCATGCATTACCACACAATTCATTGGTAAACATCTTTCAAATTCATTTCGACAATGAAAATAAGTGTACATTTTAAAAAATTTCACGTAAAGTTTGATTTTTATGTTTCAGAAGTAAAAAATCAAACATGTTTTAATCTGTAATGATAATTGAATGCGATTCAGTTGTATGCTCTAAAATAATGAAATTCAAGATAAATTCCCAGATATGATTATTCTTCTCTAGATTCATCGCATTATACACAAAGCAGCCCTTGCAAAGATTATAGTTTAAAATTTCCAAAAAGCGCAAAAGTGGCAGCAGTTCCACCGACAGATTCAGATTTCGCGCGGAACAGATTTATACATAACACAAAAGCTAGAAATTCCCAGCAAATACTTTTAACTAAAGCCCTGAAACAATATACAACACAAATACAATAAAATATATACATCAAAAATCTCCTGTAATCCCAAAAAATGCTACGTAACAAAAGGGCTTCATTCGGATATTAACATTGAAAATTGATGCACAAAAATGGGGTAAGGAAATATAGTGGAAACAGTTTCTTTTGCATTTTTCCAAAGTAATAAACAATTGCAAAAGGGGAAAAAAATGTTTGCTAGAGTTGATTATACTGGATGGTGATACTACAACAAAATTCTCTACAAAGTATTGGCACATTCTTTAAATAGATTTTATAGTCGCGTATTTTTCGTAATCTTAAGTCTTCTCGTTAAAAAGGCCGGAATCTTTCAGTTGCCGTTCACAAACCTCATTTCCTGCAAAGAAAAATATTGAAAAATTAACTACAGAATCATAAATATATATTATTTTGCATTAATCTTTCATAAGAAATATGTTTAATAAAACTATCTATATTGAATAAAGCACAATTGAGTTGTTCATTGAAAAAGAAACGACCAGTGGATACTTGTGCATAGACCCGTCACCATTGGCGAATTTCAATAAATTTGAGCAACTGATCGCAATTGATTGCCATTTAAGGAAAGGTACGACTGTGTACCACTTCAGAAATTAAAACAAAAATATTAACATTTAGTACGTGGCCATGTTTATAATAGTTTTCCTTAGAGAAAAGTATAGTTCATTAATTTTTAGTCTTTTCAAAACAAACAAAATAATAAAACAACTAAAGGTCAATCAATTATCGTCATTTGATGGATCTCGTAATTTTGAACATTGGTCAAGTGAAGTGATTGACATGAGCTGACAACTCGCTCTCTAGACTTCCACACCACGATAAATTTGAGGACTTTTAGATTAACAGTTTTAACATACAATAGGTCTTTGTAACACACAAATTGAACCAACGACACTCCTGAACGGACATTAGTTGACGGCTCAGAGCCTTTAGATGAAACTGGATAAATGTTGCAGATATTTAACACTATATTCGCCTAATGTCAAAGAGTTCCATCCGAAACCTGTTCCAGTTTTCATTCAAACTTTCTTTGTAACGCAAACACCCATTTTATCAATAAGAGAAGAGTATTCTTAAAATTCAGAAATATTCCAAAAATACCTTTACGCAAAGTTTGAAAACTATTTACATTACAATATAGGAAATGAAATACGAAATATTTTACATAAAAAAATTGACTTGTGCATGAATGAATTATCTTTTAAAGCTCTAAATCTATATACTCTCCAAAGAACAGAAAAATCATCAGAATGTAATGCACGTTTAAAGGGTTTTTATACTCCAAAAAATGTTCCGATTCAAGGTCCTCCTATTGTTTAATACGACGCGAAGACGACCTTCATTAATTTATGTTAAGTGTGTGTGGGAGGATCAGTTATATATATTTAAAGAATTTTTAAAAATGTGAAATTTTAAATTTATAGGGTCATTTGAAATATATATTTTAAATATTTATTAGTATATCGATTAAGCTCTCAAGTGAAATAACTTTAAACATTTCTGCTCCAACAAAAAAATTAATTAGTTTTTCCAATTCTTTAAAACATTTGCCATACAAGAATCCTAAATTATTTTAAAATGATAGTATCACTCGCGATCCTTCTCCGTTCACCTGAATATTAACAATTTAAAAAATAATGTATATTCTTTTCGTAAACAAAGAAATCCCTTCATAAACGCAATTGTTGACATTTAAGCATGATCTGCGGCAAATTTCTTAATGTCAATGATTGTAAATAAGACTTTGTGACCTTGAGGAGTTGGAATATCTGATAACAGTCGCCGGTATATACCACGTGCGTCAATCAAACAACGCCATGTGACAGCTTGATAAACTGGATGCAATGTTCGAAACTGATTACGACGGGTTAAAGAAGATCATGCCCTACAACTGACCTTATCTCGATCTCCAACAGTTGTAAAACATAACTTTGAACCAATTCCAACTTCTGTCTCATCCTTCAAGTTTAACGAATAACTGCACATGACAGCCGAAAGCACAAGCAACGTGAAAATGTCAATTGAGATTAAAAAATAAATAAAGAGAAGTGAGGAAGCACAAAATGAAATGGAGCCATACACAAGATAGGGTGGAAAGGGGAATTAATTTTTCCTTTTTAAGTACAATTGGAGTCTTAAAGCATTAAAACATTTTGTAAACTAGAATAATGATTCATTTTATGTATTTGTTTATTATAATAAATATAAAAATATTTTCTAATTACTAAAGATTTATAATCTATCAAAATAATAAAAATGATTTTTATTACCACACACTAAAAGCAACGTGAGAATCACTGGTGACAGATCTCAATTTCGAACCTCGGTTAATTGAAGACAAAACTTGAGCTCGCAACCCATCCCTCCCTACTTCCACACAACAAATTGGAATTTTGACGCGTTAAGACTTTGAGCCTCGACATATATAACGAGCATCAGGCCCTATTCAATGGATCTAGAACTCTGCAGAAGCAACGTCGCCCATGAGTTCGCGAGTACATGATCACTGTTCACTCATGTTTATCATAAAATATTAGGTTATAAAACAGAAATTATTAAATATTAATTCTTAAGGAAAAAACCAATAGGTTTTTATTAATAGAGTAGTCAAAAATACATAAATGCAATTTCCGTTGCAACACAATCAACTGAATTTTTTAAAGTAATTGTTTTAATATAATCTCAATACTGAACACATGACTGCCTCATAAAATCTTAAATTAAAATGTCCTGAAATAAAACGATAAAAATATTGTTACACTTGTCTGGAAAAGTATCTTAAAATTAAAACACATACCTAAATTTTTGTTGCTGGAAAATGCAACTATCTTTCTCAGTTCGTTGGTTTGGTTTTTTTCTGACAGAGTTTGATTTCACAGTTCAGCCCTAAGAGAAATCTTGCATATCTTTGATCATTATGATGAATCGGCAACTCATTCATGGAACGGAAGAATATAAAAATGGACAATATTAACTTTCACAGTTTTATCCACCTAAGATTCTGATATGAAGGTCGATTATTTTGATATTTTATACACAAATCATTTGCCAGCAAATGGAATGCATTGCCTATTAACAGCTTGCTAATATTGACAGATATTTTAGTTCAATGAAAAATAGTTCCAAAATATATCAGGTGCGATTTCACCAGTAAGGCCCTTCCGTGATAAGATGATTCCAACTCGCGAATTCCGACCAGGCGTTGATATTTACTTGCAGTGCATCGCTTGTTTTCTTTGAGTATGTATCAACTATAGGTGATAACTTCTGGCTCATAGCTGCTAGTTTGTAGTTCTCCCCTTCGTTATTATCCCAAAATTCTTCTCCAGAACATTTATAGCACACGCAGAATTCCATTGTTCCGAACTTAGCAGCAGACGATGGCACACACAACGAGAAAGAAAATGTATCATACTGTGAATTGCCGGACTGAATACCACTAGGTGCAAAGATGGCATATATGTCCTGACTACTAGACCATTTGTCGAAAGTAACCCTCACAAAAACTTCTTTGTCAAAGGCAATGTTCTTGACTTTGATAGTGCCTGTAATAGTATCATCACCTTCTCGAACAATGACATTCTCCAAAGAGACGTTATTTTTCTGGATCTTATCCCGGAACGCCAAGTAATCGGAGGCTGGTTGCGCAAATTGAACAGTCCAGTGAACATCAGAAGTTGGGTTGGGCTTCACTCCCTTTATCACTTGAGCCAGAAATTCGTCCGTCCATTTCGGAGGACAATTTGAGGGCTCTGACATAATTTTAACGTGAGTAAGAGCCAGTCCTTTATCATCGGCAAACCAGACTTTTTTCTTGCATCCTTCTTTGCTGTTGTCGAAGCCTGACTTGTCCATAAGACAAGATCTAATATCATCGAAAGAGTCTAGGGCCGAATTAATGGCGTTGTTGTGTCTGTTGTGGTGAGGACCACGGAAGTGACCGTAACCGAAATCCATGAAAGAAGCTGTACTGAAGATGGGAGGACTGGCCGAGAGGATCATTTCCAAATCGATTGGCATGCTTAAGGCTCCTCAGTGAAGTCTTCGCTCAAATAGGCGGACTCTTTTGGGTCTTTTACCATTTCAAGGTTACTAAAAAGAAAAGAGAACAATTTTATATACCACACAGCAACAGCGATTATTTATATTATTTAAAAAATTAAGATCGAACCTTAGCCACACTAAGCTACTGCAGTCACTGGAAACACTTGGTGTAAGAAATACCCGAATACATACTTGTATAATGTATGCCAAATTGTGCGTAACTCTTGGTAAAATTTATTATAAACTTGGTAAAATTATTAATATGATTCCTTTTTAAATAAATATGTGCACATGACATCTGATAACCTTAAATCTTTCAAAATTGATAAATTTCCTTTAAGCGTTAAAATAAATATTTAACTTAAATTTCTTTAAAGTTTTTTTTTAAAAAAACATTTAGAATAATTTATCGAGCAAAAGGCTTCCAAGAAGTCTATAGACAAATTGATTTATAGACATGTGCAAGAAAACCGCCTTTGGAAATCGGAACATTAACTGAAATAATTATTTTCAGTTTCCGCATAAGATATTTTTGGCGGAGTTTAGGAAGAAAGCATTCGAGATGCTCTTACTAACAACTGTCGCCACAGGAAGCAACCCATTTTCTTCCTTATCTTGCGTCCCACATACGCTAAGAATAGAAATATAATCATCTCGTTAGTAAAATCTGTACATCAAATAAATTTAAACTCAGAGAGAAGGGACTTGGTTTAATATTTTTTTTAGAATGAGAGCCGAGAAGAAAACGGCGATTTTATTATTTCCAATGCATTTAAACATAAAAATACATTCATTTATAAAAGAAAAACTAATCACCTTTATACACAGAAGATATGGTTAAAGATACATATTGAAATTTTAAATTAGTTTGCAATTGGACAAAATGAAGCATTTTTCAAAGAATATTCTTATTGTTTCTAAGCAAATACAATTTTCTACACTTGTTATTGTATTGAATATTCACGGAAAAATTAATCCACTGAGAAGAGAAACCTAATATTTAAGAATGAAATTTGTGATGAAACGTTAGGGGGGGGGGGATAAATTTATACTAAACGGTGGTTTTTTTTAGTAACAAATAGTATATTTTTTCAAACTTAACTCTTTATTTGCTATAAGTCGCGGTCTTTTTTTAATCCCAAATTTAAATTCTATCAACTTGAGACATCAATATATAAAATAGCACTATACTCCTTTTAAATCTTACTCAAATACTATAAATAAAACATGAAATTTCATTGCAGTTGAAGGATAGAGGGATATTCCTATAAAATTACAGGCATGTACCGGGAATGTTGGACTGTCTCCGTGAAGACCGATATTCCACCCGTTGAACAGCTGTGTAAAGTGTTCAGACGTTTTCTTTTCCCTTTTCTCACCGTGTTCCTGTACGTGGACACGCATCTACAGCTGCACTTACTGCTTTCAGATAATAGCATCAGCAAATATTGATCGAAGTTTAACAGTTACCGTTCAGGTTATGTCAAAATATTATGATATGTTTAAAAAATAACTAAAAAATCGAAATAACTAAGAATCGAAATTAATAAAGAAAGATGTGATAATAAAATCAGAAGCAAGCAAGGTCTCCTTTTCCACATTTACATAATGCGAGAGGGGGGGGGGATGATACTAAAGATATCCCAAATTTGCGATCTGGAGGTAATGATTGGTAAGTTAAATTACCATTAGTGTCATATTTGGACTCCTAATTTGCCAAAAAAAAAACTTGTACCCTAATAAAATTTTGCAAAGTATAGGAGGGGAGGATGAGCGAGTGAATACTAACGTCGCACTGTTCAGCTACACGAGGGCTTTTGACGACGGATCTCGTAATTTTGAACCATGGTCAAGTGACGGGGACGACACCTGAGGTGGCTGCACCCTCTCTTAACTACCACACCACACCAACGGGAGGATGTTTCAGCTCTCGACAGATTTAACGGGCATCGCTCCCCTACACGGAGGGTCTTTAGTGGTACTGGGCTCGAACTCGAGAATAGGATGACAAGAAAGGTTCGAAAAAATATCATCAGTTTTCCTAGTTGATTGTTTAACATCACAGCTCGAAGCAATTGGAGGGTTATGGGAAAACAACTCAATTTAGCAGCTGCCAAATGACGAGAACGACACCAGCCCCGAGTTCGCGACCGTGACCCTCAATAATGGTATCTAATTCCTTTTCAAAAAATTTTTAATTTCCCTCATGAGAATTTTTAGACTAGGTTGGTCCATTTAACATCCCCCCCCCTCTCCCTTTTTATTAGGCACGACGGTCCTAGGAAGTGGTGACATCCCCGCATCACAGGAGGCGGGGACAGGATTCAAGGCTCATAGCCTGACAGACGTCTATTACATATTTAAACAATTTATAAAATATTCAAGGCAAAACCCGATTTTGCAGGGGTAGCGTAATATTCTCCATTACGCCATTTGCTCAAAGAGAAACAGAACTCACGACTTGATTGTGCATCGTCGGTTATGAAGGTTGCAATGCAGTGGCGTAACGGATAATATTAGCCCCCCTGCAAATTCGGATTTGGAGCCCCGGATCTTACAAAGGGTCGTACTTCGCGTCAGCCAGGCTTTTGGCCCCGTAGAATCTTGGGCCTCCCATGATGGGGGTAGCGAACGTTGCGCCGTTGTTGCAATGGCAATTCTAGGACTACTGTGATCTGAACAATATTTGCATCCAATTCCTCAAATAAAAATTCAACGAACATAGAAAATTAAGAAACTAAATGTTTTTCAAATCAAAGTCTTTATTTCTAGCTATTCAGAAACGACTCAATTAAGCAACAAAAGATATGCGAATACAAGATACATGATAAGCATCTTTATCGTGATGGGAAAATTGCACAACCATTTTAGAAATGACTCAACTTCGAATTAAAAAAAGTTACAATCCATTCAGAAGTCTTCCGTTATAGGGTGAGAAATACGAACAGCTCAGTTTAAAACCATACTTTGTTACAAAGATATCTCTTCTTGAAACATAGATAAGATCCTAGTTTGTTTATTGTTGTACCTTGAAAACGTAAACACTCGAAGATTTTTTTTCTTCTTTTTGTTCACATATCTTATCTGAAAAATTTATGGAGGAGCGTTTTTATTTTATACTTTCCAGAAAATTTTCCATCTGAAAAAATCTGGTAAATCACATTTGATTAAAGTTGTTTTTGGAAACATTTGATTTTTTAAAATACATTTTATTCTTTGGTGCCGATGTTTGCAGCGAAAAATAACCCATCTTCCAAATAAAAAGAATCTCGAAAGAGCAAGAAAAAAATTCATACAACTGAAATAAAAACAGTTAAATCAATAGTAGTTGGAAGTAAAATATAAACTTAATTGCAACGGAGTAATAAATATCTGTTTTAGGTATAATATAAATATGTGATATTTGTTAACATCCTGCTTTGAAACTACTCAAGTTATTTGCGATAGGTCTCGTCATTTTGAACCACAGTCAAATGACGAGGACGATATCTGAACTTTCACACCACAACAACGTGAGGACTTTTAGCCTCGAAAGATTAAACATCCATCAGCGTAACGACGGCTACGAGTTCGCGACAAGAGCCATCCAGCTATTACAGTTCAAAAATAAAACAGTTAGCTCCATTGGAAGAGTAGAGAAGCCGAGAGAGACCAATAAACATGAACTGTTACAAAATGAAGGGGAGAGGAAGAGGCCCAACTTTATCAGATCCCCTTTTCTCAATATACAGGTGAAGCGATTGAGGAGTTGCGAAAAAAAATGCTTTTTAATCATGCAATTTACTTATTCAAAGTCTGATCTAAAAATTAGTTTCATGATCGAACACGTTGGCCACCCCCGGTGTAAAGGAACCAATGCACGTTAAAATTGTCGATCCTCAAAAGTCCTCACGTTCATGCAGTATGGAAGTTTGGAAGGACAATTCAAACTGAACTGGAGGGATATTTCAGCTGAATAATTTTTATTGAGTTGAAAAACCAAAAACCTTTTCAGAAAAAAAAAAAGATATGTCACTCAATTCAAAGCGCAACACGAACTGAAGCAGATACATAGATTAAAAATAATACGAAAGTTACACAAATTCTGTTTCTTCAGGAGTAAAAATATATTTACTAGTGAGAAAATTACGATTGCCCATAGCACAAAGCAAAATATCTCATACAGCAAGACTTGATCAACAGTATTTCTATCTTTCAACTTGACTGATAAAAAGAGAACGAGTTGTTTATTTTTTGTTGGTATACAACCTTGAAAAGGTCGGACGAATACGCAACTCCAAAGAGTAGAAAGATACCACTACTTCAGGAATATTTGTACGCATGTGTGGGACTAAAAAAGCGATCGTGTGTTTGACATGTGAGCTAATAACAATTCACGTTTAGGAGAAAGCAAAATATCAGAAACATTTACGTGGATAACTTTTTTTCGTTGCATAGGCCAAGATTCGTAACTCGAGAACTATTTTAGTCGAGAAATGGCTTGAAGAGAATTGCACATGAAAAGATTCATCCAAAAATAGGAAGTGTGAAGATTGTTGGATGAAATTAAAATACCCACATCATTGAAAAAACCAGTTCAAAAGAAAATTTTAACATCTAGTTTGAAAATAAAACTCAAACCAACCAAAATGAATAAATGTTTTAGTCTTTTTCTAAATCAACAATGAAATTGTAGTAATAAAATAAACACCGTTGACACACACATATGAACTGGATTGTGATCCGCGATTCCAATTTTGTCCCAACAAATCTGAATTTGAGAGGCCTTATAAACTCTATCAAACAAAAGACCGAAATCAGATTAATAGATTCGGCGGAATAAACGATAAATTACCTCAATTTTCGTAAAAATATCGGTCGGCAAACAATGAAGAGGAAAAAAACTTTCTAAAATCAGCATTATGCAATATTGACGCTAAATATAGCTATTGTCGCTTTGAAGAATGCTGAGTACTCTATCAAGGAAAATATCAACCATCTTTTCAACGAAATTATAAAAACCCAATTTTTGAGCAAGCTCCTAAATGTGAGAAGGCCACTCTATAGAAATTATGTACACAGTACAGCGCACAGGAATTTTTCAAGGGAGTGGGGCCAGTGTCAGTCCACCACATTCTCGTATTATTCTCCAATACGCCACCCAACGTCTTGATTTTATCGATTTTCGGGGGAAAACAGTAAACAAAGTATTGAATAAGTAATTAGCATTAATTGATAAAATGAATTATTAATAACAAATACTTAAGATTTTACGTACTAAATACATAGGATCATAATCGGAAAAAAATCTCGGGCTTATGGAGGGGTGGACCCGGCGGATACCTCCTCGTGTGCACCAATGTATGTACCTCATGAGTAATTGTGTTAAATTTTATCAATTTAATAATTGGTTTATAATAGCAATTTTTCCTTATTCGAAGTCTCATGGCAATTAAAATTCTAAACGGGAAATATGAATTCATTATTTTTGTATGTAAAGTTTTTATGAAATTTTTTCAACTATCAAAAATGCAGTACATTTTTGTCTTGCTGCATAAAATAGTTCTATAACGTTTATACCTTATTAATAAAAAGCTACGATAATACCTGTGCAATTAGGTAGGTTTTATAATGTTTTTTTTAAAGAAAAAATTCAAATGTCAGGAGCTGATGTGAAATATTAATTGAACTAAATTTTAATCCTTCTGGAAACTAACTATATAACCTTCAATGAAATTATTTTCCAACGGACTCCCATGTCATTTAAAGATAATGGAATTATTACAATACACAAAAACAAATATTAATTTGTCAGCTTGAATTGGTTTGATCACAGAAATTCTCTATAAGTAAGATCTTGTTTCATTTTTTCAGAACAAAGCTAATCATTATGTGATTGAGTGTTCATTACCCTAGCATTTAAAGCAACACAAGGACTATTGACAACAGACCTCGAAATTTTGAGCCCCTGTCATCTCTCTTAATTTCCTCTTCATGCCAACGTTATGACTGAGTCTGGACAAATTGAGCCTGCATCAGTCCCTCTAGAGCAGGAGTGACCCGTCCCAAATGACTGTGATAACTTCGGAAAAACAATCTCGCGAGCTGCATATAACAATATAACAGTTTTGGACCCATTACAACCATTTATTGGAGTAAAAATTTAAGACGGAATTTTGTTCATTGTTTTCAATGTTTTTCATGTATACAAACACAAATAATTTTATAATACAATGATCAAATATGCATAATTCTAGCAATGAGCAGCGCGATAAATGTACAGGAATCAAACGAGATGCTTCGGGTGCTCGCTGCAATGCAATACTGTTCACTTGCAAGTGTGTATAAAAACAGAAGCAATGTAACAAAATAAACAGTTATGGGATATATAAGTCACAACACTATATTAAAAACAAATATTGCGCGCAATAATCGTATTTTGTTAAGTTGTAATGAATCTCACGGGCCATATGAGGCTCTCGGGCCGCAGATTAGCCACCCCTGCTCTAGAGTCAAGACTAGCGTTTCTTAAACCAGGGTCACAACCCCAAGTGGAATCGCGTGACTTGCAGATGGAACCACCAAAAAATTTTAGGAATTTTGATATATCTTTTCGACTTAAATACGTAGTTCATTAACAAATTGTTTGACACATTGTATCTGAAATATAATCAAGGCAAACTACATACAACGAAGAACTTTTTGACTTTAATTATAATTATAAACCATTTATTTTATGTTTTGCACTTATTACGTATGCTTATGGTGTCGCGCATTATTTTTGTACAAATAAAATAGGGTCGCCACCCGGGAAAATTTCAGAACCCCTGGTCTAGACGGAAGGTTTTCAATTGCATCATGATTCAAATATACAACTTGACAACACCGGTTACGAGTTCGAGATCATGACAATCGCCTACCACGACTACTTAATTTCTCAAATTATTCTTCAATCCATGACTCAGCAGAAGCAGCACTGCCCTTTTTGAAATTTGTTTAGACCAATTTAAAGTTAGTTTGAGAAATTGCCACACCACTGTTTTGTTCTTTACATACAGGACTTTAGCATTAAAACAAAATATAAAGCGCAGAAAAAAAGTGTCAAGATCTTTTTTGTCTATTTTTTTAGGCCAGCAATATAAAAAACATTCGGCAAAATAGTTTATCGGTTGGAGAATCAAGCTACCACCAGTAAAATGCATTTTTTTCTTTTTAATTTAACTGAAATAAGCCAAATTCCAACAAAAATAAAATCAGACTAGAGAACATAATGCTGAAATTGGTTTATTCCAGGGTTATTTCACAGAAATTTTCCAGAATACAAGTATTTTTGAATTCTTAATAAAAAACATTTTTGAAATAAAGAAATTTTGGAGTTCCTAACCACAAATGACAAAATTCTGGGGAAAAAGGGAGAATTCATAAATTTCGAATTTTTTTCTTAACCTTTTTTGAACGAATCATACCAACGACGTCAATAAACATTGAAAATTTCGAAAAAGCGGACTGGAGCGTAAAATTCCATGCAACACATTATTGCCCGAGACGAGATACAAGAGGGGGGGGGGATTCAAATATATATCTTTCACACGAGTGTTGAAGGAAACAATTGCGAAATTTAAGAATTATATCCTGATTAAATTTCTATTTTGCGTAAATCTCCCATCAGAGAAAAACAAAAGGGGCATGGCGAGGACTTCGAAATTTGGAACAATTCTCACTTAAAGAGGTTTGTAATTTTCAAACTAACCTTCACTAACAAAATGCAAAAAAAAATACGAGTTCACCAATTTCATTTAACGAAAACAGCTTCCTTAATTCCAACGGAATCGAGGCTCGAACTCATAAATATAATAAAAAAAGTTTATGAAGCTACCGTTTTGAATCAAAGTAAATAAAACATGCGAATAGCACTTCGTGGAAATTTCAGTCAAAAATTTTAACTTAAACCGTATTCCTTATTAAAAATTAGGTATTTAAATCTAATTAGCCAATAATTTAATAACAAATTTAAGGCTACCGAAACTGCAAACAAACCTATTTTATACGGATACAGTTAAATACGGATTAAATTGAAACGTCAAATGAGTTTGGAACCCATAATCAATCTAAATTTCAGTTTCCATTCCCCAAACTTCAAAATCACGAAAATAAGATTAACTGCTTGTTTTTCCAGATGAATCTAATTAAGTTAAGAAAAATTATTTTAAAAAGTAATATTGTAATGGCACGTTTTGAAGGGAATTACAATATAAAACTAAGCAATACTTTAAAGAGATCGATACATAGTTCTCGAATACGCGCGAAACGAATGCTAGGAACATCACGATTTTTAACACATGAGCGCAGAAATGTGATCCCGAAAATCCATCAACTTTACATATTTGCGTATATTGAAAGGAGCGAAGGTCAGCCAGCGTCCTTGAACCTCGTCGTTTCGTGAGAGAAGACTTCCGCAACGGAGTAAAAAGAAGTTTACCTTCCTAATGACGGCTCTTTTTTAAAATTAGCAGCAAATAAAAACATTCGAATGGCCTTTCCAGTTTCGAAATCAATAACTTTCGCGTCTCCAAAACTACCGTCCCCCCCCCCTTGAAACGTAAAAAGTAATTGTGTGTGAAAATTATATTAGCTTGAACATTTGTCACACAGAATTCAATTCAAAGATTGTTTTTTGCGAGAATTTATGAAGGAAGTACATTTAAATGTTGAATTTAATCCGATTTTGTTGTATTTGTGATAACTTGAGGTCTTTGATCCCGAAGTTTACCAATGGGAGAGAATGTTTTGAAAACTCGCTTCGAAAGGGATAGTGTCGGAAGAGAAAAGTAGAACACGCGCAGTCTTGCAAGAGAAAATACCGGTATTAGTTTTTATTTATTTATGCTATACTTTGAAACTGTACGAGTACTTCTGATGAACCTCGTAATGTTTTAACATTAAAGTGACGAGAACGACACTGGAAACTTCCTTTCTCCACACTCTAACCTGAAGGCCTAGAAATACACGTGTATCAGCCCCTCTGCACGACAGGTCTTTAGTACCACGACTTAAACACTCGCTTCGACAACGTTGATCCCAAACTCGCGATTATGACCACTAGGCACTCGCTATTAACGTCGTACTATAAAGCAACACGAGGGCTATTGACTAATCTTGTAATTCTAAGCCACGGTGAAGTGACGAGGAATACACCAGAGCCATGTTTCAGCTACCGTACACCCACGTGATAACTTTGAGTCTTTGTATTTGCTGAAGTAATGTCATTGTGCAAGTCCACTTGTCCTGCTTAATGCGAGTCTTTCCGTGATATATACCGTAAAATCCGGCGTATAACGCCACCTATACATACGCATTTTTTAATTTTGAGGTATTTTCGCCGTATAACACGCCCTTTTTTACGAAAGAACGTGTAATGTACGTTTGCAATGCTACTATGTTTTAAAGCCATTTGTTCGAGGTATTATCCAAGGATTTTGAAAAAAGTATATTTCTCGAAAAACAACCCTTTTAAGTTCAAAAGGTGCGACATTTCTTTTAAACAAACAGTATTCCGATCTTTGTAGAAGCCTAAGTTTTTTATGCACATTTCTTTTTATTTTTGAAGCTATCATTTTTATACCCTGCGTATAACCCACACCCATAAATTTCAATCATATTTTTTGTGTTAAAAGTAAGTGTTTTACGCTGTATTTTACGATGAATATAACAGTTTTGTTAATGAATGAATTTCGTCAATACTTACGTTAGTCAGCAGCTAAGATGACTTCCTAGTGTATACAATATTACAGCAATATTCCTCAAATGAATAGAGTAATTAAGTTCATTTAAACAAAATCAAACTGAATTCACAATCAATTGCAACTACTCAACTCGTAATTCTGAACAATGGTCAAGAGACTTGGAAACCTTAGATAATATACCATCTTACTTTCTTGCTAAACCATACCTTTAGAGGACAATCCTTTGTCTTTGACAGAATCGGGAAACTAGTACATCTCTACTTAATCATAAGCAGTTCGCGATCTTAAATTGTCTCGACTCCTTTCTCACACACATATATAATTTTGAGCAATGACCAGATGAAGAAGACGAATTGCCAAATCATTTTATGAGTACGATTAGATTAAGTTTTTACTTCCATTATTCCACACAAATTTCCAATACGTAATCACGTCTAACATATAATCCTTTGGATAGTTTTACTAATTCCGAAATTTAAAATCAGATTTTCTTTCAGTGAAATGATAGAAAAAATAAACAAGATTTACGATTAAAAGCATTGTCAAAACCCATTTTATAAAGAATTTGATGATGTAACAAACCACTTCCGTGTGATTAGCAACGTGATATTGCTTGGTTTTGTACCAACCGATAAAACATCAAAGCAAATCTTACGCAAAAGGTAAGCATCAAGCAAATTTAAAAATAGTTACTTGATAAGTATTGTCGATTCACGGTAGAATTTATCAGAATGACTCAAAATGTTGCATTTAATTGGTATACTAAGAAAATTCTCACTGATAATGAAATTTAAATATTTAAACTAAAAACACTTCCAGAAGGCATTCAGCGTAAATATTTTGTAATATTAATCTTGATACATATTTCTTAAAAAGGGTCTAGTTTTTAATGATCATTTCTGCCCCAAAGCAGGAATTTAATTTTGGCGCTTTCTGCGTGACAATCATTTTCACGGTCTTGTCATTCAGCCCACGACAGCTGACGTGAAAAATTGCGGAGCAACAACCTTTCCAAAGGTTGTGCAATGTTCACGACCAACGATAGCAGATTTAGGTCATTCAAAAACAGGAAAACAATATATCATGTAGACATGACAGGATAAAAATTATCAATGAATCCACACCACAGTATTGTAAAAACGAGCTAAAGTAAATTTCGCAATTTTACGACA
The DNA here is from genome assembly GCA_019973975.1 of Trichonephila clavata. Taxonomy (NCBI): domain Eukaryota; kingdom Metazoa; phylum Arthropoda; class Arachnida; order Araneae; family Nephilidae; genus Trichonephila; species Trichonephila clavata. The sequence continues at coordinate 61,900 of BMAO01017753.1, forward strand.
TTATCCAAGTTAAATTTTTCTGAAGATGTCAAAACTTTTGGAAAATATTATTCAAGAGCTACCTAACTCTTTTGGACTAAAGAATACATCCGACGTTCGTGGATCATTGCAGATTGTTTTGCGCGTAATGACCCTGTAATCATTGTCTCAATTGCACATCATTACTTTTAAGTGATGAAAGAAATAAAAGCTGTCATTTAGCATGATGATAGTTTATATCTTTAAATGAGTGTCCTGGACAGACAGGATTGCAATATCTAGTAATTTTTTCAACTATTCTAAGAACATTGATTGATTATTGGTGACTGTATAAAAAGATATGAAGATTTTATTTTTAAAAAAGTTTATATAGCAAAGCATTAATTTTAAACGAATAACGAGTCAAAATGTTTAAACTTTTAATTTGAAAACTCAGACATTTCTTTTTGCGGATGAGCCTCATATTTTGAATTACCAGGATATTTTTCTTCGAATTGCCATCTTTATAGAATATCTAACCAAAGAAGCTTTAAGCCAAGCAAAAAATTTTAAGGGGGAAGGGAGCATTCAATACTTGATAACCTACACATCACTTTTGAAATATTAGATTTTCGTCGCTTAGCATTACGCACTTAAACACTATCATTTGACTTTTTTTTTTATTAAAAGTCTAATAAATTATGGATAATTTTGAATTTAAATTATTCACACGCGCTCAAGTTAAAAAAAGCAAAAACAATAATTCTAAGCATGTAGGATCTCTATAGTTCAAATAGTATTGGTACCGGAAAAGACTTAAATTCGCAAATCAGCGGTAATGTTTATTGTGCGTTGAGCTCTTATGTTGCAATGAATAATGAAATTTTATAATTAGTCAAAATTTAACTTATCTTTTATCAGTCCCTGATGTGCTTCATGATCCGAATCATTTATACTATGTCGTTTCATTGAATTAAAATCTGTATTATACAGATCAGACATTTGTTGTATGTTCATGTATAAAATTATAGGTTATGAAATAAAATGTTCAAATACAGGTATATTTATACAGATATTTATATAGAAATACACTTTTAAAGGATACATTGCATAAACATTTAATAAGCTGCTCTACAGTAACAAGTTTTTCAGGCATAAATGCTCTTCATTTAAAAAAAGAATTATATTTAAAGCACACAATACATTGAAAATCACCATTTGAAATTACAAATTGACACAAAAAATCGAAAAGAAAAGCTACTTTAATTACAATACTCTGCACATCGCCTTTTGAATGAAATGGACATGAATACAAAAAAATGATAAGCTATGTATTTCAATAGGCATCTAGAAACACTTCAAATGGATGAATAAAAAATTTAAACGTTTTGCAACAGATATACAAAAAATTAGCTAAATATCCGTATGAACACTAACAAACTATCGTAAACGTCCCCCGTTTCAGCATCTCAAAAATAAAACGCTACGCGTGGAAATAAATATCTTTGAAGTACTGTTTTGTACTTACTGCCTTTTATGATTTTAAACCTCACTTTTTCTTCGTGATTTATACCAACTTCATTCGTATTTCAACATTTCGTATTGACAAAGGTACGAGCAAGCATATGGACCAACATTAAATAGAATATACTGAAAAAAGAATCCAATATGACGCAATCAGTTTGAGAGTTAGCAAAAAATCGATATTTGGGCGCTGCGGCGAAGTATTCCAGAAAAGTCTTCTGTGCCGTTCACGATATATTAAGATTGCTTCAGTTCCGACTGTTTAATATATATTTAATTAAGCTTCTAAAACAAGTTTATTCATGTTAGAATTTTTAAAAAATTATTTTTCCTTTTCAAAATCTAGAAGAGAAATTTTATATATATCTAATAGAATGCAGAAAATAACACTGCTTCAAATATTAAAAGCTAAATTTACGAAACAATTGGTACCAATATTCCGAGTCAGCAAATTTATTACTGCTTTCCTTTCATGCTTTGAATTTAAAAAAAAATAATTCGGCATAATCATCCATCAAGCTTTCATTCTGTGGTCATTGCAGTTTTGCGTAATTTCAATACCGATACACAAGAAAGAGTACTTTGGATTAAAATTATTTAACGTTTGTCATTAGCATATTGTTAATTTATGCACAAAATAAAACCTTTACGAAAATCCAGCATCCATGCTCTTTTTCTCGATAAAGCGGCAAGCCGGTAATTCGTGAATTCTGAAAACACCGGGCGTTGAATAGGCGAAATCGTACTATTCATCGCATAATTTATTGCTATGAAATCCTGATTAATAAAATACGATGCAAATGAACTTTAAGTAAATTTATTTGACACAGGTTAAGGGTACACTAGAATTAACAAATAAAGAAATTATGATTTTACAATAATATATATATACAAGGGAAAATACCATACGATACACAGCACGAATGTTAAGGGGGGAAAAGTTAAAACAATTCGCATAATAATTTATACGTTATTCAATGTCATCACTTCTATTAGGTGACTTTAAAATGTTTCCTTCCATTTATTCTTACAGGAAAACTTAACAGCTTAGAGTATTTATTGACCAAATTCTGATATTTCTACAATTCAATCAAATATTTAGACAATTCACACACGTACTGGAACGAATCAATAAACAAAATAAATAATATACATTCATGCATAATTTTTTTTTCTTGGGAATATGGCAAAACATAAATGACATTACATGTCATAACCGGCATTTCAAATTCAATTCCCAGTGGTAATATTGTTAAGTCCCATGCAAGGAATTCAATATTTGTAATGCGGTATTCGAACATGAACACTTTATATAAAAGTTTGTAATCAGCATTAAGGACAAAATGACATGTTATTCCTTTAAAAAAAATCAAGTGCACACATGACAACACTATACCCAGATCAATAAACAAATATTTCAAAGTTACAACACAAAATCCCTAATTAAATTTCAAATTCATATCAATATATCAGCAAAATATACAGAATCTCTTTCTTGAAAAAAAAAATTCTTAAAATATACATGCAAATTTCCTTACCTGCTCAATTTGCTGAAACATCCGCCATAATGTTCGTATTCCTTGGTAGCAGTATTGGATTCAAAACTTTTAAAACGATTGGAACGGAACAGCTGAGTAGTAAAGAGTGTGAACACGAGAGAATTGTGGACCGGTGTCAATCACAAGCTGTTTCGATCGGCGAATGCTCTTTACCTGATAGTGAAGGATCGAGATGCTTGTCGCACCATCACCTCGTGTTCACGTGCACTCTCCTCACGAGCCAATGGGAAGGCATAACCGTCGAGTGTTGCTTCCATGATCGCCCTCTCTAAGGACGCATGCCAAAGCCGGATTTGGCAAGTTATCGCTGTGCGGTATGAGATTATCGCGAAAGATGTTCTGTCATTGGGAGAAGTAACTAAATATGAGTAAGTATATGACTTCATTTTTCCCGAAATGTAATAAGTTTGTCCGTCTGGGCCTTTAAGCCCGCCACTTTTTTTTAAATTTGTTTCTATCTTTGAAGGTGCGTTTAGGGGAAAAGTGTGTGTTGTGAGCAAACGATTTTTAATTTAACATAAAACTTACGGCTTGTGCGTTTCCGAAAAGTTTACCCTGTCCTCTTTGATAGTGTGAAAATGATTATATACTGGTACTATCGTGGCATTGAATGATTTATATGCATTTTTCACCAGGGCTGTCTTGTGAACAATGGACTTAAAAAATCTGGAATGTCACACAAAAAAACATATATTTTTTTTTAAAGAAAATAATTTTTTTTTTTATGTTCACTTGGGAATGTGCGTAATAGAATATCTTTGACAAAATGAAGAGTTGTAATCATTCTGACAAATCCGTTTTCCAAGGGAGCATACGAATGATATTTATTGCAATCCAAGTTTCGTTTCCATAAACACTCGTTTTAAAGGACCCCTAATTAGTTTCTCTCTAATTCGTACCTTCTAAGGTCCGTAACTTTCTCTTATTATATATATATATATATACATATATATGGTATTGACTTGTGTTTCACAAATTCTGATAAGTGATGGAATAAAATACAAATTTTTCGATATTGGGTGAGTAAGTGAATATTAACGTCCCACTGTTCAGCTACACGAGGGCTTTTTGGACGGTCCGCGTAATTTTGAACCATGGTCAAGTGACGCGGACGACACCTGAGCTGACACCCCCTCTCCTAACTACCACACCACACCAACGGGAGGACGTTTGAGCTCTCGACAGATTTAACGTGCATCGCTCCCCTACACAGCGGGTCTTCATTGGTACTGGGATCGAACTCATGACATGCTAGCCACGATCCGATGCTTAGACCACTCGGCTACCGCGGCCTCTTTTCTATATTGGAATATTTTATTTGACTTATCTCATTCCGAATTTTCTTACTAACAAAAAAAATTTGGAAAAAAATACATACTAGAGACGAATTGATATATCTCTTTGAATGTCACTGTAGCCGAGGCGTGTAATAGTGTAATGTAGAAATTCGATAAATCCTCAAATGTCCTCTTTGCCAATTACCACATTTCAGAATTAGGAGAATCGTCGGCAATTACTTTCGTGTAGCTTCAGAATACGGCATTTTTAACCCGTTCAGGACCGAGAGATTTTTCCTTTTAAGCCTAACTTCATTTAAAAATTTATAAAAAAAAGAAACGAGTCTTACAGTAGTCGTAGTCGCATATGATGTGTAACATCTGACTTGTTATCGGGGTAAATACGCAATAGTGACTTTAATCCCGAAAAAATGAATCGGGTATGACTGGAAATAATTTTATATCGAATAATTATATCTTTAATGAAAATTTTATTTATTTAACACAAGGAGTAATGCAGTTTTTAAGCAAAAATATTTTTATTCTTGTTAAATTTGGGGAAGAGCGGAGACAATAGATTTATGAAAACTAAAGTATGACACATATACTTGCGATTTCAAAGTATTTAAAAATCGTTGAAAAATGGCGAAGCGTCAATAACAGTGCCACTGTTAGTTGTCGAAACATTTCGATTTGTGTTCATTTCGAGCTTGAGTTCATCTTTCAGAAAAGTTATGAGCGGCTCAGCTTCTGGCAAACTGAAGTTAACGTTAAAATCACCACTCAAAATCATGGGAAGCGAGTGATATTTTTTTTAAAAAAAAGAGCAGAACCACCTTCGGTATACGATAAATGTGCAGGAAATCTTTAATTTTTTTAACTTTGATTCGGAGAAAATGTATGCGACCACCAAAATGACTGTTTGTCCATTTTCAAATAAGCATTCTGCCGCACATATGTCCCCGATATATTAACTAATCATACCCAGAGCTATGAAACAATCTTTTATATTATATATCTCAATTATGGGAGAAATTATCGCAAGTTCGACTTGCTTGGTGGTCAAGGCGCGAGGACCCCGGTGCACGGCACCACCTAGCCCATTGGTTGTTACGCCACTGTACATTATTCAATTTATATAAGATTTTTTTTTTGTTACATGTCTTATAACCTTTTTTAATAAAACTATTGAACAGAATCGGAAATTAAGAACTGTTCTGAAATATTTCAGGAAAGAGAATAATTTAAATCACATTATACTCTATTCATTCCATTATTCTTATAAATTTCTCTTGTCATTAAACTGTTTAAAAAAGGATTTTGATGCAATTTAATATTCAGAAATATCACAGAAAACTGTTTGAGAATGAATAGAAATATATATATACATATATATATATATATATAAAGGTTTCTGACTTAACTAAAACTGATATCTTTATAAAATTAATTTACTGTACAAAATTCGAAATATTCCTTATTTCGTACTCGTTGAAGATATTTAATTATCATTGTAGATCTATAACAAATGAAAAACTGATGTTCCTCAGACAGAAACGAAACAGCGTAAGAAAAGCAGTTTCTTGTATAACTAGAATGTCCGCCAGTTTTTATGTACGTGAACCATGGGTTGGGCAGTAAAAGAGAGGGTCGGTTGTCAAATAAATAGTCTTACAGCTGGTTGTAAACTGGACCCTCAAAGAACAAAAAATAGAATGGGAAAGAAGGGGGTTTCCTGTCTCGAGCTCGGATTGCACTTGGAATAAACAGAATATCTCTCTCAACTGTTGTAGAAGAGGCTTGTATGATTCTGTGATGCCATTTTCTTTCATCATGACAGCTGTCAGAACATAATCATCAGAAAATGGAATAAAGTAAACGCAAATTTTGGAAAAATAATAGCATGGAAAAAATGTTTATTTCAAAGTCGAGAAAATATAGAAAATTAAGAAAAAGAGGCATATAATTTATTCTTTATGAAGGAGCTAATTACCTTCGATCATTAAGACCAGTACTACACATGAGTACTTGGCCTTTCCTTTAGAAACGCCCATTCCCCCCCCCTCCCAAAAGAGGGCGCTTTCATTGCTTTAGAGTTGGGATTTCTGTCTACGGGACCCTAATTGCTACTAAAGTTAGACCCCGAGACGAGGCTAGCGAAGAGACACCCCCAAGGC